>OX369297.1:11245983-11845983 GCA_947284805.1 Coleophora flavipennella
ATTGCTTTGAAACTGCTTAAATAATAAAGTTGTATGAAAAGTTGGCTCTTTGAGACGTTCATGGAGAAAAGGTTTCTGTTTTGAAAATGTTCTTGTCTTTATATAAGCAAAGTACATATATTAGTACTAACATACAGTATGGACACTCTAGATTGCGACCTCACCCCCTCGTCACACAGATTGATACAGATTGGTTACAGTTTGGTTGTCGAACGTATAGGATTTCACCGCCATTTTGTTTGTTTAGTTATTCGTTTTTTGAAGTCATTTCTGTTGCCATTGTATAGTCTTTTTTTTGTCCAGGGTGTGATTTAAGGTGTTGTAAATCTGACAGTCCATTTTCTTAAACTCTGGTGGGAAATATCTTGTCCAAATCGTTAAGGCGAGGTATGGATTGGAACAGTTGTCTCTGTCTTTTTCTTACGTGTGAAGACTAAAGAACATAACCACACTTTTTATCTTTTTCAATGGTTTTTCGTTACAATCAAAAACTACAATGAAAGTGTAAAAAATTATAACATTACTCACTTTGTAATATCATAACAAATATGTATTACTAGCTGTTTCCCGTGGCTTTACCCGCGTGGACAACGTTTCTATGACTTTTCGAGGGTGCGCAGTGCGCGAGCCGCAAGCGTTTCGCGAGCGTAAAAAAAGTAGCCTTTGTGTTAAGAGCTATATACCAATGAACAAAACAAAGGCGTTTTCTAAGTGTTCAGATGAGGAAATTTTTAAGATTAGTTAATTTTCTTGAATTTTCCTGTTAGTGACGAAATCTTATGCTTATGACATTAGTAACGAAGAAACTGCTGCGATAACTATAGAGCTTTAAAATTAAAGAAATGTATTTGTTGCCTCAATAAAGGCGATTTTTTCAGGTGAAAAACATCGACTTCATGGGGTTAAAGCTACCGTGCTCTCAAAACATTTAAACAATAGGCATATGTTTACCACCATTTAATTTCTAATAGTCTAATGCTATTTTGAGAATAAATTTTGTTTTATTAACTATTGTTCTTAATATTAATTTTCATCTTTAAACTTTTTTATACAATCGGCAATTTCATAGGTAAAGACCTAATATAATATAGTATTGGACTAAGTAGGCTCGAGCCCCTCGGTGGGGACGTATATGAGCTGATGTGAATATTGGATTTATTTTTCTAATTCCCCTAAAGGCATCCACGGTGTTTTATCATCAATTCATCATAGAAGCGCTTTGCTTCGGGTCATGGCAAACCGATCGCCATCGAAGTTCAAATCTGCTGCCATTGAGTGCAGCCAGGATTTTTGGAACGGCTACGTTATTAGGGTTCCAAAGTCAATAAGGAACCCCTTGTTTCACCATATCTGTCTGTCTGTCTGTTCGCGGCTTAGCTCAGAGACTATTGGTACTAGAAATCTGTAATTTGGTATGGGTAATCACGCTTGAAAACTATTTTTTTTAGGTTTTTTTTTATTCGCAATTGGTAAGCTCTTGGCATCATCTCACCTCATGGTTAGTTACTATGATGTCGAATATGGAAGCGGGCTTACCAATGTTCCCCAACGCAAAGGAGAACTGGCTATCTTATCTTCAAGCCGGAACACATCAATGTTGTTAACACTGATGTTTGGCGGCAAGACTTATAAAATATATAAAATGGTGGTAGCTAGCCAGGCGGGCTTAGAAAATGCCCTACCACCAACCAAACCGAGTCTTACTAGTTGACCCCGACGGGAATCGAACCCGCGACCTCCTGGTGTGAAGCGAATGGACTAACCATTACGGCACGGAGGCGGTACCTCCTCTACATGTAAACAGGGGGCAATTTTTTTGTTGACGTACCCTATCGTGTGGGGTATCGTTGAATAGGTCTTTCAAAACTAATAGGGTTTACAAAAACATTTTATTTTAAATTCAGGGATTGCATTGTGAAATATTAAACTTTCAAGATTTTAAGATGTTTATTCAAAATAGGTGCATATTACACTCTTTCTGAGAGTCATAAAATAGGAATTACATGATTAATTATACACGTCATTTGTGAAAAACAAAAAAATAAACAATCATTAGTAAAGTTAATGAAGTCAAAATCATTGATATAAAACAGATTAGGTATGTCATTAGAACATGAAAACAATATGACATAAGAAGTAATACATTAAAATCATTGAATGTCATTAATGCTTTTGACAAGAGTAGGCCAGTTCAGACGGATAGCTCCTGGTCATGAGTATAACGCGAGAGTCAGATCGACCCGTCACCCGAAAAAAAAAGCTAATTAATTAAATTTCTTTAAAGTGCTAATTTTTGTTACAGTCAGGTGTCCCCCCTCCCCTCCTCCCTACCAGCTAAACCGCTATTTAAATATAACCAACTAACTGTTTCCTGCGGCTTCACCCTCGTGGACAACGTTTACGAGGGTGCGTGAAAAAAAGTAGCCTATGTGTTAATCCAGGTCCTAATCTGTCTAACTACCATATTTCAGCCAGATCCGTTCAGTAGTTTTTGTGTGAAGAAGTATCAAACATACACACTCACAAAATTTAGCCTCTATAATATTAGCCAATGACAAAACAATTACGGCTAAGTCGACTTTATTAGTTTAGGAGTAATAATCGACCAACTTAAGATGTGCAGTTGGATTTATAAAAAAATCATAGATTTTCCATAGAAAATGTTTTATTTCTAACTGCAAATATAGTTTTGTTTTTGAAATTGTAGATTTATTTTTGGAAATACATACACGTACATCTTCATCATCATCATATCAGCCGAAGGACGTCCACTGCTGGACATAGGCCTCTCCAAGGCCTACACGCACATACATACGCGTAAATTCATATTTTTTTTTATTTTCGTAAACTATTTAGTGTAAGGCAGTCGTTTGAAATTAAAAACCGGCCAAGTGCGAGTCGAACTAGCGCAAAGTAGGGTTCTTTACTTTACGTTGCTTGACTCAGCCGGGATTCGAACAGACAAAATGTGAAAAAAATATATAAATTTACAGACAAAATGAAAAAAAAATATATAAATTTACAGACAAAATGTAAAAAAAAAATAAAAAAATATATAAATTTCATAGTTGTCCTTTAGTTTGTGACACAAAATTTATTAAAAGAATTTAATGCTTTGTGCCTTTTCGATTCGTTTCATAAAAAATACAGGATGTTTTTTTTCTTCACATTTATATTTTTTTACATGTTTTGTATGTGATGTTCAAGAACTTTCTTATGATATGAAACATGATATGAATATCAAAAAAAAATTTTTTTTGATTTTTTAATTCACCTATGATACTAAAATTTTTATTTTATTTTTTAGTCCTATACATCCTATGAAACGCGGAGTGATGGCATGAATCCAAAGACACAAATTTGTCAAGATCAGTGTGAATTAGGAAATACGAGGGAACAGGTGAATATCTATACATTCATAGACTGTCAAATATACGATCCTCCTTTTTTCGTAGACGGGTAAAAATTAACGTCCGGGTTATTTTATCTGTGCTGTGAACATTTTCTATTTTTTTTTTCCTTTTGCTTTTTATTTATATATATATATATATATATATATATATATATATATATATATATATGAAACATATATATATCTATAAAAATGAATTGCTGTTCGTTAGTCTCGCTAAAACTCGAGAACGGCTGGACCGATTTGGCTAATTTTGGTATTGAATTATTTGTGGAAGTCCAGAGAAGGTTTAAAAGGTGAATAAATATGAAAACGCTAGGAATTAAATTTTAAAAAAATTTTGGTTAACTTCACACACAACCTTCGAGTTTTTGTACATACACTTAAGTATATTTTTTGCTGTTCGTTAGTCTCGCTAAAACTCGAGAACGGCTGGACCGATTTGGCTAATTTTGGTATTGAATTATTTGTGGAAGTCCAGAGAAGGTTTAAAAGGTGAATAAATATGAAAACGCTCGGAATTAAATAAAAAAAATCAAAAAATAAAATATCAGTCAAAAAATAATTGGTTTTAGTGTAGGGTAGTGTAGGTGTAGTGTAGTTAGGATAGTGTAGTATAGGGTAGGGTAGTGTAGGGTAGGGTAGGGTAGGGTAGGGTTAGGTGGTGTAGTGTAGGGTAGGGTAGTGTAGTTTAGGGTAGGGTAGTGTAGTGTAGGGTAGGGTAGTAAAGGGTAGGGTAGGGTAATGTAGTGTAGGTGTAGTGTAGTTAGGGTAGGGTAGGGTAGTGTAGGGTAGGGTAGTATAGGGTAGGGTAGTGTAGTGTAGTGTAGGGTAGTGTAGTGTAGGTGTAGTGTTGTTATGGTAGGGTAGGGTAGGGTAGAGTAGTGTAGTGTAGGGTAGGGTAATGTAGTTGAGGGTAGGGTAGTGTAGGGTAGGTTAGGGTAATGTAGTGTAGGGAATGGTAGTGTAGTGTAGTGTAAGGTGGAACGAAGTTCGCCGGGACAGCTAGTGTATAATAAATATATATGTTTCAAACAAAAAATAAAAAACCCGCGAACTTGCAGTTAAATTCCCGGTAGGTAATAACCCCACAGACGTCATCGCTTTATGTACTCAGTCTTCCAAAAAAAACGGCCAAGTGCGAGTCGGACTAGCACTCCGAGGGTTCCGTACCACCACAAATCTCCACACAACTACATAGTATAATGACAATAATATTATACCTATTCACATCACATACAAAAGACATTTACACAATGTTTTATTTCAGTATTAGTACTATATAATCATACCAAGATTATCGTTTGCATGTATTTACGATAGAGCTAAATCAAAAATACTTCTAAAGACCTATAAAAAAGACGTTTTTTCTTATTCGCAATTGGTAAACCCTTGACAACATCTCACCTGGTGGTAAGTGACGATGTTGCCGAAGATGGAAGCGGGCTTACCAAGATTCCCCAACGCAATGGGGAACTGGCTATCTTATCTTCATGCCGGAAAACACCAATGATATAAACATTGATACTTGGCAGCAAGACTTAGATAAGATGGTGGTAGCTAGCCAGGTGGAAGACTGAGTACATAAGAACGAACGTTAATTGTGTGGCAACCTCCCTTTTTTACTTTTTTTCAAATTTTTAGTATTTGTTTCGTTAAGTAAGTGCGTTTGACTGCAAATCACCTGATGGTAAGTGATGATGCAATCGAGGATGGTATACGCAAACTCAAATAATGCATATTCACTCTTGCCTTGAAGATCCCCAAATTATAGGAATTTTTTATTCTAAATTATTATTTTTATAAGAAATGTCTATTCTGTGAAATACACATTTCACAAAATATGTATTTTGTTGTTATAGCGGCAACAGAAATACACATTCTGTGAATTTTTTTATTGTGCACCTATTACAGTTCATGATATACAGCCCGCTGACAGACGGACCGACAGCAATGGCTTAGTAATAATGTCTCGTTGGTCACCCGCTGGGTATGTACGGAACTCTAAAAACAAACTAAGAGCCAAGATTGTAACAATAAGCATTGCTAAGATAGTGTAACAAAACCATTAGTAACACTATCGATTCCTTTCATGTTTATGCAAACAAATATTTTTCTAGACTAATACAAGAACGAACGGATTAACACTGTTCACGCCAAGCAACTGCTAAATAAAACAGATTAACATTATAATTAACAGTAAAACAATAAAAGTTTCATCAGTAAAGAAGGACGGTACGTTCGTCGTCACACTGAGTATTCGGCAATATTTGGTGACATTTATGTGACAATACTTGGAACATGACATGGGTACGACTAAGGACAAAAGGCACGTCAAATGTTACCAGAGTTTGGACGAGGGCGGAGATCAATGAAATGGGAAACTTAGATACTGGAGGTTTTGGTACCCACTTTATTTTTTCTCATTATCATAGCCGAAAGACGTCCACTGCTGGACAAAGGCCTCCCACAATGTCTTGCGCTGTTCGCATCCAGCAGTTTCACGTGAACTTCACCAGGTCGTTGGTCCACCGAGTAGGAAGTCTGACTGCCTAATTTATATTTTTTTACTTTTTTTATGACTTTTTCGGTTTTTTTTTATTTAAAAAGATTTCAAATCGAAGAAAATGCTCAAGTTCGTGTTTGATCATGCGTAGTGTAGGGTTCCGGTGTTATTTTTTGATAACTGATTGTCTCAGTATGTTCTCTAAATAATTTTCCTAGGTCCAAGGGTCAAGGATACTTTTTTAACGACTTTGACAATCTTTATCTTGGTATCTAACGGTACTTCTGACAAAAAATATTGTAAAAAACCGGTAAATTGCGAATCAGAACCGCGCACAAAGGGTTCCATACTTTTATTTTTTCTAATTTTTGGTATTTGTTGTTATAGCGGCAACAGAAATACATGATTTGTAAAAATTGAAACTGTCTAGCTATCACGGTTCATGAAATACAGCCTGCTAACAGACGGACATACAGACAGACAGACGGATGTACGTACAGCGGAGTCTTAGTTATAGGGTCCCGTTTTTACCCTTTGGGTAAGGAACCCTTAAAATTATTCTTGATTTAAGGGGACTAGTTCAATGAAACTGCACACGAGGTGTTACACTAAAATTAATTAATTATTTTTTCAATACAGATGCTCGAAAAGTTGTACTTTATAATATACTAGTTTACTGTGCGCATAATTGATTTTACCGCACACATATTTTTTACTTTGGCCATTTTTTTTAAATTTGTGACTCTGAAAAACAAGACATTTTTAGCAAATAAAAAAATATAATAACCAAAGATACAGAATCTTCTTTAAAACTTTTGAAAGGAGAATAAATATAAATGAAGCGCAAAGGTTACACCAAGGAATAGGTAATTTTTTTCCAAGGAGGTTTTAATGCTTACAATAGAATTATCCCTAGCCTTATAGTAATCTATTTATGGTAATATTAAAAAAAACTTACGCATTTGTACGTGTGCCAAGCTAAATTAATTTAAAACCTTATTGAGTTGTTTTAGTTGTAAAAATAACGAATAAAATTATGAATGTTATTATACGTGTAATGAAAAATATACTTTTGAGTAGGTATAGGAAAAAACAAAGTGAGATTACTCCCCGGACATTTAAAACGAGCCACAAGTCGCGTAAACTTCACGTCACTTTGGTTGCCGAAACCTTGATAGGTATGTACCCATGTATTTTGTTTTCTGGCACGTTCGTTTTTTATTTTACCTGTTTTCTCACAACTGTATTGAAAAATGTCGTATGATATATGGGTGTAAAGGTAATTAAATGACAAACTCGTGACGATGGTAATCCCTCGTCGGCGGCTCGAGCTTACAAGTGTCCCTCGTTTGTAATTAACCTTTTTACCACCCTTGTATCATAAATAACTATTATCAGGTTCTAGATGTTTATACGAGTTGTTATATTACACAATTATTGACATAAGTGTTATTTTGGGGTTATTTAAACTAAGAAAATTATGAGGAAACGTGTTTAAAGTCAGAATCGGATAGTCTGTCGTTTTAATGTTTTTTAATATTTATAATATAAACGTAATTTTGACCAATCATTTTAGTTAATGTTCATGTTGCCTAGTGTAATGTTTTTTTCCTTCTATAATTAAGACATAAAAAAGGCGGTGGCTAAAAAGCGTCGGTGGCGTAATGGCAAGGACCGCTACCTCCTGTCCGGGATGCCGTGGTTCGAATCTTACCACGTATCGAAATTCGATTTCATGAGTACGTACGTTTATCCGACGCTCTTACTGCGAAGGAAAACATCGCGAGGAAACCTGCACACGCCTGCAAAGAAAATCGATGGTTGTGTGTGAAGTCGCCTGCCGCATGGTCGACTAAGGCCCGATCGCCCTAATTCAAGGTAGGCTCGAGCCCCTCGGTGGGGATGTGAGCTGATATGATGAATTAAGACGATTTTATAATCATTGAAAGTGATTTTCTATATGTGCTTTTATTTTTGAAATAAAACTTCTTTACGCACGCTTGACTTGGGGAGTAAGCTGGCGGATGCGTGACAAGAGCGTTACGGAAGTGTGGTTGGGCGAGGCGAACGGAAGTTGACAGGGATATATAAATTGAATTGAAGTGAAGATAAAAAGAGATATACTATTTATTTTTGTTTACCAACAATATCGGTTGTCAAATAATAAATACAAACATATAAGATAAAAAAGATTTGATCATTTTCAGAGGATAAAATAGTCTTTTCATAAACTGTCTATACCTCCATGTGATAAGAGGTTTCGAAGCTCTGTCCAAGTCATATGAGAGAAGTTTCCCGTTTTAATTGCGACCTTCCTATCAGGGAACAAGTCTTCTTTTCGTATGTGAAAGTTTCGTTCAAATTGAGTGAAAGAGAAGTGCAGTCAACTAAAAACTAACAGGGGGACAGCCTGCCAAGTAAACGTAAACAAGAGTGCTCTATAATATTTTCGTTTAAAATTTGCAAATACAGTTTCTTTGTTGACAAGAATACGCAGTCGAGTAAGACATAACCTAGAAGTGTTGGAATACTGACTACTTACTGGAAATTGTGGCCGATTTCATTGGAAATTCACTAAGGTACGCATTTTCAAAACCGTTACATTTTTGTTTTTTTTCTTTCTTTTTGAAAATACTGTCCAAATTCTCCACAAATCACATCACAATATTCAAGAATACACCAACTGTTTCAAAACAAAACCAGCTTATTGGATGATGACATTGAACAATAAGTGTCAAATGAGTAATCAATAGATCAATAGAGGACCCAAAGAGAATATAACAAACTAACGTTTTTGGAGGATCTATGGAACCGTGCCACAGACAGTGAGCTGCGTTCATATGACGGTCGAGTATAATAGGTCATCTTTGTTTTAGTCTGTCCTACCACTTGCCATGCCATCTATCGACATCGAATCACACATGTGAGTTTGGCGTGTATGAATAACTTTGCTTGAACCTTATTTTATAATAGTGCTTGACAAGATAGCGAAGGTGAATGAAGATGGCGCCTCCAGTCAATAAAGTTAACAAATTGGCTGCAAAACTTAAAACCATCTGCAGTAAATGTAAAAAAACTCTGCCCAAACGAGTGTTTTTAAAATGCTCAGTATGCGAGAAAAAATTGGATTTAGAATGTGCGAATGTTCCAGTAAAAAGATTCGATCTTATGGACGAAGATAGAAAGTCTAACTGGAAGTGCCAGGAATGTATTATTAAACGAACTGATCCTAAATTCAGTACACCGTTAATAGTACAGACATCTTACATAAACACTAAAAAACAGGGCAATAAGCAAATTAATCTATGTATCAAAGACGCGACCTCACAAAGCACGCCGAAAATCAATCAGGACAAGGACAACAAGTGTCCACCCCCTTTGTCCACCTCCGATATCTCTGAAGATCATTCATTACTGGGGCATACTCTTAATGAGAATGAGAAATCCATCCAAAGGCAAAGCGTATGTAGGGAACAGAAGTCACCACTAGAAGAGAGCAAAATCGAGATTACGCAAAATGAACGAAAGGAACAAGAATCAATTACTGGAATAAGTAACCATGAATCAAATCATGATTTGAGCTATGACTGTGATTATGTTACAAAAGTTAGAAAAAAAAATAGAATACGATCGCTCACAGAGGACGAAAGTGAATGTAAAACATCAAAAAATAGATCAGAAGCAAGTATTATTACTAAAAGTTTACCAGAAATATCTATACGCATGGGGCATCTGAAATCAGATGCAAGAATAGAGGAACTAGAGATAGAGATAGAAGAACTAAAATTACAGTTATTGAGTGCTGACGATGAAATAGCAAATATGTTGCATGAGAATGAAAAGTTAAAACAAATGATTAAAGAAATGGAAAAGAAATCAAAACTACAAGGAAATCTCAACGCTACAAAACAACAGCTTCTGGATTCAGTAGTAATAGGAAACGAGTCTAAATTAGAAAATAGTAATATTAGCAATGCTACAACTGGTAAAAATAAGTCAAAAAAACCGGTAAAGAATCTGAGAAAAGCATTTAACAAACTGAATGCGAAGTCACAACAAAAACTGGATTTGCCGTCTTCATCAGAGAAGGGAATCAATACAGGATCGACCAGAACAAATACTACTGCTAAAACTGTCAAGAAAAATAGTAAACAATCAAAGAAAACAAAGTCAAAAGATGAGGTCACACAAAAACGTTCTCATGAAAACCCTGAAATGACTTCAAAAAATAAAGATGTAGCATTCAATAACCAGCAGGTTTCGATTGACACCAGCATGTGTAGTCGTAACCAAAGTAACACTCTAGGGGATAAAAGCTTCACACCAGATAAACCTAAGCTTTGTGTCATAAGCAGTAATAGTAGACATAAAGTACTTCAGACTATAGAAAGCTTAGAGCTGGCTAATAAGTTTGATTACTGTCACTATATTACAACTGGGGGCAGAGTTTTGGATATTTTACAGGGAATTGAATCTAAAACTGCAGGCTTTACGCACAAAGATTTTTGCATTATATTAATAGGAGAAAATGATTTTAATATGTCCCAAAACTATAATATACTAGTACAGAACATTAAAGAGAAACTAAAAAAGATTACATATACCAATGTAGCCATAGCCCTACCAACATATATATGTGGAGCTCCTATCTTCAACTACAAAGTTGAAATATTCAATAATTTGCTGACTAATGATGCATATGCAGAGGAATATGCATATTGCTTAGACTCCAACCTAAACCTCACCTATAATATGTTCTCATATCGTACTGGGAAATTGAACAATTTTAGTCTGAAGAACATATTTGAGCACTTGCAAAAACTAATGTCTGACATACAAAGCAATTCTGAAGAAAATGAAAAGTCGAAAAACCAGGGTTTTTTTCCAACTTATCCACCAAAACCCACAGGACGAATATGAAAAGAAATGAAATTGGTATCCTACATCAAAACATTAACGGGGCTCTTAATAAACAAGATGACTTAAATTGTTTATTATCAGAATTACAAATTAATGAAATAAAAATAGATGCCGTATGTTTAACTGAAACAAATTTACAGAAAGGAACCGAAAGCAATCTTAAACTAAAAGGTTACGATTTAGTTGCCCATTATTCAAGAAAGACATTCAAAAATGGCGGATCTGCAATATTAATACGGAAAGGAATAGATTACAAATTGATCAAAGATACAGAGGTAATTAGTCAGAATTATGTATTTGAAGCTTGTGCTGTGGAACTAATTAATCACTCAATAGTTTTAATATGTGTGTATACCAACAAAACCCCAACATCCACAAATTCTATGTTTTTCCAAAAACTCAATATTCTTCTCGGAAAAATCTGCACAAATAAAAGGAAAAAGTATGTGCTATGTGGCGACTTCAATATAGATGTTCTAAAAACCACATCCATTTCCACTGAATTTGTTAGAATACTAGAAAACTATAATATTAAACTACGAATAAACGAACCAACTAGAATCACAGTCAAATCAAGAACATGTATAGACAATATAGCTACAAATATTAAAGTGGGTGAAGCTAAAGTACATCATTTAGGTCTGTCAGACCACAGTGCCCAAACTTACCATATACCTGTAAAAAAGTCAAGTATGTGTTCTCCAAAATGGTGGTATATCTATAGAAGAGACTATTGCGATGAAAACATAAGAAAATTTATCGACTGCTTATCTGCTTTGTCGTTCAGTGAAGTGTATAACATCAAGACTGCTAGTGACGCTTTCAAAGAGTTTTATGAACTTTACATACTATTTTATGATCTGTGTTTTCCATGGCTGAAAGTGAAAAAAATAGATAAAGACTATAAATTTAATTGGATGACTAAAGGTCTAAAGAAATGTTGCCACACAAAACGGAATATTTATTTCAATGTTAGACTCAAAAAATGTAGTAAGGACTATTATACAACATACTCAAAGATTTTAAAGAGGTGCTTGGTTTACTCCCGTAAAAATAAATATACTATAAATACCTCCACGAATAAATGTAAAGCAGTATGGGATGTCATTAAAGAATATACTACAAGTGACATTGATACTACCTCTGTTTCTCAGATTAATGTTAATAATAATTCAATAATCGAACCGGGAGCTATTGCCAAACAATTTAATGACTATTTTATTAATATTGTATATAATAATTGTAATCCTAACTTAAATTTGACATGTATTAATGAATATGTACGAATGGTAAATGAAAGTATATTTTTATATCCTGTAACCAAAGAAGAACTAGCAAAGGTTGTGATGTCACTAAACAATTCCAAAGCAGTTGGCTATGACGGGTTAGCCACTAATGTCATCAAGTTAAGTTTTAAGATAATTATAGATCATGTTATTCATACTATAAATCTATCACTATTACAAGGGATATTTCCGGAATGTCTCAAAAAAACCATAGTCAAGCCAATGTATAAAAAAGGCGATAAAAAGAATCTCGATAATTACAGACCAGTTGCCTTGATACCCATTTTTTCAAAAATTTTTGAAAAAGTTATGTACGCAAGGCTTATCTCGTTTTTTGAAAGACATGATCTGATTACAGAGGATCAAAAAGGTTTCAGAAAGAATAAAAGTACAACATTGGCGATGTATGAACTTGTGGAAGATGTTATGAATCACTTAAATAAGAAGAATCAAGTGACTGGTCTTTTCATGGACATGAGCAAGGCATTTGATTTTGTTTGTCACGATCGGCTCCTTGTTAAACTGTACAAATATGGTATCCGGGGACCCGCTTATGAATGGCTTAGGTCATATCTTACACAAAGAGAACAATGTGTAGAAATTACTCAGTATAGCCAAAAATCCAAAGCTTTAGAGAAATTTAGATCAAATTATACAATAAATAAGTTTGGTGTGCCTCAAGGCAGCATTTTAGGACCGCTTTTATTCCTTATGTATATAAATGATCTACCAAAGGCGGTTGCTCCTCAAAAATGCATATTATTTGCTGATGATACGACCATAATCATAGGGGGGACAGATATACTAAATTATGGAAAAATTATAAATGCAACATTAGCTAAAACTGTAACATGGCTCTCAGTAAATAATTTAAAAGTTAATTTAACTAAAACTAAATATATACAGTTTTCTTCCTATCAGGGTACTACTCAAAAATTTAAAATCAAATTCGAGGGTCATTTAATAGACAAGGTTGAAAATACTGTATTTTTGGGTATAGACATTGATTCTCATTGTAATTGGAAAAATCATATTGGTAATATTTGTGCAAAGATCAATAGTTTTGTA
Source organism: Coleophora flavipennella (assembly GCA_947284805.1). Classification (NCBI taxonomy): domain Eukaryota; kingdom Metazoa; phylum Arthropoda; class Insecta; order Lepidoptera; family Coleophoridae; genus Coleophora; species Coleophora flavipennella. Next base: position 11,259,176 of record OX369297.1, read on the forward strand.
TATGCCTTACGAAGGGTAACACAAACAGTATCAAAACAGGCTGCTCTAACTGCTTATCATGCATATGTAAACTCAATTTTAAGATATGGTATTATGATATGGGGAAATTCTTGCGACATTGATAAACTCTTCATTGTGCAAAAACGTTGCTTAAGGGCTATATTTGGACTAGAACAGACAGATTCATGCCAACCTCATTTTAGAAAACACAAACTACTGACATTGCCATGCTTGTATATATTAGACACATGTATATTTGTTCATAAACATAGAAATTTGTTCCAAAGTAACCAAGACATGAATAAAAGGAATTTAAGATCGCAATATAAAAATAAACTATACGTGCCAACTACAAAATTGACAATGGCTGCGAAAAATAGTAATATAATGAGCATAAAGATATACAATAAGCTACCAGACATTTTTAAAGAATTAAGATTATATACCTTTAAAAAATCTGTAAAAAATTGGTTGACTGAATGTAGTTTTTATAGTATTCATGAATTTTTCTTATTTGATGACACAACAAATAGTATTAGACATTAAAAAAATAAATTTTAGTATATTTTTTGCAATTGACATATTACAATTTTTTGACTTTTACTTTTAGTACTATATCATTTTGACATTATTATTATTCTTAAATTGACTAGTTTTGCTTACTTATTGAAATTATTTTAAATTAAGAACATAAGTCATTATTTTTATTGAATGAGGTTTATTGATTATTTTTTGTTTATTAATCAAGTATTTTAATATTTTTTTAGACCTATCTAATGTTAAATACGACTGTGTATATGCCTTCAATGGTAGAATTAAATGAATCCAGTTTAAATGTATACCACCTGCAAATATTTGTACTTTGATTCTATAGACAATAAAGAATACTGAATACTGAATACAAAAAATATTACATTATTTTTTGAAGACTAAGTATTTACTTTCATACATATATAGATGGAGCTAAAGAAGTTTTACGTCAGTCGTATGGTCTAAAGCACACTCGTATTTTTTTTAAATAAATGCAGTTAAAACAAAGTTACTAAATCTCATATCCATAGTAGTATGAAACCAATTAAGTCTTTCTCCCTGGAGTAGCGTGTGTTTATTAAAACAGGACACTCTGCATACTGAGAATAAATGGGTGTTCCATAATGGACGCTTTGGTTACTGCTTCAATTTAATATGTTGTCAAGGGTTTACCAATTGTGAATAAAAAAAAAAATAAGACACCGGCCAAGTACGAGTCGGACTTGCACACCGAGGATTCCGTACCACCACACCTTTGGATCAATAACAATGGTATCTATTTATTTCAATATGAAGAATAATTGGTTTTAAAATTTGATTACCAGAGGTTCATGTAAAATACATCAACGAGCGTGACAGTATGTTTTTGTTTCATTGAGTTCTAGATCCTTAGCCATATATATCAGCCAAGAAGGTATGTAATATAACATATACAGGGTGACTTTTAATTAGTTCTTGATAACAAAAGATACGCATGTACTCGTGATTACAAACAACTTTCCCAAAGAAACAGTATGTTAAATCAGAAAAAAAAAATGATCCTCGATACATAACAAGTATCAAATCGGCAAAAATGTATAAAGCAACAACATTTTTTTTTTAATTTGACATATTGTTTCTTTAGGAAAGTTGTTTGTAATCACAAGTATATTCATATCATTTGCTATCAAGAACTAATTAAAAGTTACCCTATATTATTCTGGGAATATTTCAATTGACGCTAATACTAAATAGCCCTTTAAAAGTCGAACAGAAGGACAGACGGACTTAAGTATACTAACGGGTCTTTTTTACTATTAATTAGCTCCCTTTGCTACCCTTTTGATATTTTGGAGTCCATTGTGGGTCTAGTAGTTATTAAAATCTCAAGTTTTGTAAACATTTTATTTAATTACTAGCTGTTTTCCGCGGCTTCACCCGTTTCTATGACGTTTCGAGGAAGCGCAGTGGCGCTGTGTTAATCCAGGTCCTAATATGTCTACCTACCAAATTTTAGCCAGATCCGTTCAGTAGTTTTTGCTTGAAAGAGTAACAATCATACATCCATACATTCTTACAAACTTTCGCGTTTATAATACTAGTATGGATAGTTTTTTTTTTATTTGTATTTTTTAATAGTATTAAAAAAATCATGATTTTGTAGTTAAGAGTCAATGCCACTTCGCCGTCGATATATTTATAAGGAAAACCAGTTTAAATAATATAAGGTTATATAATATAATATGTGGAATGTTGAAAAGTTTTCGTCTTTAGTTTACAATTAAGCTAGTTAGACGTGCGCAGGGGCGTTTCAAGCAGGAACAGTACAACAGCAAAATGAAAAAAATAGTAGGAAAAACATGAAGAGAAATTACAAAAAAACCGGACAAGTGCCAGTCAAACTAGCACTCCCAGGGTAGCTTACCACCACACCTCTACCCACAACTACATAGTAATAATGACAATGATATCTATTCACATTAGAAACAAAAGACATCAACGCGAGCGACAAAATCATGCTTTTTTTATTCAGTTCGAACCCTTTAGCGCGAATGCGACTCACACTTGGCCGATTTTTAGTAAAAAAAAAATATCTCAGTGTAAGTACTATAATCACACTAAGTTTTATGCTTATATTTATTACCGTTTTTACAATAGAGCTCAATTAAATATACTTCAAAAGATCTATAAAAAACACGTTTATTGTATGAAGGAAGACACCCCCTTGTTTTTTTGTTTTTTTCATATATTTTTTTATTACAGTGGCAACATAAATACATATTCTGTGAAAATTTTAACTGTCTACCTATTAGGGTTCATGAAATACAGTCCGCAGACAGACGGACAGACAGCGGAGGCTTAGTAATAGGGTCCCGTTATAGTCACCCGTTGGGTGTAAAGAACCCTAAAAAGAGCTAAATAAAAAAAATCGAAATCATTTCTTTCCAATAAAAATATAAAGCAAACAAATTTTTATAATAGTTTAGGAACGGTGCGTTCCTACTCGACGAGAGCAAAGGGAGATATCTCCGACAGGCGAGGTGGTATGCCTGGGGTCCGGCCGTGGACCAATCGTTGATGATCGGTATATGTATATATACTCAGCGCTGAAAAAATTCTAATAGCGCGTTCTAGATGTTGTATTTCTTTTTGCTCTCTCGTCGCTTGTGTTAATGTTCAGTGGCGGGTTACTGCAGTTGCCGCCACAATAGTGTCAAATAAAAGAAAACATTTTCACAATAACTCTTTTGACACATTGGGCCTGCTATGTATGTACGAAAAGTACTTCAGCTTACTTGTAGAAATTATTATATTTTATTCTCTTTATTTTCGATACATCCTTTTTTTATATCCACAATAGGGGATCGGACTGCTAGTTATTTTACTTACTTTTTATGATCTGTCATAATTTTGAACAAAAAAACCGACTACAAACAGGAAACTAAGGATCATCTCGATTTCTCTGGGATACCATTATCAGATCCTGGTATTCTTATCATGGTACCATCCTTGGGATATCTACTATCCAAAAAAAAAACATCAAAGTCGGTTCATAAACGACGAAGTTATCCGCGAACACACATAACAAAATATGTTGAAATACCCACAAATGACGTCATAGATTTTTAGCGTCATTGACGAACTTATTTTGTGATCCCCTATTGATGGTAAGTGACGATGATGCCGAAGATGGAAGCGGGCTGTCCAAGATTCCCCAACGAAATGGAGATCTGGCTATCTTATCTTCAAACCGGAACACATCAATGATGTTAACACCGATGTTTGGCGGCAAGACTTAGATACAATTTTGGTTGCTAGCCAGGCGGGCTATGAAAATGCCCTACCACCAACCAAACCGAGGCTTACAAAGTTGACCCCGCCGGAATTGAACTCGCGACCTCCTGGTGAGAAGCGATTGGACTAACCACTACGCCACGAGGCGGTTTTGAAAAGAATTGCAAACTTAATGATGTCATTAAGGAACGATCCTTGTTTTAGCTACTCCTGTTTTTAATCAACTCCTCGACACAAGACACTCGACACTCGACACTGCATACAATGGTCGTGAAATGACATTTCTAAAAACAAATGAGGGAGCAAACAAAATCACTGCGAAATCCCATACGTTCTAGAACCAAACTGTAACCAATCTGCATGACGAGGGGGTGAGGTCTCAATCTAGAGAGCGCGGCGGCAGTGTCCATACTGTATGTTCGTACTAATATATTATATATATATATTGCCGTTACGCCTAGAGGCGGTTAAATTAAAAGCAAGCTTTATTATAAACTTATCATGAATTAATTTAATATTCAAATGCATTGCAAACTTAATGATATCATTGAGGAACAATCCTTGTTTTAGCTGCTCCTGTTTTTAATCAACTCCTCGACACCAGAGTGTATTGCCACAATTGCTAAGATACATACGGTATTAGGGATTGAACAGACACAATATAGACAATGTTTGTTTTCGCCACCACTGCAGAATATTGATCTACTAAATCTACATAAAATGATTGCTAACATATCTTTTTATTTTTCCTCGGAATTATGAGTTGTAAATACCGATTATTTAACGTCTATTGTGTCTTTTACTTTTAATAAATAATATTATGTCTCTTTAAAAATAGTTAATTAATAAACTTATCAAATAATAAAAAATAGGAAGTCGACTTAATAAAACATTACCTCTCTTTTTTGGACAGATCTGTAAAAATTTATTCTATTTCTATGTCACTCAAAAGATCAAGACGAATCTAACGACAACATCAAACACTCAAAAGGCTACAAGTTCAGACAAAGGCCGTTAAGGCTACAGGTTCAGACATAGGCCGTTAAGGCTACGCGTTTAGACAAAGGCCATTAAGGCTACAGGTTCAGACAAAGGCCGTTAAGGCTACGCGTTTAGACAAAGGCCATTAAGGCTACAGGTTCAGACAAAGGCCGTTAAGGCTACAGGTTCAGACAAAGGCCGTTAAGGCTACAGGTTCAGACATAGGCCGTTAAGGCTACGCGTTTAGACAAAGGCCATTAAGGCTACAGGTTCAGACAAAGGCCGTTAAGGCTACGCGTTTAGACAAAGGCCATTAAGGCTACAGGTTCAGACAAAGGCCGTTAGAGCTACAGGTTCAGACAAAGAAACATACATACACCCTCCTTTTTAGGCAGTCAATAAAATTCAGTAAATACTAGATTAAATGTATTATCAGAACCACGTTAGACTATTATAAATTAAATGGTGGTAAATGTAAGCCCACTGTTTAGATATTTTGAGCGCACGGTGACTTTGAACTCATGAAGACGGGTTATTTTTTCACATCAATAAATCGCCAATTTTTCAAATAAAATTATTTTTATTTTTAAGCAGTTTTTTCGTTACTAAAGTCATATTAGGGAATACCCCGCATAGGATTTCGTCACTTTCAGGAAACGTGAAGAAAATTAACTAGTCAAAAAACTTGTCCATCTGACCATTAAGAAAACGCCTTTGTTCAATTCATTCAATGATACATAGTTCCGGGGATTAGAATATGAAAGACACCATACGTCACCAATAAAAGACCATGAGTAGTGTCATCTCATATTCCTCACTGATCCTCCCGATAAAATCCTCACTGATCCTCCCGATAAAATATCAGCCGACCTGAACTGCCTCCTGGCAACTCAGGGAGGCTGTTAGTGTTATTATTTGAATAACACTGTCCCCTCACTTGCACACCTAATGTGATAAACCAAACGGCCCTCCCATCAGGAGCTCGCCGCGCTGTCCTTAGCTTAGCGTGTATTTTTCGCACCCCCCCCCCCCTTCCTAGGGGGGGGGGGGGGGGCGTCGCTCCGATATACTTTTAGGGCGGCTTTGTTGCCAAAGTTCTTCGGGGGGTGTTTAGTGGGTATTCGGTTTAACACTGTGAGTCCCACATAACCGGTGCAGTTTTACAGCTGCACAGGTATACGTAAACGTATTCACCTCTCTCCTCAACTAACATCTAACGGGAAAAAAAAAAGTCATCTCATAATATGGTTAATCGATAAAGACAAGTATTTTTTTTTAAATAAAAATTGGCATTGAATTTTAAATTTCATAGACAAAGAACTATTATCATTTCTCTTATTAAAAAAAACCTAATTTTTGCTTATTGTGGTGGAAATAAACATTGTAGTTTAAGGGTTACGTACACCCAACGAATGATCAACGCAACCCTATTACTAAGCCTCCACTATCAGTCCGTCCGTCCCTCTGTCCGACTGTCTATCAGCGGACTGTTTTTCATGAACTGTAAGGTATAGTCAGCGCGCCGGCCTAAGAGCCAAAAGCCATAAAAATAATCTAATTAGATAATTTATTCTAAAAGGTCTTATAAAGTCAATACTTAAACATTCTAAAAGCTAATGTAAGTGTTTTCGGTAAGGTTTAAAGTCAAATGACGTCATTAAAAATTGCGATAGAGCAAAATTTTACCTGCAGGGTTGCAACAACCGGAATTCCCGCGACCACAACTAGTCAGTCTTTCGTTAGAATTTACAAAATTACCACGCGTTAATCTAACTCAAATCATAAATAATTATATCTAACTCAAATCATAAATAATAATTATTATTTTTCGTCCGTTTGCATAACTGACTAAAACAATTTTTGTAACATATTATTATCGTCATTAAGTATTATTTGTTTTATTATTGACCTTAAATATAATTTACGATGGTAGTCATCTAAAATATAAATAATTACCTATACTTGCAATATTTGACAACCCTGTGGATTACTTTGTGTTCCGGACACATAATAGATTTGTGCTTTAAACAAGTGGCCCTTAGGTTAAATTTCACTCGTACGCATTAGGACTTATGACCATTTAGAATATAAATAACTATTGTAAAAAGTTTTATTGCTTTTGGCTCTTGGGCCGCCGTTTTGACTATACACAGTGGAAATTTTTACAAAATGTGTATGTCTGTTGCCTTTATAACAACAAATTACGATGGTACTGGTCAGAAATATGGCGGTGGTGTACTCATCGCTGTGCGCCGCGAGTTAGCTGCGACCGCAAAACCGGAATGGGGCATCTGCAGAAGATATTTGGGTCTCCATCTGTATTGAGTCACGTAAAAATCTCTTTCATCTACATTTATGTAACGAAAAAGACGGAAATTCTTTTAGTACCCAACTCGATAACTTGTACGACAAAATAAGTGAAATTTTTATCTCGAATCCTACCCCCACCTTTATAATCTTAGGTGACTTCAACTTGTCCAATATTTCTTGGCAGGCGTCTCTTGATGGTCTACTAGAGGCCTAAGTCAGCTCAATTTTATCAATACTGTCACTCAATGCACTCTTGACCAATACAACCACGTCAAAAATATTAATAATAGAATATTAGATCTCTGTTTTTCAAACAATAACCTAATAGTACACTCATGTAACGACCCACACGTAGCTGAAGACCCTTCCCACGACCCACACGTAGCTGAAGATCTTTATTTATTGAAACTTCTTCTAATTCTCTCCTCTCAAATTAAACAAAAGAACAATTTACAAGTGCAGATTTGATACCATATATGAACAGAGGGATAAGTTTGTGCCACACAAAATAGTTTTCAACAAAGAGCATCCTCTCTGGCATATTCCAGCTCTCAAAAGTTCTAAAAGAAATATAAATTCTTGAAAAAATATCATAATTACGGGAATACAGAAGATCAGCAAACTTTATCATTTCTTAGAAAAAGAGCTAAATGACTGGACTGTTTGCTAATTACTTTCACTCGACGTTCCAAACTAACAGTATTACTAGTAGTACGAGTCGGTCACCAAACTACTCATCACCGAGTAAAAACATGTTAGCATTAGTAACATAGAGATAGATTCCAATAAAGTTCCAAAATGTTTAAGTACACTTGATTTAAGCAAGTGTGCTGGACCTTACAATATACCTCCCCTATTTATTACCAAGTGCGCTGGTAGCTTAGTTCTGCCCTTATCCATTATATTTCGACGGTCTGTGGATGAAGGTACAATTCTCTTACTCTGGAAGTCCGCGTTCGTTACCCCTATCCACAAAAAAGGAGACAAGCCCAACGTGTCAAACTACAAGCCTATCTCCAAACTCTGTATCTATGCAAACGTTTTTGAAAAAAATATTTACCGTCAGGTTTACGCATCTCTGTATACGTTTATCATTACCGAGCAACATGGTTTCTTAAAAAAATAGATCTACTGAGTCCAATCTTCTACTTTTCAGCGATTATATCTCCTCCAGCATGGACAATGGAGCACAAGTAGACACTATTTACACAGAATTTAGTAAAGCTTTCGATCGAATTGATCATATAATACTTCTTACAAGTAACACTGTGCAGGAGTTCATGGTAGTCTTTTTCGATGGTTTTCGTCTTATTTTATTAACAGGTCACAAGCTGTTGAAACTAATGGGTTCTTATCTTCCTGGATGTCAGTTCCCTCAGGTGTCCCACAAGGATCTTTGTTAGGCCCGTTATTATTTTCATAAACGATGTTTTCCTCTGATTCACTCACTCAAATTTCTTTTTATGTGCAGATGACACAATATATAAGAATATCAAAAATAGTAATGACTGTCTGCTGCTTCAAGAAGTTTTAGATAATTTTCAACAATATTGTATCAGAAATAAATTATACCTCAATGTTGACAAATGTTTCGCAATTAGTTTTACGCGCAAACGTACCCCTGTATTGTTCAAATATATGTTCGGCAACAAACATCTACATAGTGTACAAACCATAAGGTACTTGGACCTGTACCAGAACTCTAAACCTCTCTATGACGATAACGTAGAGAAAATTGACAAAAAAGCGTCAAAGTCGTTAAGTTTTATTATGAGAACTACTGCTAAGTTCAACAGACTTAAATCTATTATAGTGCTCTACTGTTTTTAAGTGCGCAGTATCCTCGAGTATGCCTCAGTAGTGTGGAACCCGCGATACAATATTTACATATCCCGTATCGAATCTATCAAAAAAGTTTTTAAAATATCTGCATTTTAAATGTAAGCAATTTGACCATTCCTATAAGGACAGATGCAATAGGTATCATTTTCTATTTCTTGAGTCAAGGAGAAAAATTGCTGATATAGTTAAATTATCTAAAACTAGCTTTTTACGCGGTTTCGCCAGCGTGGACATCGTTTTTATGAATGTCTTTTAGGGTGATTAGTAAAATAATGTCGTTTCCCATCTCCTCAACCATCTCTGTGCTAAAAATCACAACAATCCAATGATCCGTTGCGATTTAAAATAAATTAACAAAAAAAAGTATTTATTTAATTCCCTGAGGAACTGCATCGGATTATGCTATTTTTCCGGGATTTAAAGTAGCCTATGTCCTTTCCCGTGATACAGGCTACCTGCATGCAAAATTTTGTCAAGATTGGTTGAGGTGTAGGAGCGTGAAAAGGTAACAAACAAATAAACAAACAAACACATTTTCACATTTATAATATTATAGTAAGGAATAGTAAGGATAGTGAGAGGCACAATAGATAATCACCCATTACTCGGTAAAGTATATTTTCGCGTACTCAACTTTCGTTTGAGAAACACCTAAGTGTTAGTATTGCCAATCAGAGAACTAATTATCGCAAAAAATATTTTTTTGTCAGAGTCATTAACTCCTTACCAGCACAAAACCATGACATTGATATTTTCAATATGAGCACAACAACATTAAAACGTAAACTCATAGCGACGTTACAGGACCTTCCAGCCCCGGTCCACTGGTACAGTCATGTGAAATTGTTAAGTTTATTTAAAACCTTTGTTTAGTTAAATTTTAACTTTAGTTTGGCTTTATATTTCTTGACATCTGTGTTTCACATAGTACACCTATATATTCTTAAATTGTATCTGAGAAAACTTGTTATATTATTATATATTCTAGATATCAAATTTAAGCTACTCTGCTCACTTGGCACTAGGCAAAGTGGCAGGAGCACCTCCAGCGGAAGCACAGTCGGCTGGAGTTCAGTGCGACGGGGAGAGAAAGCGTCGAACTATCCGGGCATTATCGAGGAGGACTGCTTTCTGCATTGCTGCAATTATTGGTCTGCCTCGGAGATCCAGCCGCCTTAGGTGACGTTCAAGGTCGGCTGAAATTAACCCGTTCACGGATAGGACTACGGGGATGATTTCGGTAGATTCCACTCGCCACATATCAGTAACCTCGTGCGCCAGGTCCAGGTACTTGGTCCTTTTATCGGCATCAGCCTGCACGAGGTTTTCATCATATGGGATAGTGATATCAACCAAAAACATCCTTGACTGCGTCCGATCCATCAGCACGATATCAGGCTTATTCGAAGGAATAGTCCTGTCCGTGATGATGGGTCGGTCCCAGTAGAGCTTAGCGCGGTCGTTTTCGAGAACCGGCTCCGGCGTGTACTTGTAATAAGGCAACCGCCGAGATATGAGGCCATACTTTAGAGCGATCTCTTGGTGTAGGATCCTGGCTGCTTGATTGTGCCTGTGCAAATACTCAGTGTTGGCAAGCATGGAACAACCGGAGGTTATATGACGTAGGGTCTCCCCTGGTTGACGACACAACCGACAGACGTCCAAGGTGCTGTCTTTTATTATAAACCTCCTATAGTTGTTCGTCTTAACCACCTGATCCTGTATTGCACTCCTGTATATCCTCGGTCTCTGCAAAAAGATCTCCGAAGCGCAGCCAGTGCACGGAGGTCTTCTGATCTACGAAGGACCCACAAAGGGCCTTAAAGAACCTACCGTGCAGCTCTTTGTCTTTCCAGATGGCCTCTCGCTCAGCAGTGCTAAGTACAGCCGGCGCCTGCCAGTTCTCTTGGGCCATGTATAGAGGGGTTAGTCCTTTATCACAAGCCATGACAACTCTATGCAAGTCACTATCGACCTTCGTCAGGAAGTAACTTCGAAGGCTGCATATCTCGCGGTTGTGCATTTGTTTGGCACTTAGAAGGCCACGACCGCCATTCTTCCGCGGGATATTCAGCCTCATCACTGACGACCTCGGGTGATGCATCCTATAGAGTGTCATAGTGGTGCGGACTTTTCGATCCAGGGCGTCCAGTTCGGTCTGTGACCATCTGAGTATGCCGAAGGTGTACAAAAGAACAGGCATATATAGGTTATTATTATTATTATTAGACATTTATTACAGACAACTTAGTCCATAGTTTTGTTAGTAACATAGATCTTAATTCTAGAGTTAGTAAAATACAAAAGCAAAACGTATAAAAACACACTTGAATACAAAAATCTGCTGGATCCATGCATCCGGACCCAGCGACCCAGCATTGGAGAGTCCCACCGGTCTACAAATACGCTCAGGATTCTGTTGGAGCTGGCACGAGCGCGGCCCAGCAGTGACGCGCATCGCTTTCTTATTATAGCATGAAAGCCGTCGGTTTCCGCCTCAGCCAGCATGCCTGATGCACTGCAGAACCGCGGCAGCCCCAACAGCACCCTAAACGCATTATTATACTATTATAAAGTATGTTACTCATGTTTGTTAGCAGTTAGTTTTCCAAACATCATCATCATCATCATTACAGCTCATATACGTCCCCACCGAGGGGCTCGAGCCTACCCTGAATCAGGGCGATTAGGCCTTAGTCGACCACGCGGGCACAGTGCGGGTTGGTCGACTTCACACACAACCTTCGAGTTTCTTCGCAGGCGTGTGCAGGTTTCCTCACGATGTTTTCCTTCACCGTTAAAGCAATCGGTTAGTATGTACGTAAGTTTTTGAAAAACTCATTGGTACATTGGCCGTCCAGATTTGAACCCAAATATATTTCCAAACATAATACAATAAAATAAAATAAAATGAGTTAAAATGAAATGAAACGAATCGAAACGAAAAGTAACGTAACGTAACGAAACGATACGATACGAAACGAAATAAAATACAAATAATTTGAAATAGTGTCAAAATATCGGGGGTCTCCATTCAAAGAACCTGTTTTTTATAGGTCTTTAGTATGTAGTATTTTTAATAACCTCAATCGTAAAAACGGTAAAATATACAAGCGTAAAACTTGGTGTGATTGTAGTACTAATACTGAAGTAAAACAACATATGTATATTAAAAATCTGCCAAGTGTGAGTCGTACTCACTCTAAGAAGTCCGAACCGAATGACAAAATAAACATATTTATGTCGCTCGCGTTGATGTCTTTTGTTTGTAATGTGAGTAGGTTTCGTTGTGCGTAATCCGTATGCTATGTAGTTGTGTGGAGAGTTGTGGCGGTACGGAGCCCTCTTAGTGCGACTCGTACTTGGCCTTTTTTTTTATGTACATCTCAGCATTTCACGCTTGGCCTTTACTTTCTGTTTAATTAAAAAAAAAACGGGCCAAGTGCGAGTCAGAACCGCACACATAGGGTTCCGTACCATCATACTAGATGGCCCTTGTTTCTTCACGTTTCAAAAAAAACACGTTTATGGTATGGAGACTTTCACTTTTTTAATTTTTAGTATTTGTTGTTCTAGTGGCAACAGAAATACATCATCTGTGAAAATTTTAACGGTTTTAGCTTTCACGGTTCATGAAATACAGCCTGGTGACAGACGGACAGACGGACGGACAGCGAAGTCTTAATAATAGTGTCCCGTCTTTACCTTTTGGGTACGGAACCCTTAAAACTAGTATATTATTTTTGAGTTATGATTTATTTTAATCAACTGTCTTATTAATTTTCTTTTATTATTTTTGTTTCATTTCATGTTTGGTATATTCTTTTTAGTTGCCGAAAATGAACTTAAGACAGTTGTATTGAAAGTTTTTATTTATTTGTAACTTTAAAAGTTACCCGTGGAATTCAAACTTGAATAATACAACGGGCACCACATCTTGGTACCCGCTAGAAGACTGGTAACGAGATGTTCCATTAGCAAAAGCCCATCAAAGTACACTTAGCGTCTGTCTGGCCCAAGTGTTTTATAAACTATTCACTTCAGTGTACTAATATATATACTGTGCTTCAGTAGAAGGCAAGTTGTAGAGTCAATAGTCTGTATTCTGGTAATGATTTTAAGAAGATGGTCGGCATGTTTAAAAGCTGCTTTCATATCATAATATAACACTTTAGAGTGACTGGTAAGTAGTGAAAATCCTTTTAAGGGGAAAAACTACGTCTAATTTGCAATAGATAAAGTCATATTAACTGGGGGTCGGAATTCAATGGTGTTCAAGTTAAAGCCCATTTAATTTTAAAATTTTTCATTTGTTTAAATGTTTTGCGATTTATCAAAAAAAAAACAGAGTTGGCGTGCAAAATACGGTAAAAACTTCCTCATTTTATCAGTTTCCAAAAAAGTTAAAAAAATACAAATTAATTTTAACAAAAAACAATGATCGAAAACGGTTGAATTCCGACCCCCAGTTAATATGTCTTTTTCTATTGCAAATTACACTACTTACTAGTCACCCTGTATAATGAGGCAGCTTATTTCTAAAAGCTTTTATTTATTGTGAATAAAACAAAATTTTAAAAAAACTTACAATGTATGTATGTTTGTTCGGTTGGTGTGTGGCATTTTCATAGCCCGCCTGGCTAGCTACCACCATCTTATCTAAGTCTTGCCGCCAAACATCAGTGTTAACAGCATTGATGTGATAGCCAGATCCCCATTACATTGGGGAATTTCGGAAAGCCCGCTCACATCTTCGGCCTCATCGTCACTTACCACCAGATAAGGGCTTACTTATTGGGGATAAAAAGTTGAAACCAAACGCTCAGTTCTCGATTTTTACATGTTTTTATTACTTTTGCATACTTTCAAATAAGTTTTAAAAACATGTGTTCAAATAAAATGAAAGGTCTTAAAGTCACCGATTTTTGTGTGTTGGTTTCATTCAACATTAACTATTCGTTTTCGAGATAATTTGCAATTAATGCCAAAAACAGGGTCTACAGTATATTGTTTACATCAAAAGTGGTTATATTTTTAAAATTGTATTCAATTAAATATATATTTTATTATTTTAAGTATAATATATATTTTTTCATACATATTTATTTTATTTTTAAAGGAAAACTAGGTTACATTATATGATCAAACATCAATTGGATAAGGAACATTGAGAAGTTTTCGCCTTTAGGTTAGAGAATAAGCTAGCTTGACGTGTATATATATATATATATATATATATATATGATAGCTTTACACAGCCTATCAATAATTTAAATAAAATATTGTCATTTGACCTATCTTAAGGCCTTAAAAAAGTATACGATAACTTTTGCGATCTTTGTCAAACCATACCATAACACTGTGAAGGCACAGATTACTAATGTGGAGGTACATCAATTTTTATCGTTTATTTGAGTAATTCCATCATCATATCAGCTCATATACGTCCCCACCGAGGGGCTCGAGCCTACCCTGAATTAGGGCGATCGGGCCTTAGTCGACCACGCGGGCCCAGTGCGGGTTGGTCGACTTCACACACAACCTTCGAGTTTCTTCGCAGGTGTGTGCAGGTTTCCTTACGATGTTTTCCTTCACCGTGAAGCAATCGGTGAATATATGTACGTAAGTTAAGAAAAACTTATTGGTACATTGGCCGTCCGGATTTGAACCCGGCACCTCTGGTTAGGAGGACCGAGTCGTTACCGGTTGAACCACCGACGCTTCATTACCGAGTAATTCCATAGAGCTTCGCTTTGCAAGAAAATATATGTGATCGTGTCTGCAACCCACGGACACGCTAGTCATTGATACACGCGTGGCTTGCTCGAATAGGCGCTACATAGCTCAACGCTGTCAACGCCATGCACCCTGTGCATGCGGTACACGGCTTGTTCCACAAAGCGTTGCCCATGGTGTGCACCACTGAATAGAAAAATAACTAAATAACAAGAAACCAAAAATACAAATTCATATTTTTACATAACTATTAATTTTCATTTAAGTTTTTCACTCGTGTATAGTTTTTCACTTACACATGGTAAGAAACTCCTCCATTTATTAAATTTACTTTGCCAGTTGCATTTTTGCAGCTTATTATTGCACGTCTCGACAATTTTGTCACCAAACAACGCGGAGCTCAGCCTGCCATGAAATTGTGCAATTTCTGCGCAGCACAATCATTTACGAATGACAGCAACATGTCTCGTTGTACAAGATGCTGACGCGTTTGCCACGCCTCCTTAAGCAATCTATCGGAGCGGTATTTTTTTTTCTTATCTGTGGTGTGCACGAGCATGCGGCGACATTTAGCCGCGTGGAATCATTAGTTCGAAAAATTCTTTATTTTTAATTCCGTGGATTGCACATTCTTGCAAAAATACGTGCGTCGCCTCTCCGTGGGCCTTGGTGGGGCACGCTACAGTTGTACGTACACAGTCGTGGGTTTATATAGTATTCGTGTATAGTTTGTTTTTCAGTAGAAACGTAGACACACGTTGTCGAACAAATGAATACACGCAGCTAAAATGTGCCGAGGTGGGTCTTCGGCTTAAGGAGAAAACCTTTCAGAAAATCATGCAAACCCGAAATCGAGGGTCGGAAAAAGTCATTTTTCTGCGGTTAAAACTGCAATGTATTTATCTTTTTTTTTGATAAATTTATTACAATATGTCTGCTGCAAAGTTTAGGACAAAACACGATTTGATAAAATTTTCTAAATAGAAAAAAAAATTGCAAAGTTCGCTTAAATTTCGGAAATTTTTGCTGTCCACAAAAAACAGTTTTACTTTACTACAGTTAGACATAGAACCTTATTTTTTTTTTCTCCCTTATTCCTCAATAAAATTCTGTCATATTGTCGGACTCGCTGTTTTTGCAAAAATGCCTATATTTAAGTTAAAAAAATTAAACATTGAAAAAGTGCATAAAAGTGTGGTTATTTTCTTTACACGTAAAGAAAAAAACAGAGACAACTATTCTGAACAATACCTCGCCTTAAAAGAGAAGAAAAAGTTATAGTAATATAGTAAACTAGCTTTTGCCCGCGGGTTCGCCTATGTCCAAAAGTAATCTCCGACCTTCCCAGTAATACTGGCGACCTGCATGCCAAATTTCATCAAGATTGTTCGAGGTGTTAAAGCTTGAAAAGGTAACAAATAAACACATTTTTAAATTTCATCACATCAGCTCATATACGTCCCAACCGAGGGGCTCGAGCCTACACTGAATTAGGGCGATTGGGCCTTAGTCGACCACGCGGGCCCAGTGCTGGTTGGTCGACTTCACACACAACCTTCGAGTTTCTTCGCAGGCGTCTGCAGGTTTCCTCACGATGTTTTCCTTCACCGTATAGGAGCGTCGGATAAACGTACATAAGAGATCGAAATTCGAAAACACATTGGTACGTGGCAGGATCCAACCACGACCTCCCGGACAGGAGGCGGCGGCCCTAGCTATTACGCCACCGCCGCATTTTTACATTTATAATAACCATTTATAAAAGCACAATTGTGTTACTAACGGAAATGACGCTGTAATAAATCCGGTCAACAACATAATATTATGTTAATATTGACGTAAACTTGCGGATAACAACGAGGTAAATTGGGATATAATGTAAAACACATATGAATTTTTAATTGAGTACTCGTGCGTTAGTGGCGTAATGCTAAGGGCTTACCAATTGTAAATAAAAAAAAGGTTGTCGTTCATATCAGCCGAAGGACGTCCACTGCTGGACATAGGGCTCCCCCAAGGATCTCCACGACGACCAGTTCTGCGGTGCCCGCATACAGCAGCTTCCCGTGACCTTCATCAGGTCATCGGTCCACCGAGTGGGAGGCCTGCGTACACTACGTTTTCCGGAACGTGTTCGCCACTCGAGAACTTTACTGGACAAAAAAAAGTTGGACAGTAAAGTTCTCAAGTGGCGACCACGTACCGGAAAAAAGGGTTGTAACTAAACAAAAATCATTTATGGCACAATTTCTAGAGATTGATAGGTTGAAGCTAAAACATCATCATCATATCAGCCGGAAGACGTCTACTGCTGGAGGAAGGCCTCCTCCAAAGATTTCCCCAACGCCCGGTCAACGATCTTAACTGCAAATGGATGTGGTGTATTATCATCATATCAGCCAAAGGAAGTCCACTGCTGGACAAAGGAGTCCCAACAACCAGTCCTGCGCTACTCTTATCCAGCGGCTTCCTGTAACCTTCTCCAGGTCGTTGGTCATACTACTCATTCAACTGAAGAGTTTTTCTCAAGGAACATAATATTATGGAAACATATTTTTGGAACATAATATTATGAAATACCCGCGTCCGAGCAAACTAGACTTCCCACACTAATTATCAACTTCTAGTATAACATTCTTAATTACTAGATTTTGCCAGCGGCTTTGCTCACGTGAACATAGTTTCTATGACTGTCGTCGAAGGTGCGCAGTGCGCGAGCCGGAAGCGTCTCGCGAGCGTGAAAAAAGTAGCCAATGTTTTAATCCAGGTCCTAATCTATCTATCTACCTACCAAATTTCATCCAGATCCGTTCAGTATTTTTTCGTGAAAGAATAACAAACACCCATTTTGCCAGCGGCTTCGTTCGCGTGAACATAGTTTCTATGACTGTCTCCCAAGGTGCGCAGTACCTGAGCCGCAGCGGCTTGCGGAGCGTGGAAAAAGTAGCCTAAATGTTAATCCAGGTCCTAATCTGTCTACCTTACAAATTTCAGCCAGATACGTTCATTAGTTTTTGCTTGAAAGAGTAACAAACATCTATAGATTCAAACTTTCGCGTTTATAAAATTAGTAGAATTGTACGATTATAAGGTAAAATAGAACACCTTTTAGGGTCTTTGGAGAGGGGGAGGGGTTTACTCATAAAACTGAATAACTTTTTATTTTATTTTATTTTATTCAAGAACACAACAGTCACATAAGTACTTAATTAAATGAAATTGGTAAATTTAGACCTACGGTTCTCTTAATTAAATCTTAAGAATACAGTGAAGGAAAATAATTAAGTAATCAATGGAGCAATATAAGTAGAGGCACACGAGAAACTTCTTCTTTTTTCTTCAACTTTGCGGAAAAAGCAATATGTTAGACAGAGAGGTAAAGCCGCAAAAGTACACCTACGTGAACAAAAATAGTGACTTTGGGTTCGGACACTTAATCGCGTGACCGTGAATCTTGTTATTTTCAATGTTGTTAACACTGATGTTTGGCGGCAAGACTTAGGTAAGATGGTGGTAGCTAGCCAGGCGGGCTTAGAAATTACCCTACCACCAACCAAACCCAGTCTTACAAGTTGACCCCGCCGGGAATCGAACCCGCGACCTCCTGGTGTGAAGCGAATGGACATACCATTACGCCACGGAGGCGGTTGCAGGAAATTATGTTTAGTAGGGGTTGGGGAGCGGGTGGTTTCGTCACCAGTTGAGGAATGAGGCCTCTAGTGCTCCAGCAGTTGTGGTTGCAGAAAAGCAGGACTCAAACGCTCGGCTTTGCGTAACCACTGCAGCGAACAGAACAAACCAGACCTGATGTGTGACGACATTGACGAACTATCCATCGATGAACCATCGTCAGATGATAATTTCGACCTGCTTGAGCTGGTCGATGACGAAATTCTACTGAAGCAAGCTGCCAAAAGGTGTACTGTGGATTTAGAAGATCAGCCTAGTCCATCACAGATGTACAAGCAAAACTTATAATAATTTTCCCTTATATTACTCATACAATGAGTTGTTTCATAATATAACACCTCTTTAAATTTTTTATTACTAAGTACTATGTATCTTTTTATAAATTACTAGCTGTCCCAGGGAACTACGTACCGCCTTACATTACATTACACTGCCCTACCCTACCCTACACTACACTACACTACACTACCCTACCCTACACTACACTACCCTACCCTACACTACACTACCCTACCCTACACTACCCTACACTACCCTACCCTACACTACCCTACATAAGAACCTTCTCCTGACAATAACGAACTCGACAAAAAAAGAATTAGCGAAATCGGTCCAGCCGTTCTCGAGTTATGCGCTTACCAACACATTTTGCGATTCCTTTTTTATGTATTAGACTAGATTTTTCCAGCGGCTTCGCTCGCTTGAACATAGTTTTTATGACTGTCTTCGAGGGTGTGCAGTGCGCGAGCCGCAAGCGAGCGCAGAAAAAAGTAGCCCATATGTTATTCCAGGTCCTAAGCTGTCTACCTACCAAATTTCAGCCAGATAGGTTCAGTAGTTAGTTAGTTTTCGCGTGAACATAGTTTTTATGTCTGTCGTGCTGTCGAGCGTGGGAAATGAGTCAAATCTAGATCCCTTGGGAACTATATCGGGTTATGCTAATTAGTAGTCAATTAGATAATCAGTATTAATTAGCACGTCAATCCTTCGCTTCATTGTGACGTGACGTAAAATTAACAAAGAAGAGAGAGTTAATAGCTGTCCCACGGGACCACTTAAGAAATCGGGATAAAAAGTAGCCCATATGTTAATCCAGGTCCTACCCTATATATGTGCTAAGTTTCATCCTGATGCGTCCAGTTGTTTAAGCGTGAAAGAGTAACAAACATCCATACATACAAACTTTCACATTTATAATATTAACTAGTATTCCCGGCGAACTTCGTACCACCGTACACTATACTACGCTACCCTACCCTACCCTACCCTGCACTACCCTACACTACCCTACACTACACTACACTACCCTACCCTTCCCTACGCTACCCTACCCTACCGTACCCTACCCTACACTACCCTACACTACACTACACTACACTAAACTAAACTACCCTACCCTACCCTTCCCTAACCTACATAAGAACCTTCTCCTGACAATAACGAACTCGACAAAAAAAGAATTAGCGAAATCGGTCCAGCCGTTCACGCGTGATGCCGTGACCAAGGGAAATAGGGATTAATTTTTATATATATAGGTAAATATAGTAGGATAATGTTTATTTCATAGGTCGTATTTCATTTTGTTTACTCGCCTCGGCAACTTTGAACAGCTCTGTAGCTAGGGAACTATCCGATCTTAATTATATACCAAACTAGTGGATGCCCGCAGCTTCGCCCACGCAGATCCCGATTTTCCCGGTGTCGTTATACGTTGGAGAACATGAATAAAGAATGGGGACGTGTTTTGTCATTTCACCTCATTTTCAACTCATTTTTTATAATTAGAAGGTTTGGTCAATTTTCAGTACCTGGAAGGCCATTTTCTCCTAACAGGTTGAGTTTGAGCAGCTAAAAAAAATACGTGTCCGTTATTTTAGACTACTCTATAACATATATCAAAATAAATCAAATCGGAGTCGGACAGTTGGGTACCCTTCCTTGTAAGTTCCGGAGAGCTTTCGAAGTGGAAAAAAAATTAGTTATTACTACTTCATCACATAAGACATATAAAAAAATCAGAACTACCAGGTTTGATGTAAGGCAAGACCCCTTTTAGGGTACGATTTCCATGGACAATGAGAAGCGTCGGTGGCTCAACCGGTAACGACTCGGTTCATCTAACCAGAGGTACCGGGTTCAAATCTGGACGGCCAATGACCAATGAGTTTTTCAAACTTACGTACATACTTACCGATTGCTTTAACGGTGAAGGAAAACATCGTGAGGAAACCCGCACACGCCTGCGGAGAAACTCGCAGGTTGTGTGTGAAGTCGACCAACCCGCACTGGGCCCGCGTGGTCGACTAAGGCCCAATCGCCCTAATTCAGGGTATGCTCGAGCCCCTCGGTGTGGACGTATATGAGCTGGTATGATGATGATGATGAGATTTTTATTGGGATCGATTGTCTTACACTAATAGTCTTAAAAAACAAAAAAATAAATGTGTGTGTCTGTATGTCCGTCCGGTGCTTTAGTTCCCAAACTACTAAACGGATTTAGATGAAATTTAGGTAAGGGCCATATTATTTTTTATCTCTAGGCTTTTTTTTTCAAATTTTCCCTTTCTTAATTTTTTAGGGTTGCCAACAAAAAAAAACACTTTTTTTTACTCAAAACTGGCCTTATTGGTTTTGATGAAACTTAGTAAATAACAATAATTTTACATGGACGAAGTAACTAGTATCTCGTCTGTGCTACAGCACGCAGTATTTTGTATTTCAAGAAAAATCGGAATATGGTTCCTCCAATAAAAAAACAGGTTGTTCGACTCTTTTTCTCATAAATATTTTTTCTCTACCCATTTTAATTAAACTTTATATATAAGGTGTAACAAAATTAGCTGAAACTATTTAAACTGGTGCTTCTACCCATGAAACTGAACAACTTTCCCCATGAAACCCATAGTCGAATCTCAAAAAAAAATTGAACTTCCCATACTAAGTTGGCTGATCAGCTGATCGAGTTAGTATGGGAGAGCCAATTATTTTTTTTGCGATTTGACTATGGGTTCCATGGGGAAAGTTGTTCAGTTTCATGGGTAGAAGCACCAGTTAAAATAGTTTCAGCTAATTTTGTTACACCTTATATATATGCTGTCAATAAATCCAGAGAAGATTTGTGATGCACCGGCACTGGGTCTTGTCCATGGTCCACCTGCTTGGTTCACCTAGGTGAGCCACGGGACTAGCATTGCAAATCAAAATATATTGTACAGCCACGCTGTACATACTTCCTGGCGAAGCGTTCACCATCTGTCTTAGTTGGGCATCCACAAATAAACAATAAATTTTAACTTACTTAGTAGCAAAGAATAAAGCTAAATATATCAGACTTGTTGAAAAATTTACAAATAATTTGGGTTTGTGTGACAGGTACCTTATTCGGATTTTTCCTGGAATAATTAAGTACCCAGTGCAGTAGGCCTAGTTAATTCTAGCCTAATTTTGAGGTGGAACACCAGGTCACAGTAGGGCGTCTTTAAAACTGCACTCATGTCCTTCTTCATTTTTTTTATATTGCTCACGTGCACCAGATGTTTTTTTTTACATTGCTCATGTGCACCAAATGATTATTTTTTACATTGCTATCGTGCACCAGATTTTTTTTTACATTGCTCACGTGCTCCAGATGGTTTTTTTACATTGCTCAAGTGCACTAGATAATTTTTTTAACATTGCTCACGTGCACCAGATGATTTTCTTTACGTTGCTTACGTGCACCAGATGATTTTTTTTACATTGCTCACGTGCACCAGATTATTATGTTTTACATTGCTCAAGTGCACCAAATGTTTTTTTTTTTACATTGTTCACGTGCACCAGATGATAATTTTTACATTGCTCACGTGCACAGGATAATTTTGTCCATAACGCACCTTTTCTTGGAACAAAATTGCAGCAGAAAACAATGCCAAAACAGTAAAATAAAAGAACGAATGCGTTCACTAAAAATCTCGCCAAAAACTCCCAGATGACTATATACAATGTGGTGTTGCCACAACACATAAAAATAAGGGTGACAAGAAGAGCTCAGCGCCGCCATATTTGCTACAAAAGTTGTTCAGTTTGTCGCACGGCAGGTAGTTAGTTAGGTAGGGCGTAGGGAGTGGGTTCTTAAAAGATGCCGTGCGTGTTCAGATAATTTAATGAGGATAAAATATAAGACCTAAAAAGAACTTATGAATTAGAAAATGACACACTTAAATTTAAAATAGAAATCACAGAACATAAATAAATCTTACCCGAAATGGGTCTTTTAGGAAGTACAGTAATTAAATAAATATAAATTAATAATTTGTGCTGGTTAAGATGAACGATGATGGTTTTCGGTTTTTAAATCAAATGTCACATAGTTTGACAGCGCATGCGCGGAAAAGAAGAAATAGATGGAATGAATAGAGATCGAATGAAAGAAGATTATATAACTGCGCACCACGCTACAAGTTTCTTGAGTAGAAGCCTCCCTCAAAAACTGTGTTCTATTGTATCTAAAACTAGAGGGTGCATCGATGCGCGAGCCGCTTACAGTTTCTTGAGTAGTTGCCTCCCTTAAAAATTGTGTGCTATTGTATCTAAAACTAGAACGTGCGCAGTGCGCGAGCCGCTTACAGTTTCTTGAGTAGTTGCCTCCCTTAAAAATTGTGTGCTCTTGTATCTAAAACTAGAAGGTGCGCAGTGCGCGAGCCGCATGTGACTCGCAGAGTTTTTAGTTATAAACTGTAGCACGACGAGTAGGTGTAAGGTACGCTAGGGTGTGGGTAAAAACCGTTCGTGCATACAATCAAGTTATTTTTGAAATATAAACCTAAAAAAAGTAAACAGGAATAAAAAAAATAATTACACATTAAATAAATATCACACCACAAAAACATAATTCTAACTCACCCAAGATGGGTCTAACCTTCGGCTGGTCGCGCATCTATTGTAACGTGGTTGGTCGCGTGGGGTCTTTAAAAACCTTAAGTTTCAACTGCTCATAAAATACCCAATAATTATAATTTGTTTATTTGTTTTATCATACTGTTATTAACTACATTGTATTTAATTAAAACGACTATAAGTAAATCAGAAATATTTTTTATTTACTCCTCTAAACTTAAAATTAAAAAGTAGGAACTTAAACTTCTGTCTTTGACAGGACATAAAATAAGAAAAAAAAAATGAAACAATAATCTTCTTATTTACAGTTTTTTGATATCTTCAGAGATCAATTAACAACATTGACTAAAAATCAGAAATATAGAACAAAAAAACATATAACCTTTTACTTATCTAAATCGGACTAATTTTCCGTTTGAACACAGCCGGTACATACTGATTTAGAATGTACTGGACATATATTACCCATACAAAAGTGACAGATAGATTTGAATTTCCTATCTATTCTTCTGGGACAATGAATACATCGCTTCTTCATTGGTACGAAATTATTTTCTTCTCGAGGAATATCCACAGCATTACTTAAATTTTACTTACGCGGTTATTCGCGTGGGGTCTTTCAAAGCCCTTGTGCAGAAAATCCGTCCGTATCTCACAGCGCCTGCGCGCACACTAAAGTTAGCTGCGATCTACGTCTATTATAATCCAACTTAGGAGGGTACCTAAAGTTTCGGGTTGCTAGGACAATTTAAATAATAAAAAAAATGCATATTTCAAACACCTAGGCTTTCAAAGACCCCACGCGACCAACCGAGGGTTAAGAATAACGAATCAGGTTGAAAACAGTTATTGAAATATTATAGTACCTACAATGACTTATATATTACTGGCGTAAGGACCCGGCCAACGCGCGCGACCAATGATCCCAGCGAATTGGTGCGAAAATCAAAAGTTTCGCACACTCGCGACTCAGTCGTCTGCGGGAATTTGCAGAGTGCGGTGGAAAGATATTCTACATAAAAATGCCCTATTGTGTTGTTAGAGGCTGTAAAAATCATCAAAGAAAGGTTAAAAATAAACATGGGATATTGTATCATCGTTAAGTAACCTTATAATGTATTTATTCTTGTAAACAAATTAAATAAACGTATTTTTATAGCGACTAATCTACCAAGGTTCTTTTAGCGTGCTACTGACGTCAACTCTCGCCCACGCTAGTTCGTACGAGTTATGTCAGATGGCGCTACTTTTTGCTTGTATCAAGAAAATCTGACTAAAATATGGAGACGGGCGGGTCCTTCTGTCCAAATCGGTGAGTACCTATTTATTTATTTTGATATGGATGAAAATATTGATGGATCTATTATGATTAGGGCTTACCAATAGAGAATAATAAAAAAAATAGATTATGAATGATTTTGAAAACACATGTGTCACACTTTATTTCAAAATGTGACACATGTGCCAGCGCATGCGAAATAGATGAAATAGATCGAACGCAAGAAAAACGAATACAAACGAATACAAAACCTTGCCCTTACAATTCATCATATCAGCTCATATACGTCTCCGCCGAGGGGCTCGAGCCTACCCTGAATAAGGCCGATCGGGCTTTAGCCGACCACCCCAGCCCCAGTGCGGGTTGGTCGACTTCACACACAACCTGCGAGTTTCTTCGCAGGCATGTGCAGGTTTCCTCACAATGTTTTCCTTCATCGTAAGAGCGTCGGATAAACGTACATATGAAATCTAAATTCGAAATCACATTGGTAGGTGGCAGGATTCGATCCACGGCCTCCCGGACAGAACGTGGCGGCCCTAGCCATTAAGAACACAAAAAAACAAATAGGTCGAGCTGTTCTCCTGTGATGCTTTGTCATTTCGTTTATATGTTTCTTGGGAGACAGTTGTTCAGATTAATGGCTTGCAACTGCCATTTGCCGCTCTAGCTAATAAAAAGTCACCTCTATACAGGGTGATTTTTTAACACCGAGCAAGCCGTTAAGGGTGGGCTTCACTCATGAAACTGAACAAATTTGCCCTAGTGATGTTGCGATAGCGATAGTCTATCGATAGTATCGTAATACTATCGTAGCCATGAAAATCTGTCATACTATTGATAGTCATATAGAAGCTATCGACCCTTGACGATACTATCGATAGTATCGATTGATAAAGGTAAGTAATACTATTGCTAAAGACCAATAGAATCGATACTATCGATAGCATCAGTACAAACACTATTGATAGTATCGATAATATCGAAACTATCGATAGAAAGATTGTCGATAGTATCGATATTAGCGATACTATCGATAGTGTTAGACTGTCGATAGTCGAACATTTTACAATACTATTGCTTACTATTACATAATTGGCGAAACTGTATCGGCCCGACTTCGCTGGCTTGGTCACGTACAGGATGGAGGAGAATTGTGCTGTAAAGAGAGCGTACACGGGACGACCGACAGGGAAACGTCCGGTCGGGCGTCCCAGGTACCGCTGGATCGATGAGGTGCAGAAGGACCTGAGTGCCCTCCAGAGACCCAATTGGCGTGAGGAGGCGCAGAATAGAGACGAGTGGCGACTTTTAGTGTCTGAGGCTAAGATCCTCTCTGGTTCGCTGAGCCAGTGAAAGTAAGTAAGTAAGTATTGCTTGCTCCTAACTTATTTCCAGTCGATAGTATCGAAAATACGTCGATAGTTACTAAAGCAAAACTATCGATACTATCGGAACGCGCCGATAGATCATATATAGTATAGATAGTATCGACTTTTTTGTCGCGATACTATCGATAGTATCGTACTTCGATAGTATCGTACTTTGATAGTATCGTACCTCGATAGTATCAATAGAATCGATAATATCGACAAAATTCAATAGCATCGCCTGTTTTTCACTATCGATAGTATTACAGCATGTCAATATTTTCGATAGGACTATCGCGCTATCGACCTGTTTTTCAAGGTAAACTATCGATAGTGAAACTATCGCTTTTGCAACGTTACTGCTTTGCCCAAGATCCCATAAATAAAAATTACTCTCCATACAAAGTTGGCTAATCGGAATGATCGATTTCTATGAAGTCAAAAAAAAATTGCATATTCTGTATGGGTGAAGTTATTCAATTTAATGAGCAGAGCCCACCTACGGCTTGCATGGTGTTAAAAAAACAGGCCAAGTGCAAGTCAGAACCGCACACACAGGGTTCCGTACCATCATACTAGATGGCGCTTGTTTCTTCACGTTTAAAAATAACACGTTTTTTGTATGTAGACCCCCTTATTTTTTCCCTTTTCCAAATTTTTGGTATTTTTTGTTATAGCAGCAACAGGAATACATCATCTGTAAAAATTTCAATTGTATAGCTATCACGGTTCATAAAATACATCCTGGTGACAGACAACAGACAGACGGACGGACGAACAGCGAAGTCTTAGTAATAGGTCTTATCATCAGGTGAATTGCGTTCAAACGTACTCAAATTTATTATACAAAAAAAATAGTATCCCTTTGGGTACTGAATTTTAAGAACACGCTGTATTGAGTCGAATAGCTTTCAAATGAAAGCGCGTCTCAGACGGTAGGTAATTCAATTAGTTCGTCGCTCGCTGAGTGATTAAAATTTAATGGGATTATTGAAGGAGACTTCAGTGACAATTATGTTTGTCTGATTTATCTGTAGATAAGCACGAAAGTGACTAAACCCTAGTACTTTAACCGCCTCCGTAGCTTAGAGGCAAAGTTCACTGGCTTTACACAGGAGGTCGCGGGTTCGATTCCCGGCGGGGTCAATTGTAAGACGCGGTTTGTTTGGTGGTAGGGCATGTTCTAAGCCCGCCTGGCTAGCTACCACCATCTTATCTAAGTCTTGCCGCCAAATATCAATGTTGATATCATTAGTGTGTTCCGGCATGAAGATAAGATAGCGAGTTCCTCATTGCGTTGGGGAATCTTGGTAAGCCCGCTTCCATCTTTGGCAACATCGTCACTAACCACCAGGTGAGATGTCAATATCAAGGGTTTACCAATTGTAAATAAAAAAAAAGTTATGTCATAAATATGAAAGTGTGTTCAGTGAATTTTTGTTTGTTTGTTTTTGTCCTTCCTTTACGTCACAACGGAGCAACGGATGACGGATTTTTGACGAGGAAGGAATGTCTTTCATTTGTCTTTTCGATACGATGAGTAAACCGCTGTAATCGATTGAAAGATTTTAGTAATTTTTAAGTTTCTAATAAGCGTCATGTCCGGAAATATTAACGCAAGCAAATTTAAAGTAAAAATACTTTCTGAACATTTTATATTTTACTCAAATTGAGGTCTGAAATGGGGGGTCGAAATGAAAAAACTTTTATCATACACATTCTTCATCCATATAGTTTTTGAATACCATGCCCCCGATCTCCAAACTTTGCGACGCTTAATATTGTCTCTTTTACAACCGACTTCCAAAAAGGAGGTGGTTCTCAATTATTCGACTGTGTTTTTTTATGTAACTTTTGACTGGGTGAACCGATTTTGATGATTCTTTTTTTTTATTTGAAATCTAGTGCTTTCCGTGTGGTTTTATAAAAATCGGTGTAGAACTTTATTAGTAAATTAATAAAAACCAAAAATAATACAAAATGTACTAAGTCGGTTTTTAACGTGTTTAGCGCTTTTTACATAAAAAATTATAGCGAATATCCAAACTTCATAGTTTTAGAGACATTAAGTAAAATATTATGTAAAATCAAAGGATCTTCCAAACCTCAAAGTGAGGTTTCTCCTACTCATACTCAACAACATTTACTAAGAAACTACATTATATCAGCTCATATAGGTCCACACCGAGGCGTTCAAGCTTACCCAGAATAAGGGCGATCGGGCCTTAGTCGACGACGCGGGCCCAGTGCGGGGTGGTCGACGTGTGCAGGTTTCCTCACGATATGTGATGTTTTCCTTCACCGTAACAGCGTCGGATAAACGTACGTATATGTAAAATCTAAATTCGAGATCTTTTATAAGAAACCACAGTAAATTCAAAAATTTTTTTTTAAAAAAAATGTACCTTTTTTATTACCCTTGACATCATCTCACCTAATGGTAAGTGACGATGATACCAAGAATACAAGCGGGCTTACCAAGATTTCCCAACGCAATGGAGATCTGGCTATCTTATCTTCAAGCCGGAACACATCAATGATGTTAACATTGATGTTTGGCAGCAAGACTTATATAAGATGGTGGTACCTAGCTAGCCAGGCGGGCTATGAAAATGCCCTTCCACCAACTATTTCAAAAAGCTGAAGTATGACATAGCACAGCGCTGCGAATCGAAGCGAAATGACAATTGAAACAAATTATTTATCCATGCTTTCATATGAATTAACGTAGAACGAGCAATAATAATTATACTCTAGTTGTTTGTGAATATTTTAACCACAAAATAATAAATCAAAATTACAATTACTGAATACCGTTCCTTTTTGAAACATGGTAGTTTTTTGGACGTTTGGTTTTCACGTAATGTTTATTTTTAGATGTATTTTGTTTTTTTTTGATAATAAATTGAATAATTGAAAAGGCTAAACACGTTAAAAAACCGACTTCCATCGCAATGAGAACCTCCTCCTTTTTGGAAGTCGCTTGAAAAAGGAGTGCGTGTCAGCTCCGACGCTTATGCAGTTATCAGTTTACTCATAATTTTTTTTTTCAGCATCCGGTCCTTGGCCTCGCACGTAACGCTCACGGCACACCCTGGACACTTCATACAACGGGCCAGAAATGACATTTCAAAAAAGGAAAGACGGAACAAACAAAATTGCGGCAAAATCCGATACGTTTGACAACCAAACTGTATCAATCTGGGTGACGAGGGGGGTGAGGTTGAAATCTAGAGAGCGACGGGAAGTGTCCATACTGTATGTTAGTACTAATATATATACTTGGCTCACGGCTTCGTCCTACGCGGATCTTGGGTCACCACTTGATTTCACCCTTCATATATTTTTCATATCGGGCTCTATTTAAGAATCAATTCTAAAGGAGTAAACTCCAATAATGGGTAGGTACATAAATACAAGGACCCTAGGTTCATTACGAAAAGGTAACAAAAATCAATTTAACTTATATAATACCACAGATTTCGACAGAAGGATCCGCCCGTCTCCATATTTTACTCAGATTTTTTCATACAAGCAAAACGTAGCGCCATCTGACATAACTCGTACGAACTAGCGTGGGCGAGAGTTGACGTCAGTGCAAAGAGGCAAAAAAGCCTTTCTTTTATGATTTTTACAGCCTCTAACAACACAAAAAAGCATTTTTATATGGAATATCTTTCCACCGCACGCTACAATTGCCCGCAAACGACTGAGTCGCGAGTGTGCGAAACTTTTGATTTTCACACCAATTTACTGGGAGTATTATTACTATAAAAGTCATTACGCCAGTAATGTAAAAGTCATTGTCTATATAATACCTTTAAACGAGCAATTCTTGTATATATGTATATAAAATCTGAACTTCGGAAACGGCTCCAACCATTTTCTTGAAAATTAGTATACGGAGATTTTTGGGGGTGAAAAATCTATTTAGATAGGCCTCATCTCTGGGAAAACGCTATTTTCCAAAATTTTCGCACTGGAAATATGCCGCGAAAAGTGTATCATAGGTAGCGTATTTTTAAATGTTTTTAACGGCTCTGGGTATTAAGCCACGAGCAAAGCTCGATCGTCCAGGTATGTATATTTAAAAGAGATATATGCTATCGACGCTCGCGCTGTTCGGAAAAATTGCAAGGGTCTAGGTCCTATGATCCATAAGCACTTTGAGAATTGAATAATCTTAAAAAAACCTAAAAACTTTTAGGTACAAACTTCTAATATTGCATTATCACGCGATATACGAATGCAAAAGTTCAGCTCAATCGGAAACCAGGAAGTGGGTCAAATTTTGCTTGCAAGTTTTTTTTTTTTTTTATTAAAAATTTGAGTGCGTTTGACTGCAACTCACCTGATGGTAAGTGATGATGCAGTCGAGGATGGTACACGCAAACTCAAATAATGCCTATTCACTCTTGCCTTGAAGATCCCCATTCTACCTGAACAAACATACATGCATTGCAAGATAACTAAAAACTTGTAAAAAAGAACAGTAATGATAATCAGGTTTAAAGCTAAGCAAAGATTTTGCAACATTTCGTCATACAATCTACGACCTGGTGAGGGTCACGGAAAGCTGCTTTATGTGGGCAGCGCTCGACCGGTCGTTGTGGAAATACTTGGGAAGGGCTTTGTCTAGCAGTGGACGTCTTTCGGATGATATGATGATTACGATGATGACATACAAAAGTATAGGTTCCGATGTTCGCATGATACAGAGAGAAATAAAAACGAAATGTGTGCTGGGACACATAGTAGAAGTGAAACTTCAACGGACAAGTGGCCCAAAAAAAATATCCCAAAAATGTATAAAAAAGAAATCAAAAAATATTTTTTAAAAAACAAATATTTCAAACAAAAACATTCCAAAAAAAATATTAAAAAAAACTTATCAAAAACACGCGACATTTCGTCTACCCCTTCCACGCGGCTGTAACGCTTTTTCGTGACAGAAAAAAATCTCAAGACCCCCCCCACCCCACCCCGTCTATATAGAGATTTCACTGCAAAAAAATTTGGGGAAATCAGTGAACTCGAATTGAAAACCCTGCTGGCACAGCTCAAGATAACTTCAGATTTGAACTAGCAGTTCGCTCCATGAACTAACAAACTCAGGTCAACACGAATGCAATATCTCGCCGGTCGATTGAGCAAATACATAATAAAACCAGCTCTGTGCAACCGAAAGGAATAATACAGACGCAGAATCCAATAAGGCCAGTGATCCGTGCCGATTCCACTGGGCTACGGATTATAATAGTCCACCCAAATATAGACACTCTTTCTTGTTACTGAATTGGATGGAAAGCGATTTGTTTAGACTAGCACGCCAACGCTTTGGCCTAAGTTATTCAATTTATTACTATCTGCAGACATTATTTATAACCGCCTTCGTAGCTCAGAGGCAAAGTTCACTGCCTTAACACAGGAGGTCGCGGGTTCGATTCCCGGCGGGGTCAATTGTAAGACTCGGTTTGGTTGGTGGTAGGGCATTTTCTAAGCCCGCCTGGCTAGCTACCACCATCTTATCTAAGTCTTGCCGCCAAATATCAATGTTGATATCATTGGTGTGTTCCGGCATGAAGATAAGATAGCCAGCTCCCCATTGCGTTGGGGAATCTTTGTAAGCCCGCTTCCATCTTCGGTAACATCGTCACTTACCACCAGGTGAGATGTTGTCAAGGGTTTACCAATTGTGAATAAAAAAAATATATATTTATAAAATAAATAACAATTGTGAATAAAAAAAATATAAATATATATTTTGGGGAGTAAGGGGTCCAATTATATCACTAGAGACCCAAGCCAACCTCACCTGCACGTGGTACTCCCTGCTAAACAACTAACGAGGCTCTGGCGTCACTTCAGGTGGTAGGCTCCGGCCGAGGCTTGTCACCACCCTCAATGCAAAGTCGTGCCGCCAAGCGTCCCAGACGTGTTCCGGTATGGTGCATTGAGAAGCCATTAGTGAAGGCGGGTCTGTACAGTTGCGCTCAGTCAGTATGCTGTTTCGATGTCAGAGTGTCGCTGCACTTGGCGGCTAGTCTTGGAGGGTAGCGGGATCCGAAGCACGGTGCACCGCTGGCCGACCGTAGGAAGTAGGGGGCCCAAGTAGTGGGCTAGCCACCTATGAAAGGCTGCCCCGCCACCTCACGAAAAATCCCGGAATGCTCCATCGTGCCAATTGGCGATTGGACGGGAGGACCCGATGGCCATCTCCGGGGGGGTTCGGGCGTCCCCGCAGTCTCCAGACTAGTCAATCCTTCAGTGCAGCGATTCTGTGTTCACCACTAGTTTCTGACCGGCGCCTCGTACAACTTCCGCCTTCCTTGCCTATTCACATCTTTAAACAACCATGAAAAAAGTCAAGAAAAGAAATAGAGTTTTACAGCGGCGGCACTTCCTCCCATTAAAAGTGCACCTCGACAACATCAGAGGGTTGCACTCAAATCTCGATGCGGTCCACTACCATCTAGAGACCGACAAGCCGCAGCTACTCTTTCTTACGGAGACGCAAATCAGACGCCCGGCAGACGCGACTTATTTGCAGTACCCAGGGTACACCCTGGAGCACAATTTCAAAGCGCGCGCCGGTGTCTGTGTCTATGTCAGCGACAACATCTGCTGCCAGCGTCTCCGTAACCTTGAAAACTCCTCATTTTCGACGCTCTGGGTGTTGGTCGACACCGGCGAAGACAAAATAGTCTACGCTTGTGTATACCGATCGCACAGCGGAGATCAGGAGACAACCAGGTTAATTGAACATCTGTGTGAGGCCGCCGATGAGGCTCAACTAAGGTACCCGTCAGCACAACTGGTCCTTCTGGGGGACTTCAATGCTCACCATAAGGAGTGGCTGTTCCCATACCAGAAGACCGACCATGCTGGGAGAGAAGCGCTCAAACTAGCTTTGTCGCTAAATCTTACCCAGCTGGTAGACCAGGCGACGCGTGTGCCGGACGTTGAAGGCGAAACGGAAAATTGTTTGGACCTTCTGCTGACAACAGAACCAGACCGATATAACGTGTCAGTATCGTCACCTTTGGGTACGTCCGATCATTGTCTGGTGAAGTCTGTACTGTCTTGTTTACCACCTGATCCCAGCCCTAGGGGTTCTAGACGGGTATGGCAGTACAAGTCAGCAGATTGGGATGAGATGCGCTACTTCTTAGCATCTTATCCTTGGCGGCGAATGTGCTTTTCTTCTAGTGATCCGTCGAGCTGTGCGACAGAAATCTCGAGAGTCATATGTCAGGCAATGGAATATTATATCCCGTTTTCTGACATTTCTCTCGAGAGCAAAGCTCGCCCGTGGTTTAATGCTGATTGCTCAGTGGCCGAAGCACTAAAGCATTCAGCTTACCAGGCTTGGGCAGATGCTCGAAATCGTAAAGCTCCGGACACGCGAGTTAAAAAGAAAGCCTTTAATAAAGCCGCCAAGTCCTACAAAAAGACGCTGCGTAGGGCACGCCTTGACCATATAAGCCGTATCGGATCAAAACTTGCCTCCTACCCTTCTAGGAGTAAGGCGTTTTGGTCCTTGGCTAAATCGGTCGAGGCGAACTTTTGCCGCTCGTCTTTGCCTCCACTGCTGAAACCTGATGGATCATTGGCTCACACGGCAACTGAGAAGGCTAATCTGTTTGCCTCTATGTTTGCCGAAAATTCACGTCTCGATACAGCGAATAGAATACCACCCCAGTTATCTCCTTGCGATACTACAATGCCCCCTATTCGTATCAAGCAAAAGGAGGTACTCAAAACACTTCGCAATCTTGACGTGAACAAAGCCAGTGGACCTGACGGTATACCACCTATAGTGCTAAAGAACTGCGCTCCTGAGTTGTCTCCTGTTCTGACACGTCTGTACCGCCTCTCTCTTGAAACGGGTATAGTCCCAAAGTCCTGGAAGCTGGCCAACGTGCAGCCGGTGCCCAAAAAAGGCAGTCGTGCCGATCCCGCAAACTACCGCCCTATAGCAATCACCTCCGTAATCTGTAAGATTATGGAGCGTGTATTGAACACCCGCATTCTGGCATACCTAGAAGACAATGACCTCCTTAGCGATCGACAATACGGATTTCGCCGAGGTCGATCTACTGGAGATCTT
The DNA here is from genome assembly GCA_947284805.1 of Coleophora flavipennella. NCBI lineage: Eukaryota > Metazoa > Arthropoda > Insecta > Lepidoptera > Coleophoridae > Coleophora > Coleophora flavipennella. The sequence continues at coordinate 11,293,176 of OX369297.1, forward strand.
CTAGTGTATGCTACGCATATATGGGGCGAGGTCATCGAGAAGCATGGCGAAGCTCTCGCTGTGTCACTCGACATCTCGAAGGCTTTTGATAGGGTCTGGCACGCTAGCCTTATTGGCAAGCTTCCTTCTTATGGTCTTCATTTGGGATTGTGTAACTGGGTAGCTGATTTCCTGAGGGAACAGTCTATTCGAGTGGTCGTTGATGGCTGTTCCTCAGACCTATTGGCGATTGATGCCGGGGTACCTCAGGGATCTGTTCTTTCCGCAACACTATTTCTGCTTCACATAAACGATCTGCTGAAACCCGGTATAATTGGTTATGCAGACGATAGCACGGTTGTAGAAAGATACCTGTCCAGTGTACGAGCTAACAGCGCTGATACGCTGTTTCTGAGAGAGGCCATGATAGAGCGCATTAACCTATCACTTCAGGCAGTGTCTGAATGGGGTGATTCCAACCTCGTAAGGTTTAATGCCTCTAAAACACAGGCGTGTCTTTTTTCCGCCAAAAGGAGTCCATTCACCTTGACTCCAACTCTCCGGAATGAACCGATTCAGATATCTGACCACCTGGAACTCCTCGGCGTGGATTTAACACCCAATCTTAACTTCGTTCGTTACATTGAGTCCAAGGCAAAAGTTGCTGCAATGAAGCTGGGCATTCTCTTTAAAGGTGAGACGGTACTTCACACCTGTACAGCTGCTTACCTTGTATCAAGCACAGGTCCGCTCATGTATGGAGTACTGTTCACACTTATGGGATGGATCAGCCCGCTATCAGCTGGATACCTTGGACGCCATCGACCGACGCGCACGGAGACTCATTGGCGACGATGAGCTAGTCAATGACAAGCTCCAAAGCCTTGAGCATCGCCGCAAAGTCGCCTGTCTATCGGTATTCTATCGAATTCATTTCGGAGAGTGCGCGCAAGAACTTCACGACCTCATTCCCCCCGCTCCATTCCACCGTCGGTCAACGAGACGCAGGGAGGGGTTGCACCCCTTTGTTGTTGATGTTCCACCTTTTCGCACGAATCGTTACGCTTCTTCATTTATTATGCGTACAGCGCAGGAGTGGAACTCCTTGCCTGCGTCAGTGTTTCCCGATTCCTATAATTTGGGGATCTTCAAGGCAAGAGTGAATAGGCATTATTTGAGTTTGCGTGTACCATCCTCGACTGCATCATCACTTACCATCAGGTGAGTTGCAGTCAAACGCACTCAAATTTTTAATAAAAAAAATAAAAATAAATGTATGTTGGGGCAGTAAAGTTCTCGAGTGGCGACCACGCACCGTAAAGCGTAGTGTAGGCAGGCCTCCCACCCGGTGGACCGATGACCTGGTGAAGGTCGCGGGAAGCCGCTGGATGCGGGCAGCGCAGAACCGGTCGTCGTGGAGACCCTTGGGGGAGGCCTATGTCCAGCAGTGAACATCCTTCGGCTGATAAGATGATGATGAAATGCTTTATTGCACACAAGGAATAATTACAACATGGTTTTATATTACAATACATAAAGGCTTGGGCGAGTAGTGTCCGTTATTTACTCTTTGTTCATTCTTTATTTTTATAAATACTGAAAAATTTTCATATTTTTGTTAGTTTTCTTAGCTTATCTATTACGAGAAATTACGATATTCTCGCTTGATTTGTATTAAGATTCGTACATATATACTCATTATAAACATTTTATTTAATATTATTATTATTCTGAAGTATTATTTAATAACAGCCCATAATAATTACCTTACAAGGGTTAAACAATTTCCTTGTAACTGCATAATCTCCTAAAGTTCAAACATTGTATCTCTGAGTTACAACGTTCTATTCAGTCGAAATTTATTTTTTCTCAATTCTGAAGCGTTTGTATCTTAGACTTACGATCCTTTTGAAATGGATAATATCAAATTATATTGTACGTATCTCACGAAAACCCGTGAAAACGAATGAATACAAATAAGGACATACGCACAGATAAGAAAAAAAATTTGCCGCTCCGATAGATTGCTAAAGGAGTCGTGGCAGGTGCGTCGGCGTCTTGTACAACAAGACATGTTGCTGTCATTTGTGAATGCTTGTAGGTACTGCGCAGAAATTGCATAATTTCATGGCAGGCTGAGCTCCGTGTGTTTTGGTTACAAAATTGCCGATATGTGCAATAATAAGCTGCAAAAATGCAACTGGCAGACTAAATTTAATGAATGAAGGAGTTTCTTGCCTTGTTTCGGCTTGAAGTTATAATAGCCGTTCTCCATTGCGTTGGGAAATCTTGGTTAGCCTGCTTCCATCTTCGGCGTCATCGTCACTTACCATCAGGCGAGATGATGCCAAGGGCTTAACAATTGTGAATAAAAAAAGCTTTCTTGAAAAGAGATAACATTCGAGTGCTTACTAAAATTTATAGTAGTGATCTTAGAGGTGTAAAAAGATTCAAATTTAAAATGATTTAATTTGATAGTTATGATGAAGATAGCAAGACTTTACTCTCATCAAGCACAGTATTATAATATGGTTTACAGTAGCGCAACGCCTTTGATGTCGCACGATGCGCCACCGGCGTAGGTACTAGCCCAGTACCTAGTACTGTGTAGTCAGCCCGGCAGACTCCGCGAGTTTGCCAGGCTGTGCCCCGCCGCCCGCTGCCCCGCAAGTACCCTTCCGTTGCTCTGCGTAAGAACATTCGTTGCGCTACTGTAAGCCGCTATATTGTAACACTTTGCATCAAGGTGTCACTACCGGTAAATAAAATTCTCAGAAAAGGATCGGTCGCTAAAAAATTACGAAAATTTCTTCAAAAAACAAAAACGTGAAAAAGAACCACCATCAAAATAACCGGATATTTGTTTTTAAAATTAAACATAAATTGTTCAAATATGACTTTATTCACTAACAGTGAGTGTGTGTAACAAAATAATAACTTAACTACTTTATTCTTCTCTTAAACATTTTAACTGTCAAAATCTTGCGCAAATAACATATCGCCATCACGAAAAAATAAAAACATTATTTAGACATAAATCAATGCAAACTTTTCAACAAGTGATCAGTAAAATATTGTCAAAACACAGTGTGTCATTAATATCTAAAAGCCTAACATTAGAGGTCTTACCAAAGACTCAACATGGACACTTCATACAACGGGCCATAAATGATATTTCAAAAAACAAATGACGGAACAAACTAAATGGCATCGAAATCCTATACGTTCGACAACCAAACTGTAACCAATCTGTATCAGTCTGGGTGACGAGGGGGTGAGGTCGCAATCTAGAGAGTGGCAGGCAGTGTATATACTGTATGTTAGTACTAATATATATATACAGGATGTAACATAAAGGTGTGGTGATACTTTAAGGTGGGCTTGAACCCATCAAACTGAACAACTTTCTCCATGGAACCCATAGACAAATCGCAAAAAAAAAATTGGCTCTCCCATACTAACTCGATTAGCTGATCAGCCAACTTAGTATGGGAAGTTCAAATTTTTTTTTGCGATTTGACTATGGGTTCCATGGAGAAAGTTGTTCAGTTTGATGGGTACAAGCCCACCTTAAATATATATATATATATATATACTTTGCCACAGATGAGATACTAGTTAATTCGTAACAGATTGCACTTCCTTATAAAACTAAAATACCTACGCATTTATTTACCTACTCCTTGCCACTGTCAGACAATACACAGAAACATGGGTACTCGACTTAGCGGATACAACTGCGTACACAGCCGCACCAACGTGTAGGTACTTCTCGCCTACTCGACCGAGTGACGGGGGCCTGGTCTTACATAGCTATCTATAGGTGTAACAAAATAGCTGTATAACTGGGGCTTCTACTCATCATACTGATCATTTTTGCTCCATAATCATCATAATTTCAGCCAAATAACGTCCACTGTTGGACTGTGTCACCATCAGGTGAGAAGAACTTCCATAACAACCAGTCCTGCGCTGCTCACATCCAGCGGCTTCCCGCGACTTTTACTCCGAGTCGGAGGTCTGTTTACACTACGTCTAGCGCCCAGATTATGTGAGCTTTGTCCGTTACCTTGGTTTTTCTGTGAATCTGCTCATTTCTGATTCTTTCACGTAAGGAAACTCCGAGAATAGCTAGCTCTATCGCCCTTTTGGGGACCTTTTCATCATATCAGCTCATATAAGTCCCCACCGAGGGGCTCGAGCTTACCCTGTAATAGGGTGAACAGGCCTTAGTCTACCTCGCGGGCCCAGTGCGAGTTGGTCGACTTCACACACAACCTTCGAGTGTCTTCGCAGGCGTGTGCAGGTTTCCTCACAATGTTTTCCTTCACCGTAAGAGCATCGAAAAAACGTACCTACATATGAAATCGAAATTCTAAAACAAATTAATAAGTAGCAGGATTCGAACTACGACCCCCTGAATAGGAGTTAGCTGCCCTTGCCATTACGCCATCGACGATACGGGACCTTGTCAGTCCTAATACAAACAGGACTTTATAAAAATGCACAGAAAGAGTCCATCGGCTATCTTTGGCATTCTTGGGGAAAGTTGTTACGTGCATGATGAGTAGAAGCTCCAGTAAACGGGTCCTATGCCAATTTTGCTACACCCTGTGTAGATAATAAACATTTGGGTGCTTATTATCTACATAGGGTGTAGCAAAATTGGCATACCATCGCTGTTGACCAAAAAAAAATACGTTTTCACTTCACACAAATCGATACAATACAATATTCTTTATTGCATCACAACATACAAAAAGAAATCAATAATAAAGAAGAAAGTTACAATAGGCGATCATCCATATTATAAGTTTTGTATGAGGAGTACAAATTCTAATAAATAGTGTGTGAGTTTAACGAAATTAGCATCAATTTCGTTACAATCTCCTCCGTGGAGGAATGAGTAAGTCCATAAGATTCTTATTAGGAGGTTGCGGGTTCGATTCCTGGCGGAGTATTACCTTGTAAGTCTCGGTTTGGTTAGGGAAGGGTATTTTTTAAACCCCTCTGGTTAGCTACTACAATCTTGTCTATCTGTTGCCGCCAAACATCAATGTTAACAGCATTGATGTGTTCCGGCTTAAAGATAAGATAGCCAGCTCCCCATTTCGTTGAGGAATCTTGGTAAGCCCGATTTCATCTTCGGCATCATCATCACTTATCATTAGGTGAGATGATGCCAAGGGCCTTACCAATTGTGAATTTAAAAAAAACACCTTGTATAGATATTTAATACTCAGACACAGAGGGTTGTTAACCGAAAAAATCGGGATTTTATTTCACAAAATACGATCATCTAATTAAGTAGTTTTGTATGGTGAGTGCATTTTTTTTTGGATAGTCTGAGTTTATTAGGAAACTTTATTTATTTAGTATGAAGAGTAGAAGCCACAGTCAACGGGTCTTCCACAAATTTGTAACAACCTGTATGTTCATAGTGTATGAAAGTACTAATATATTTTATACTCGTATATACTTAGGTTTTGCGCCAGGTGACCATATGTGTTTGGTCTTTGAATCATATTAATATTAAAAACGCGAAAGTTTGTAAGAATGTATGGATGTTTGTTACTCTTTCACGCAAAAACTACTTAACGGATCTGACTGAAATTTAGTAGGTAGACAGACTAGGAGCTTTATTAACACACAGGCTACTTTTTTCCACGCTCGCGACATCTCGCGAGCTGCGCACCCTCAAAAAGTCATAGAAACGTTGTCCACGCGGGTAATGCCGCGGGAAACAGCTAGCATGTATATGTTTTTCAGCCATAATTGTATTGGTAAGCCCTTGGCGTCATCTCACCTGATGGCACATGACGATGATGCTCAAAGATGGAGGGACTTACCAATATTCCCCAATACAATGGGGAACTGGCTAAGAACACATCAATGGTGTTAACATTAATGTTTGGTGGCAAGACTTAGATAAGATGGTGGTAGCTAGCCAGGCAAGCTTAGAAAATGCCCTATCACGAACTAAACCGAGACTTAAAAGTTAGACCCCGCCGGGAATCGAACCAGTGACCTCCTGGTGGCAAGCGAATGGACTAACCATTATGCCACGGTGGCGGTTAAAATTATTATTGTCTGAATATAATTTTAACCTCTATTGCACACTTTGCACCAGGTAGCACGAGCAGAGTGCTTACGCGTTACCTGTCAAACTCATAGAGAGCCATATTGAATTGTAGTTGTGTTGTTCAGCGTTATGCTTCATCATTTACTAAATGAATGAATGAATGAATGAATTACGCGGACACCGATGGATTGGGACTTCTTGCCCGCGTCAGTGTTTCCTGATTCTTACAACTTGGGGACAGGCGAGAATGAATTGGCACTATTTGGTTTTATTTTGTTTAAATTTATGATGTGTACTTCGTTTAGGTCCACCCCCTTCCCTGAAGGGGTAGTAGCTGAAAATCAGCGCTGTGATCTTTGTGATGACAGCATATGCTGAGCTGCTACCTTTTCAGTGATAGGTACAAACTATTGTATTTTAAAAGCTACAAAATTATTCACTTGTGTTTACTTATCACTGAATAAACATTTATTCTATTCTATTCTATTCTATTTGAGTTTACGTTTTATTGTACCATTCTCGACTGCATCGTCACTTATCATCAGGTAAGTTGCAGTCAAACTCACTAAAACTTTAATTACTTAATAAATAAGATACAGAGAGGGTTTTAGATGGTGCGAAAGTGCACTACGAGACAGTAGTTTCTAGTTTATTCCCACATTGCGCTGCACGAACAATACCTAACGGGGGGTACGTTTTCTGTGGCCTAGAGAGACTTTTGAGTTAAGAAAAAAAAAACAAACTTGAAGGAACTCCGCTGCTGAGCACCTCTTACAGAAAACTCAGGCCTTCCTCTTCGCTTCAGGCTTGATACTCTTCTCTTTTTCTTTCTCTTGCTGTTTTTTCTTGATGTTGACTTGTATCTCTTGCGCCTCTTTAGCTATAGCTGCGTCTCTTTCATCCAACGCCATGGCTAAGTCTGGACCCCAATGAGCGTCTAGAAGATGAGATGTGATTTTAAAAGTAACTCGATTGTGCTAATTCTACTTTAAATTTAGGTACTATTTTAAAGTCCGGTTGATATTTTTGCTTAACAGATCTTTCCAACGCTAATTTTGCTGCATCTCGTACAATCATCATCATCATATCAGCCGCAGGACGTCCACTGCTGGACATAGGCCTCCCCCAAGGATTTCCATGACTACCGGTTCTGCGCTGCCCGCATCCAGCGGCTTCCCGCGACCTTCACCAGGTCATCGGTCAATGGGAGGCCTGCCTACGCCACGTTTTCCGGTACGCGGTATTCACTCGAGAACTTGTTGCAAGGTGGATCCAGTAATAATAAATAATACAAGTTAAGCTCTGCTCAAGTGTACTTTTATGTGCGATGTCATCATTATAACCAAATCAGCACATATACGGTCATATATGTGGTCAGTTTACACAAAATAACCCAAATCAATGTACAACTCGTCGGATATATCTGCGGACCTCGCTGGAATGCTAATAAAGTTGTACAGTAATAATAATAATAATAGAATATATAATATCTACGTTTGCTTAAATTTAAGCTAAATAGCTACTCTACATCTTTTTTCTCATGACGTTCCTCGTAGAATGAGTAGGTATTAGTGTCAATATTCTGCTCGGAAGGCGGCCAAATCTATGATTTCGAACGTTTTGGGGAAATGGCCAATGTTTAAAATTCTATATCTCGGGTTCTATTGAACTTACAGAGTTGAGTTGAGTTGAAATTACTGAAAAAATTCTCCTTTATAAGTCTATATTATAACTTTTTCCTTGAGAAGCACCTTTTAGAAATACTAAGCCAAAATCTTGATAAAAGACCGAATATTTCGATGTTTTTCGAGCACCACACAGTTAGCACACGTCTTTCGAAGCAGAAAACTTAGTTTTACACAATTGGTATCTATCCTAACAATATCCCAAAAAAATCGGGACTGTTCTGATTATTGCGACCTATCCAGAGATCCTGGATAGGTCGATAATTTTGTATGAATGTATGTTTGTTACTCTTTCACGCAAAAACTACTGATCGGATCTGGCTGAAATTTGGTAGGTAGACTGCTATTAGGACCTGGATTAACACAAAGGGACCTATCGCATTTTTGTGTTCACGGTGACCAGCCTATCACTCAGTTTTGACGTAATACTGCTAAAATAAAGCAGTAAAATTTATTTGACAAAATCACACAAATAAAACATAAATACATAGGTACAAAATAGAAAAGAGCAAAAAATATAAAAAAGGTACAAATAAGTAAAAGTTAAACAATACGGACCGACGACCTGGTGAAGATCGCGGGAAGCCGATGGATGCGGGCAGCGCAGGACCGGTCCTCGTAGAAATCCTTGGCAGAGGCCTTTGTCCAGCAGTGGACGTTTTTCAGCTGATATTATGATGATGACGAAAACAATACGGTAAATGAGAAAAGAACTACACACTTTTTCTTTAAAGACTATACAAAAAATAGCAATAAACTATGTGCGATTTGAAGAACAGGCCCAGAGTCACAATAATGCCGCAAGCAGAGAAACCTACCTACACCTACAGCGCTGTTCATTATTCTGTCGGTACCAAGAGGATCAGTGTGATTATTTTTTTCTTGGCCATGGAAACTAGTCCTTCAGCCGGATTCGTAAATAATTTTCACTTTCTTCATTTGTTTTTGGATTTGTAATGCTAGTGCCGGTGCATTACAAATCTTCTCTGAAGTTTTTGACAGCATTTGCAGCAGCTGCATTCTGAGGTGGAACACCCAGTTGCTGTTGGGCGTCTATAAAACTGCACCCAGAGCAAGTTGGGTTCTCACGTCCTCCTTCGTTTTATTTTCTTGTTCTCCACATTGCTCACTTTTTTCTCCCACTTCTTGAACAAAATCCCAGCAGAAAACAATGAATAAACAACAAAATAAAACTACGAATGCGTCCACCACAAATCCCGCCAAAAAACTCCAAGAGGATCAGTCGTAGTTAGGCTTACCAGACGTCAGGATTTGTCGTGACATGTCAGGATTTTTAGGCTTCAGTCAGGATTCCGGCCCGATTTTGAAAATGTCTAATATAATAATGTACTGTGTTTCAGTAAAATATCAGGACTTTTTGAAAAAAATCGGTCTTTTTGTCAGGATTTTTCAATTTAACATCTTGTAGCCCTAGTACTAGTGCAGTATTAATATCATCATTTGTGGTCATGCGCGCCATCGCAAAGCAAAACAAACGACAAAAACCTAATAAAAAACATTATTCTTCTTCTTCTTCTTCTTCTTATCGTATGGCACAATTAAGCGTACTATCCAAGGGAGAGACGGCGGTTGCCTGGTGTTGCATTCAGCATCACCGGGATCAGATGTGCAGGTTTCCTCACGATGTTTTCCTTCACCGTTAAAGCAATCGGTAATATGTACGTAAGTTTCGAAAAACTCATTGGTACATTGGCTGTAGGGATTTGAACTCTGGTTAGGAGGACCGAGTCGTTACCGAGTGAGCCACCAACGCTAATAAAAAACATAATTATCTAGTAATTTAAAAACAAAATTATTAAATTGTAAATTAATAGGTAACTTATCACACTAATATTATAAAGGCGAAAGTTTGTGAGTGTGTGAGTGTGTATGTTTGTTACTTCTTCACGCAAAAACTACTGAACGGATCTGGCTGAAATTTGGTAGATATACAGATTAGGACCTGGATTAACACATAGGCTACTTTTTTTACGCTCTGCGCACTCTCGAAGAGTCATAGAAACGTTGTCCATGCGGGTGAAGCCGCGGGAAACAGCTAGTTGATAATAAGAATGTAAAATAACCAACCAGTAAACAGTTTCTCCAACAACCCAATCCTAGTCTGCTGCTGCTCAAGCAAATGAACCTGATTGTACGTTTGCAAAGCACGCATGCGCGCTAAAGCAGATTCTATATGCTCTTGGCGTTCCTGTTTCGCTGCTTCTACCATTTCTGCGGTAAGAAGTACACTGAAAACAAAGGTAAAATCACAGATTTGGACAGAAGGATCCGCCCGTCTCCATATTTTACTCTGAATTTCGTCATACATGGAAAAAGTAGCGCCATCTGACAAAACTCGTACAAACTAGCGTGGGCGAGAATTGACGTCAGTGCCACGCTAAAAGGACCTAACCTACTAGAATTGTCGCTTTAAAAATGCGTTTATTTAATTTGTTTACAAGAAAAATAACGATTTAACAAGATTTAAGGTTATTTAACGACGATACGATATCCCATGTTTATTTTTAGCATTCCTTTCATGATTTTTACAGCCTCTAACAACACAAAAAGGCATTTTTATATGGAATATCTTTTCACCGCACTCTGCAATTTCCTGCAGACGACTGAGTCGCGAGTGTGTGAAACTTTCGATTTTCACACCAATTCGCTGGGAGCATTAGTCGCGCGCGTTTTCCGGGTCCTTACGCCAGTAATATAGAAGTCATTGGGTAAAATGTTATCGTGTAGAGCATTGTTCGTCAATATCTAAAGAAGATCCCGCTTAAGGCGCTGGACACACAGAAAAGGCGTAAGACGAGGACGGGGCGCAGACTGGGCGCCGTCGTGACTTTTTAAAACATACAGAAAAGATAAGGCAAAGGAATGAATTCATTCAGATATCTGACCGCCTTGAGGTTCTTGGCGTGGAAATAACACCTTATATCAATTTCGGTAGATACATTGAGTCCAAGGCCAAAGTTGCCGCAATGAAGCTGGGTATTCTCTCTAAGGTGCGACGGTACTTCACACCTGGACAGCTTCTATCTTTATATCAAGCACAAGTCCGATCTTGTATGGAGTACTATTCTCACCTATGGGATGGATCAGCCCGCTATCAGCTGGATACCTTGGATGCTATCGACCGACGCGCCCGGAGACTCATTGGTGACGATGAGCTTGTCAAAAACAAGCTTCAAAGCCTTGAGCATCGCCGCAAAGTTGCCTGTCTTTCAGTTTTATTAACCCCCGACGCAAAAAAGAGGGGTGTTATAAGTTTGACCGCTATGTGTGTGTGTGTGTCTGTGTATCTGTGTGTCTGTGTGTCTGTCTGTGGCACCGTAGCTCTCAAACGGGTGAACCGATTTGGATGCATTTTTTTTTATTTACAAGCAGGTTTTTTGGCGATGGTTCTTAGATACGTTTTATCAAAATCGGTTCAGCCGTTTCAAGGTCATCAGCTCTTTTGTTAGCTGCGGTAGGGTTCTTAGACTCTTAATGTTTATTTACTTTACTTTCAAACATACATGTGACCTAAAACTTGAAACACTCATGTATGCTTAATAACTATGCAGGATTATGGAACTCTTGGTCTGATGCTGCAGCCAGGATATCCAGAACACTAGCACACTCTTAAAAAAATAATAGCAGATATGTCGTGTTTGGACTCGTTTTGTTCAGTATTTGATTCTGCATACAATGCAATGGTGGCAACACGGTGAGCTGATGCTGCGGCCAGGATATCCAGCACACTAGTACACTCTTAAAAAAATAATAGCAGATATGTCGTGTTTGGACTCGTTTTGATCAGTATTTGATTCTGCATACAATGCAATGGTGGCAACACGGTGAGAGACAAATCTATATCCTTTTAGATATAACTGTACTTGTCATTAATTATTTTGAAAATAAGTTAAAAATTTTGAAATAAAAATTAAATTAAAAATTTGAAAAACCCCCCCGCAAAAAAGTAAAGCGGACATTTAAAAAGTAAAAAAAAATACCTTTCGTTGAGCCATCAAATTCATTTCAGAAATACCTATATATATTTTAATTATCGAAATCGATGGATGGCACGATAGGGTTTGCTCATTAAAATGGCGCTATAATGTCGCGTCGGGGTACCGCTAAGTTTAAAGCAATAACTAGTATTTTGTGAATAAGGCTGCTAACTTCCCAAATATAATAAAATACATAGCTAAAATAGAGAACTTTTAAACTCATAACGCTCCCAGACTCATAACACCCAATGTTACTAGATTTGTCACAAAAGTTGATCGTCGTCGCAAGTTGGTCGAAAATACTAGTAAATAATAGATAGTCAATCAAATGAAGGGTCTGATTCACTAAAGCGGTATTATAGCTCCATTTTAATGAGCAAACCCTATCGTGCCATCCATCGATTTCGATAATTAAAATATATATAGGTATTTCTGAAATGAATTTGATGGCTCAACGTAAGGTATTTTTTTTACTTTTTAAATGTCCGCTTTACTTTTTTGCGGGGGGGGTTTTTCAAATTTTTAATTTAATTTTTATTTCAAAATTTTTATCGAATTCATTTCGGAGAGTGTGGTCAAGAACTTCAAGACCTCATTCCCCCAGCTCCGTTCCACCTTCATTCAACGAGATGCAGGAGGAGGTGCCACCCCTTTGTTGTTGATATTCAGCCTATACGCACGAATCGTTACGCTTCCTCATTTATTATGCGGACAGCGATGGAGTGGAACTCCTTGCCTGTGCCTGTGTTTCCCGACTACTATAATTTGGGGATCTTCAAGGCGAGAGTGAATAGGCATTATTTGAGTTTGCGTGTACCATTCTCGACTACATCGTCACTTACTATCAGGTAAGATATAGTCAAACGCACTCAAATCTTTAATAAAAAAAAGACGTGTGGCACTCGGGGAATGCCGCGGTAAAGCTATTGCATAGCATTTTTTTATCAACTTATGCAATTATAATTATTATTTATTTATTTTTTATTTATGCAGTATTTACCAGTACCGTATAGTCGCGGGATGTTTGTGTACTAAATAAATTAACACTAAGAAAGTTAATCACATCATCATCATCCTTTATCCGTCATCGGTCATCCGTCATCCGACATCTGCCATCCGCCATCAGTCATCAGTCATCCGTCATCAGTCATCAGTCTTCCGACATCCGTCACCCGTCATCCGCCATCCATCATCCGTCATCCATCAGCCGTCATCCGTCATCCGTCATTAGTCATCCGTCACCCGTCATCCATCATCGTCATCCGTCATCCGTCATCGTCATCGTCATCATCATCGTCATCATCATCATCATCATTGTCATCATCATCATCATGATGGATAGATAGATGGTATTGTAAGTTTTTTAGAACTCAATATATTTTTTAGTCTTAGCCCTTTACGGAGCTATGTTGTACCTTTGCAACATACCTTTTCAGGTGACCTAAAAATATAGCAAAATTATTTAGAACGACTTTACGCGGCGTTGTAATTCGGCAACAGAGCATTTTAGCGGTTTAGTTATAAATCAACTGACTAGATGGCACCACTTGTTACATCTAATTCATTTGAAGTGATGAACCCGTATAAACCGGATTGGCGTGTTTGTATTCCATTGCGAGGAGTAATTTATTGTGGAAATACTGTAAGTTGGCTAATGAGATTGATGTGGGCTTAAGGAAAGAGTGTGATTTTCAATAGTCAAGTATAATTTTATTTTAAATTCAAGTATTTTTGTAATATTTAGGTTGTCTTTGTTTTGTTGCATGAATGCAACACTGCGCGTTTGTGACTGATTTTTAGTACCGGTTATATGAATTCAATATTTCCTTCTTCAAGTTCAGTATGAGTCGTAAACTGCGTAATTTAACTAAGAAGGACCTGCAAGTTATACTCCAAGATTGGGAAGACAGTGAAAATGGGCCAGACTTTTCAGACGACGATGATATGGCAGATCCAACATATAATTTACAGCTGAATGAGAACGAAAGTTCTGATGAGGACCCAGAGGAACCACTTGATTTTGAAAATGAAGTTCTGGCCCCCAGCACCTTAACATTTACATCCATTAGTACTCAGTACAGTACTTCTGCACTGGGTCCAAGTATTCCGGACTTAGCTAATCCTAGTACCAGTTCAGCGGCGACTCCAAGTACATCCAGTCGTGTGTCAAGACTCAATATGACTTGGAAAACGAAAAGCCTAAACTTGAATGACGAGCAACTTCATTTTTAAGGATCTGAAGCTATGCCACCAGAAACATTGCGTTTGGATTCTCTTTTTCAGATATTTTAGCTTTAGGAAGTATAAGAAAGAACCGTATTCCCAACTGCAAACTGCCAGATGAGAAAATTAATCAAAGAAGAACCGCGCAGTACGTCTGTAGAACAAGTTGGTAACTGCAAGGGAATTGATGTATATTTGGTTGCTTGGAAGGATAATAAAATTGACACTCCAGCATCAAATTTTGCAGGAAAACATCAACATCTGTCGTAAGAAGGTGGGCCAAGTCTGCAAAGAAACATCTTTCGGTTGAACGTCCTTTCATCGTAGCAGAATATAATCGACATATGGGTGGTGTCGATCTATTGGATTGTATCATGGGGCACTACAGAATTAAAGTCCGTAGTAAACGCTGTTATCTAAGAACTTTTTATCACTTCATGGATATAGCAACGTGTAATGCATGGCTTCCATATAGAAGGATAAAATCTGAGAATGGAAGCACTAGATTAACTCTTAACTCTGCTGAGTTCAGAGTAGATATAGCAGAGATTTTCTGTAAATATAAAACGATGAATCGTATAAAGCGTACAAGTGATGTCAATTGTCTCATTCAAAATAAAAAGATGATAGCTCTAGCTCAGCATGTTCCACCGAAAGACGTGAGGCTGGATCAACACGGGCACTGGCCAGTTTGGGTGGATAAACGAATGAGATGCAAATTTCCAGGCTGCAATGGGTATACGCAAACAGAATGTAAAAAATGTTGTGTTGCTTTGTGTTTTATTAAGCAAAACAAATGTTTTAGACAATTTCATACTTCATAAACTAGTTTAACAGTATTGATGCTATGTTGTATTTCTGCAACAGATATGTTTTTTTATTAATAAATATAGTTTTATAGATGATTTTTTTTTAAATTATTTTTTCCAGTAATAATACCCCATTTACTAACTAATACCAAAACAAATAAGTAAAAACTCGCTCTTAATCCGTAAAGGGTTAAGTTTTATTTTCGTTACGAAATTTCTTGATTCGGTCCCCGCTCAAAGCCCGCGATAAAAGCTATGCAATAGCTTAAAAAAATGGCACGGACGTGACGTTGGGCGCCGCGAGAGATGACGATGATGAAGGCGACGCGCGAGTCCCAGCACCCGCACCTCACCCCGCCCGCACCCCCGTTCTCACCCTTCCCTAGTCCGCTCGCGTCTGTGCCCCGTCTTTTCTGTATGTTTTACAGAAGGGCGCAGACGAGTAAGCGTCGTGTCCGCGTCTTGCTTTTCTGTATGTTTTACAGAAGGGCGCAGACGAGTAAGCGTCGTGTCCGCGTCTTGCTTTTCTGTATGTTTTACAGAAGGGCGCAGACGAGTAAGCGTCGTGTCCGCGTCTTGCTTTTCTGTATGTTTTACAGAAGGGCGCAGACGAGTAAGCGTCGTGTCCGCGTCCTGTCTTTTCTGTATGTTTTGCGTCGCGACTAGGGTTACCATCTATGTACACGGAGATGCCTATTATATACACAGAATGCCTGGTTTTTCAGAGAAATTCCTGTCTACAGTCACAAAACTGTAAGTCTAAAAATAAATAGTATACAACAGATAATTTTAATTATGATAGGTAATAAGTCTAAGTCGATTTTTCAAACGCAGCGCAGCGCTTTGCCCGCGCAGCGCGATTTTTAGTCAGTTTCATCATCTTGTGTGATTGGAGCAGGTATGCGAGCTTTTAGATATCACTGAGACCCGCGAAATTCAAAAATGCCTGACTCAGCCTAGCGCCGGCCGCACGCCCGTCTAAATGCCTGTCAAATGCGGAAAATGCCTGTCAGATGGTAACCCTAGTCGCGACGCATCACATTTTGTATGAAAGGGAGGCGGAAGAGACATATGTCCGCCCCCCAGCTGCGTCTTACGTCTTTTCTGTGTTGCTGTACTATGGGGACCACACACATAAGCAAGAGCTCATGATGTTTGCTTATGTCAGATTACTCGCCGCGATTGCTAATGCCTAGGCTGTTCCGGAATTTTAGTAAAACCAAAAATAAGTACTCGCATTGTATAAGAGAAAATTTTATTTACTGTCTGCATTATTCATTCCACTAAACATTCCACATTTTGTTCCCCAGAACATTTTGTGATTAGATTTGGGCTGCAAGGTGGTTGCGGTAATAATTGGACACCCAGTGGGTTAAAAAGTGCAATGTTTGAGGTTTGAGCGGGCGCCACAGACTACTAAGGAGACATATTTGACGAGGCTAAAGCTCAGTTTTGCAATTGTGTGAGTGATCGCCAAAATTAGTAGGGAGGTGACGCGTAAGGGATGGGCGGGCGGCACCTTAAGAATTTGTTCATTCGACTAAACCATTTTCTTCCACAGAACATTTATTTAAAGTTGGGAATCAAAAAACAATCGAACGGGACTAGATCTGGGCTGCAAGGTGTTTGCGAACACCCAGTGGGTTAAAAAGTGTAATGTTTGAGGTTTGAGCGGGCGCCACAGACTACTAAGGAGATATATGTCACGAGGCTTAAGCTCAGCTTTGCATTTGTGTGAGTGATCGCCAAAATTAGTAGGGAGGTGACGCGTAAGAGGCGGGTGGCGCCTTAAGCATTTATTCATTCGACTAAACCATTTTTTTCCACAAAACATTTATTTAAAGGTGGAAAACAAAAAAACAATCGAACGGGGGTAGATCTGAGCTGCAAGGTGTTTGCGGTAATAATTGAACAGCCAGTGGGTTAAAAAGTGGAATGTTTGAGGTTTGATCGGGCGCCAAAGACTACTAAGGAGATACATTTCACGAGGCTTAAGTTCAGCTTTGCATTTATATGAGTGATCGACAAAATTAGTAAGGAGGTGACGGGTAAGGGACGGGCGGCGCCTTAAGGGTTTCTCAGGAGGCTCGAGTTTCCATACAAACGTGTTCCGCTTTAATACAAAAACTAAATTCTGATATGAATCCAAATTTTGCAAATATATTGAGTAGACACATATCGATGTTTGTAATTAGTTTTCATAGTAGTAAATTTAAACATTACTAAACGAAGGCTTAAATTAGTTTTGTACTGAAAAATTTAAACTGTTTTTATTTCTTTCATTTTATATTAGTACATCGAATGTGGTACACGGGCAGCGGTTCCGACGAGTTCGTGTATCCTATGAGGCACACGAGCCCTATGTTACTTTACGGGCTCACACATATGGACATATGCCGTGTTTCAGAACACTTGTATAATGACTGTTAACGTGTTAAAGCGGAACTACGGTTGTACATAAATTTGAGCGTCCTAGCAAAAAATAAGTGTAAATTGGTTTTAAGCATTGGTCTGGATGCGCGACGCCACAAGCTGGTAACCCACTCTACACTGTCCGCGTGCACTCACACAAATGCAAATCTGAGCTTAGGCTTCGCGCACTGTACTAGGATGCGTTAACTTGGTGAAAAAGAACGCCTCGAGTCCCGGCTTCTTAATTTATCGAAACATTGACGTAAAAATAATTTTAAGAAGAAATTCTTGAAGGCCAGTGATTTATTTCTAAGGAAATTTACATTGAAGTTACTCTTTGACTTGTAAAAATGCAAAAAAAATAAATTAAACACTCTTTAGCTAAAAACTTTTGGAACAGCCCACATGCAGGTATGCACATATAGCTCATAGAACCGGTAAATTATAGAAGAAAGTTTTACGTGTGGTAACTGTGGGCAGAACAAGAGACTGATGTAAAATCTCTCTCAGATTAACCTATTGGAGTTTAAAGAAAGCCGCTGAATGCACGTAGCTTAAAATTACAAAAAATGGAGAAAATGGAGAAGGTAAAAGGTCAAGAGTGGACTTCTAGACTTTGTAGCTACCATAATGACGATGAGTGACTTTAGTAATTAATCAAATCAAAGGTCAAGAGTGGACTTCTAGACTTTCAAGCTACCATAATGACGATGAGTGACTTTAATAATTTATCAAATCAAACGTCAAAAGCGGACTTCTAGACTTTGAAGCTACCATAATGACGATCAGTGACTTTAATAATTTATCAAATCAAAGATCAAGAGTGGGCTTCTAGACTTTGTAGCTACCATAATGACGATGAGTGACTTTAATAATTTATCAAATCAAAGATCAAGAGTGGGCTTCTAGACTTTGTAGCTACCATAATGACGATGAGTGACTTTAATAATTTATCAAATCAAACGTCAAAAGTGGACTTCTAGACTTTGTATAATGACGATGAGTGACTTTAATAATTTATCAAATCAAACGTCAAAAGTGGACTTCTAGACTTTGTATAATGACGATGAGTGACTTTAATAATTTATCAAATCAAACGTCAAAAGTGGACTTCTAGACTTTGTATAATGACGATGAGTGACTTTAATAATTTATCAAATCAAACGTCAAAAGTGGACTTCTAGACTTTGTAGCTACTATAATGACGATGAGTGACTTTAATAATTTATCAGACCAAATACGACCAGTTGGTGTACCTTTCTTCGTCGATCTTCTCTTTCATGCAAAGCGGCACGAAGTAGAGTGGTGTGAACTTGTCCCGAAGTGGTTCCGGGAAAGTGTAATACTTCATCTCCTCTTCCGGTTCAATAGTCATCTCTAGCACTGTATTTTTTTTTCAAATTTAGTAAAGTAATTATTCTATTTACTTATTACTAGCTTTTGCCCGCGGCTTCGCACGCGTGGACATTGTGTTTATGACTGTCTTATCTTAGAGGGTGCGCGGTGCGCGAGCCGCAAGCGGCTCGCGAGCGTGGACATGAGTTTTCTCCAGATCCCTCGGGAACTATGTCAGGATATGCTTATTAGTAAATCATGTCATTTCCCACCCCCTTAACCATCTTTGTGCAAAAAATCACACAATCCATTGTTCCGTTGCGATGTTAAAGAAATTAACCAAAAAATAGTATATTTTCAGTTCACTCAGGAACTGCATCGGCCTATGTCCTTTCTCGTGACACAGGCTACCTTGCTAAATTTCATTACGGTTGGTCAAGGCGTTGAAGCGTGAAAAGGTAACAAACAAACACATTTTCACATTTATAATATTAGTAAGGATAGTTTGTTCACTGAATTGGCTGCATCTTTGATAAATGCCGCTCGCCGCTGCCGGCTCTTGTCAAACACTCCTTCGAAGGGGCCACCCTAAGTTCATCGGCGGCGCGGCGGATGGCGCGATCGAACTCAGGGCCGCCCCTTTGACGGAGTGTTTGACACGAGCCGTTAAGGTGCGGCTAATTCAGCAAACAAACTTTAGCAGTTATTTTCCTCAATGTGGATTGTGAATAGAAGAACTTTTTTTGTTGCTTTCTTGGACTGAACAAAGGATTCTCATTGTAACCCTGATATCAGTAAGCTTATAACCGTCTAAGTGTCGTAATAGTTAGTCCATTCGCTTCACACCAGGAGGTTGCGGTTTCGATTCCTGGCGGGGTGAACTTTGTAAGACACGGTTTGGTTGGTGGTAAGGCATTTTCATAGCCCGCCTGGCTAGCTACCACCATCTTATCTAAATCTTGCCGCCAAACATCAGAGTTAACAGCATTGATGTGTTCCAGCTTGAAGATAAGATAGCCAGATCCCCATTGCGTTGGGGGTTCTTGGTAAGCCCGCTTCCATCTTCGGCATCATCGTCACTTACCATCAGGTGAGATGATGCCAAGGGTCAGTTGTGGATAAAAAACCGCTAAAATTCGTCACTTGAAGATTTCACATTCCTGCATGTCCCTCCTATACCTTCCGGCCTCTAGGTCTGTTACCAGTCTGTGTCTACGCTACAGTAGTAGTAACCTTAACATAGGTAGTTGTCTGATCATCATTATGTAACGGTTTGTTACCAGTCTGTGTCTACGCTACAGTAGTAGTAACCTTAACATAGGTAGTTGTCTGATCATCATTATGTTACGGTTTGTTACCAGTCTGTGTCTACGCTACAGTAGTAGTAACCTTAACATAGGTAGTTGTCTGATCATCATTATGTAACGAATTGACTCATCTTACAAGGAAGTGTACCCAACTGTCCGACTCCGATTTGATTTATTTTGATTATGTTATTTTGATATATGTTATGTTTTAGTTTTGTGAAGGTCGCGGGAAGCCGCTGGATGCGGCCAGCGCAGAACCGGTCGTCGTGGAGATCCTTGTGGGAGGCCTATGTCCAGCAGTGGACTTCCTTCGGCTGATATGATGATGATGATGTTATAAAGTCGTCTAAAATAACGGACACGTATTTTTTTTAGCTGCCCAAACTCAACTTGTTAGGAGAAAATGGCCTTCAAAGTACTGAAAATTTACCAAACCTTCTAATTTCTTAGAAGAGATTTGTTCAAAAAAATTGATAAATAATTACTGGTTTCGTTATATGTTGGAGGACATGAATAAAGAATGGGGACGTGTTTTGTCATTTCACCACAAACTCATATTTTTATTTTAAATAAAAAAATATTTCAGAAATTAGAAGGTTTTGTTAGGTGTCCTCGTTAGGGGACCTGTTGTTTAAGGTTGCGTGGAATGTTCAATGAAAAGGATAGACTTCAGTTCACGAATGTTTCGCTTATATTGGTTTGAAAATAGGATTTACAAAACTCAAGTGTTTGTACGTATGTCTATATCTGGACGCGGGTTCGGGACGACTGGCGAACAAAGCCGAGTCGAGCCACGAGCGCTTACGCTGCGATATATGTGGTAGGTAGGTATGTACCCCTACAGTTTGGTCAATTTTCAGTACTTTGAAGGCCATTTTCTCCAAACAGGTTGAGTTTGGGCAGCTAAAAAATAATACGTGTCCGTTATTTTAGACTACTCTATAACATATATCAAAATAAATCTAATCGTAGTCGGACAGTTGGGTACCCTTCCTTGTTAGCTTAACACAAGCTTAGCTTAGCGTTAAATCAAGTTGGTTGCTTTATTAGTTAGTGCGGATGAAGTTTCATTTATCATCATCATCATCATCTTAGCCAAAAGACGTCCACTGAAGAACATAGGCCAACCCTATAGTACAGTTCAATAATCCATACAGTGGTCCAACGCCTTTAATGCTCGATTTACTATTGGTCACGGGGCAGGTGTTCCTTGCACCTCCTGAATCTATGAAGTGTCCTGAGGTTTAACTACGGAACTTGGAGCTGGGCTTCGTCTATCTTACCCCACGGCCCCCGCACGACTGTCCTGTCTAGACGTCTCCGTTGTACTTCTGTATCATCTCATCATATCGTCCACTGCTGGACGTAGGCCTCCCCCAAGGCTTTCCACGACGACCGGTTCTGCGCTGCCCGCATCCAGAGGCTTGCCGCGAACTTCACCAGGTCATGGGTCCACCGTGTGGGATACCGGCCTGCGCTACGCTTTTTTATACGCGGTCGCCACTCTAGAACTTTACTGCCATAACGGCCATCCGTTCTAAGAGCTATGTGCCTCGTCCACTGTTACTTAAGATTAGCAATTCTGAGAGCTATGTCGGTTACTATGGTTGTCTTACGGGTCTCTTCGTTTCTGATTCGATCACGCAGAGAAACTCCGAGCATAGCACGCTCCATTGCCCTCGAGTGACCTTGAGCCTTCTTATGAGGCCCATAGTAAGCGACCATGGTAAACTTCTGTAAACAGACCTCAACTCAGCACAATTCCCAGTCACATTCATCACACAGTTAACTCGCTGCAAATTCGCATCGGATACGAAGCTACCTCGCAGCACCGTTTTCTCACACAAATCCACTGTGAGCTTATGTCAAGATTACTTCTACTTGAAATCGCTCGGAAATCGTTAACAAAAAGAAACTGGTTAAAACCAATTTTTTTTTTGTTTCTAAACACACTTTTGTAAATCAAATCACTTACTCTCACTTTCAGTTACCAGCGACGGCCTTTGTTTTGACCCTAAAAAAAGAACAGGAATAATTTTGACAAAGTAATGTAAAGTAGTACTTTTAATTAATTCTTGTTAACAAAAGATTTGCATGTACTTGTGATTACAAAAAAAACTTTCCCAAAGAAACTGTATGTCAAATCAGAAAACAAATTTTTGGTCCTCGATACATAAAAAGTTATCAAATCGAGAAAAATGTATAAAGCACCAATATTTTTTTTTCATATTTGACTTATAGTTTCTTTAGGAAAGTTGTTAGTAATCACGAGTACATTCATATCCTTTTCTATCAAGAACAAATTAAAAGTCACCCCATATTATATATATTCTATATTGCACACAAATATTTACATGAAAAACACTTATAAAGGACATATGCAAAGGTGGACGTCATTAGTTAGCTACGTGTGTTTGTGTGTAAAGGCAAACTTACTTGTGTGTGTAACAGAACTTCCTTCTTCACTATCCTAAAATGATAAAAAGTTTATTAACCGATCGAAATAGTAAGGTTTTAGTTTGATCAAACCGCAAGTTATTCTTCAAAACACATCATCATATCAGCTCATATACGCCCCACCGAGGGACTCGAGCCCAAACTCGACTACAAATGGTACTCACTGCAGAATAAGTTAAGGGAGAACTAGCCAAATGGGCATGAATCTCGGCTTTAGCTGCCAGAAATTACATTTCCAGAAAGGAATGACGGAACAAAGAAAATGGCGGCGAAATCCTATACGTTTGACAACCAAACTGTAACTAATCTGTATCAATCTGGGTGACGAGGGGGTGAGATCGCAATTTAGAGAGCGGCAGGGAGTGTCCATATTGTATGTTAGTACTAATATAATATATTCTTTGCTTACAGGGTGTGGGATAGGAGACAGAAATACGTCATCTTTTTAAAAAGTTCACATTGTAAGCAGTCGAGTTTTTTGATTTTTAAATTAACTTTTAAGGTGTGTTTTATAATTATATTTGTAGCAAAATTGTGATAATCAGAGTGTTAAAATAACATGTTTATCTACCTCTGTATACATTTCGTTAAAACTTGTTTCCTTAGTTTCAGTCGACGATATTACCATGAGATGTTCAGCTCTAAAATCTTCCCTGTAAACATAAAAAAAAAATATATAAATTTGAACTCTAAGACATTCCCTAAGAATTCATATCTTATCGTGTGTGTCGCCAGCAAATGTCGTTTATACATGGTATACTTTTACCTATGTAATCATTCCGTATTTATCATGGTTCACCATCGTTCACTCTTTTCACAAAACCTTTTTCGTAATTTAAATGTCTATCGGCGACCGACAGTACTATTACTAACGAAGGAGATCTTTAGTTGCTGACACTTTTTGCCCAAATGTCTCTACTCTGCTCTTCTACGCTACGCTACGCTACACTACGCTACAATGCGCTTCACTACGCTACACTGCACTACGCTACACTACGCTACGCTACGCTCCACTCCACTCCACTCCACTTATAACTCTATACTACACTATACTGTAC
Organism: Coleophora flavipennella; assembly: GCA_947284805.1. Taxonomy (NCBI): domain Eukaryota; kingdom Metazoa; phylum Arthropoda; class Insecta; order Lepidoptera; family Coleophoridae; genus Coleophora; species Coleophora flavipennella. The sequence continues at coordinate 11,316,521 of OX369297.1, forward strand.
TTTTCTGTACTACACTGCACTGTACTGTACTATCCTATACTATATGTTTTTGGGGGGTACTACGCGTTTATGTCTGTTTCTTTGACTAAGCCTGTAGCCTAAACGGCTTGATTGATTTCGAAGTATGAGGTATCTATAGATTCGTCTTAATTCCGTAATTGACAGGATATATTTTTATCCGCCTGTCAATAAAAAGAGGTATTTATTTTTATTTGCAGCCTAGATTTTAATTTTAATCAAAAATATAGATAATAGCTCTCTGTATCCCGATCCTGTACTACCTCGTTTCATTCAGAGATGCTAAAATCTATTTGGATTTTATCTTTGTAGTGTTAAGACGATCTTTCCCCACTGTCTATCTTCCTATGTGATAGAATGTCCAACTGACGAGCGTTCCTCAAGGTACCGCCCCTTTTATACTGTAACCAATCTGTATCAATCTGGGTGACGAGGGGTTGAGGTCGCAATCTAGAGAGCGGCAGGGAGTATCCATACTAGTACCAGTATCACAGATGAGATACTAGTTACTTCGTAACAGATATTGCACTTCCTTATAAATCGAAAATACCTACGCATATATTCACCTACTCCTTCCCATACACGAAAACATGGGTAGTAGGCGCTCGACTTAGTGGTTATAACTGCTGCATATACGGGCGGCGCACGAATTTTGGCGGCGATAGTGCGGCGTTCTAGCGCTGACGAGCGGAGCGCGGCCTGCGGGCCGCGCCAATGTGTAGAAACTTGTCTCGCCTGCTCGTCCGAGTGACGGGGGCCTGCTAATATTTTTCACTTACTTTACTTTGCTAACGGGGTGTGGGATGGGAGACAGATATACGTCATCAAGTTTCCATCTTTTTAAAAGTTCACTTTCGGTTCACATTCGGGTTTTTGATTTTTGACGGAAAAAACAAAATGGCGGCAAAATCGTATACGTTCGACAACCAAACTGTAACCAATCTGGATGAAAAAAACAGTAAAGACGCGGTATTTCGTTATCTTATTTTTTCCCCCCTAGCGTTTCTTCCAGGCTCCTTCGTCTACCAGCCTCTTCGTGTAGTAGCAAACAGTACATCCCGTTCATCATAACACTTAGCCACGGCCCCACCACCAACTGCTGTCGAACACTCCAGGACAGTGTACGCGTCGTCGGACAGAGGCTGCTGAACTATGAACACTGGACTCTTCAACAATCTGGGTGACAACAACAGTAAAGATGCGGTATTTCGATACCTTATTTTTTCTCCCCTAGCGTTCCTTCCAGGCTCCTTCGTCTCCTAGCCGCTTCGTGTGGTAGCAAACAGTAAATCCCGTTCATCATCACGCTTAGCCACGGCCACACCAACTGCTGTTGAACATTCCAGGACAGTGTACGCGTCGTCGGACAGAGGCTGCTGGACGATGAATATTGGACTCTTCAACAATCTGGGTGACAACAACAGTAAAGACGCGGTATTTCGTTACCTTATTTTTTCTCCTCTAGCGTTTCTTCCAGGCTCCTTCGTCTCCCAGCCTCTCCGTGTAGTAGCAAACAGTACATCCCGTTCATCATCACGCTTAGCAACGGCTCCACCACCAACTGCTGTCGAACATTCCAGGACGGTGTACGCGTCGTCGGACAGAGGCTGCTGGACTGCTGGATGTTCATACATTGGACTCTTGTCTCTCTCTTCAACAATCTTTGATTTGTCTTTCGTTGAAACACTCTGTATGTGAAAATTTAAATAGAATATTTTACGCGACTACGGTGCAGCCAGCAGGAAGGCCTATGAATTTTACAGGCTATATATCACACTAATATTATAAAGGCGAAAGTTTGTGAGTGTGTGTGTTTGTGACTTATTCACGCATAAACCACTGAACGGATCTGGCTAAAATTTTACTAGGTAGACAGATTGGGACCTGGATTACCACATTGGCTACTTTTTTTCACGCTCTACACTGCGCACCCTCGAAAAGTCATAAAAACGTTGTACACGTGGGTGAAGCCGCGGGAAACAGCTAGTTATGTATGTATTTATGTATGCATGTAGGAGATCCAAAGTAACCGACATAGCTCTCAGAATTGCTTAAGTGGCAGTGGGCGGGGAACATAGCTCGTAGAACGGATGGCCGTGGGGCAGTAAAGTTCTCGAGTGGCAATCGCGCACCGGGAAACGTAGCGTAGGTAGGCCCCCTACTCGGTGGACCGATGACCTGGTGAAGGTCGCGGGAAGCCGCTGGATGCGGGCAGCGCAGAACCGGTCGTCATGGAAATCCTTGGGGGAGGCCTATGTCCAGCAGTGGACGTCCGTCGGCTGATATGATGATGTATGTATGTATAATTGGAAGGTGGACTGCGCACTCTAAAGTACTGAACTGATTTAAACAAATATAGGTGTCCGTTAATTCATCGTGATCCAGATCTTAGGCCACTTAAAATATAAAAAACAGGCCAAGTGCGAGTCAGAACCGCACACATAGGGTTCCGTTCTATTATACTAGATGGCGCTAGTACAAAGGGTTCCGTAACATTATACTAGATGGCGCTAGTTTCTTCAAGTTAAAAAAAACACGTTTTTTATGGGGACTTTTATATTTCACTTTTTTCTATTTTTTTGTATTTGTTGTTATAGGACAATGAAAATTTTAACTGTCTAGCTATCACGGTTCATTAAATACAAAGCCTGGTGACAGACGGACAGACGGATTTTGAGTATGTAACCCTAAAAAAAGGTAAGACCCTTTTTTAGCTTGTTTTTCCCGGCTTCCAGAACGGAAAAACAAAGGCGTCGTCGGACATACAGACTACTCTGTCGTGGAAACCCTACCTACGTAGGGCACACACCCCTTTCTTTACGCAATCACCAAACAGTCACATGCAAATAGACTTTATTTCCTCCGCCTGTCACTATACAAGTAAGATAGGTTTATAAGGATTTTGTACCTACCCATGATTTAAATAATAATCTATATATATAAAAATGAATTGCTGTTCGTTAGTCTCGCTAAAACTCGAGAACGGCTGGACCGATTTGACTAATTTTGGTATTGAATTATTTGTGGAAGTCCAGAGAAGGTTTAAAAGGTGAATAAATATGAAAACGCTCGGATTTAAATTAAAAAAATCCAAAAATATAAAATCTGTCAAAAAATAATTGGTTTAGGGTAGGGTTGTGTAGTGTAGGTGTAGGGTAGTGTAGGGTAGGGTAGTGTAGGGTAGTGTAGTGTAGGGTAGTGTAGGGTAGTGTAGGGTAGTGTAGGGTAGTGTAGTGTATTTAGGGTAGGGTAGGGTAGGGTAGGGTAGGGTAGTGTAGTGTAGGGTAAGGTAGGGTAGTATAGGGTAGGGTAGTGTAGTGTAGGGTAGGGTAGTGTAGTGTAGTGTAGGGTAGGGTAGGGCAGTGTACTGTAATGTAAGGCGGTACGTAGTTCGCCGGGACAGCTAGTTTTGAATAAAAATAGCCGACTTCAAACGGGAAAATAAGGTTTCCCTCGATTTCTCTGGGATGCTATCATCAGATCCTGGTTTTCTTATCATGGTAACACCCTTGGGATATCGCCTTTCCAAAAAAAAGGAATCATCAAAAATCAAATCAATCAAATCATCATTGTTCGAATTGATAGACCACCACCTTTTTTGAAGTCGGTTAAAAATATATGAGTTTTTTCATGGTTTCTATGACTAAGAATCTCTCTCTATCTCCACAGAGCATAATGTATGTAATTATTTCTCTTATACATCCCAAACTTGATTATTTACTCTTTAGATTGATTAATTAATCTCTAGATATATATAGGGTCGTTCCTTTCCCTCTAATATGGTTGAGAGGAGCGATGGCTGCCTCTCGCGTTATACTTGTGACCGGGTGCTGTCCGTGTGAACTGACCTACTCTTGTCAAAGGTTTCAATGACATTCAATAAATTTATGTATAAATTTTCGTATCATATTGTTTTCATGCTCTAATGACATAATCTGGTTTATTTCTAGGATTTAATTTTGACATTATTAACTAATGTTGAAAATATGTTATTATTAATTTATGACTATCATTAAGAGTGTAATTTGCACCTATTTTGACTTGAATCTTGACTTTTTTACAAATGAAATTATTTAATCACTATGAAATACATACATTATGCTCTGTGGAGATAACGATTCTTAGTCATAGAAACCATGAAAAAACTCATATATTTAAGACTATCAGAAAGAGTGTTGTAATTTGCACCTATTTTGAATAAGTATCTTGAATCTTCATCACATCGTGAGGAAACCTGCACACGCCTGCGAAGAAACTCGAAGGTAGTGTGTGAAGTCGACCAACCCGCACTGGGCCGGCGTGGTCGACTAAGGCCTAATCGCCCTGATTCAGGGTAGGCTTGAGCCCCTCGGTGGGGACGTATATGAGCTGTTATAATAATCTTGAATCATGAAAAGCATAATTTTGTAATTTGATACACTTGCCTTTTCCTTCAAAGTTTTCTTCGAAGGCACATCAATTTTTATTGACTCTAATGAGTTCCTGACTTCGTTCACTCTCTTCCATTGTTCCAAGGAGAGGGGCCAACCATCTGGAGCCATAACTCTACGGACAAGGTAACTGTATTATTTTTAGACCTTAAGGCTTTAATATGGGTCAAATGACAATATTCAATTTTAATTATTGAAAGACTGTGTAAAGCTGTCATTATGGAAAAAGTATATAATATATTTAAATTAATGAAAAATCGAATTAATTGAATACAATTTTGAAAATTTGTATCACCTCTGATATAAAAAATGTACTGTAAGGTTGTTTTGACATTATTTGCAAAATTTCTCGAAAACAAATAGTTAATGTTAATGAAACCAACACACAAAAATCGGTGACTTTAAGACCTTTCATTTTAATTGAACACATTTTTTTAAACTTATTTGAAAGTAAAGAAAAATAATAAAACCTGTAAAAATCGAGAATTGGGCGTTCCGTTTCAACGTAACATCCGCGCTGAAGCCCGCATTGATTTGAACTTAAAATAAATAGACTTACGTTCGATATTATTTTAACACGCATCAACCCGCTCGGATTGAGTCATCTTAAAGCCTTAACTAAATCTTACCTAAACTTGCTGAGACTTAACTACAGATAAGAAGTCTACACATGACATTAAACAACTTTCCCCAAGGAACTTGATGAAATTGATTATATCATATATTATGTGGGCGGGGCATATTTTTTTTTATTTTTTTTTTATTAACAATTGGTAAACCCTTGAGGTGGATCAAACAAGTAACCTTTGGGAAAACAATAGAAAATTGTGAGCAAAAGAGTGTGTGTGTCAGCTCCGAAGCACGACTAGAGTTCACTCCTTGCATATAGCTCATAGAACAGATGGCTGTGGTAGTAAAGTTCTCGAGTGGCGACCACGCATTGGAAAACGTAGCGTAGGCGGGCCTTCCACTCGTTGGACCCATGACTTGGCGAAGGTCGCGGGAAACTGCTGAATGCAGGCAGCGCAGAACCGGTCGTCGTAGAAATCTTTGGGGGAGGCCTATGTCCAGCATGAGCGTCGGTGGCGTAATGGCAAGGGCCGCTACCTCCTGTCCGGGAGGTCGTGGTTAGAATTCTGCCACGCACATATGTGTTTTCGAATTTAGATTTCATGTGCACGTTTATCCGACGCTCTTACGGTGAAGAAAAACATCGTGAGGAAACCTGCACAAGCTTGCGGAGAAATTCGAAGGTTGTGTGTGAAGTCGACCAACCCGCACTAGGCCCGCGTGGTCGACTAAGGCCCGATCGCCCTAATTCAGGGTAGGCTCGAGCCTCTCAGTGGGGGGGGGGGTCGTATGTGAGCTGATTCAATCGATAACTTACTCTATAGTATATTGCTTAGGTTCAATTGGGGCTGCCTTGTTCTCCTTCAACTGAAATGGACATTGTACTGTTAATTATTTTTTTCCGCTTTTCTCGGGAAGTGAGTCAGTAGACCATGTATTTGGCTAGGTATATTCTATGATTTATCTTAACGAAGCGTGCACCGGAAGACACAGCGTAGGCAGGCCTCTTGGTGGACCCACGATCTGGCGAAAGTCGCCGGAAGCCGTTGGATTCGAGCAGCGCAGGACCGGTCGTTGTGAAAATTCTTGGGGGAGGCCTTTTTCACCAATGGAAGTCTTTTGGCTGATTATGATGATAACCATAACGAAAGGTGGATCAAACAAGTAACCTTTGGGAAAACAATAGAAAATTGTGAGCAAAAGAGTGTGTGTGTCAACTCCGAAGCACGACTAGAGTTCACTCCTTGCTAACTATTATAAATAAATGTGCTGGAGGATGGCGGCCAATTTTTTCAATTCTGACAACGGATTTATGATAACGGACCTCAAAAAACAGCGGCCTTGAAAAATAGATTTTGGAAGCAATCTGTCCAGTAACTAAAAAGTTCAAAATGACGGGCACTTTTTTTTATTCTGACAACGAATTCGTGATAAGGGACTTCAGGGACCCTCAGATATCGATTTTAGAAGCATTCGGTTCAGTAACTAAAAAGTTAAAATGGCGCCACTTTTTTTCAATTCCGACAATGGATTCGTGATTAGGGACTTCAGGGACCCTCAGATATCGATTTTAGAAGCATTCGGTTCAGTAACTAAAAAGTTAAAATGGCGCCACTTTTTTTCAATTCCGACAATGGATTCGTGATTAGGGACTTCAGGGACCAGATATCTACTTTGGAAGCAATTGGTCCAGTATCAAGAAAATTCAAAATGCCGGCCACTTTTTTCAATTCTGACAACGGATTCGATAATAGGGACCTCAGGAACCCTTAGGTTAATAAATTGCAACAGATAGTATATTTTACCAGTATCTGGCATGCAACAATTGACCACGATAAACACTTTAAAAACAATCGACTGTATTCGGATCAACAACTATTTTGCTTCTTTTTTTGTTTATTAATTTAAAAAAAGAACTAAACAGATTTAGATAAAATTTGTACGTGACCAACATTGAAGTATAATAATATACCCTATCTAAATTTATAATTTTGTAATTAGTTGAATGGAGTCTAACGGGTGTGTATGCAAGTGGGGCTCCTTGGAGGAGGCTGATATCTAACAGCAGACAGGTGACTAATACAAAATGATCATTGGTACAGAAATGGGGCTGATGATATCAGTTCATTGAAAATAGCTTTACCCTAGTAGCAGACGATTTGGCTTTGGCACTAGATATTTTTCCCTTCGCAGATTTTACTTCCGTGCGTCCACTCCTCGTTGACAGTTCTGAGTGCTGTAAAAAAATGAAGGTTCCATATAAATTTTAAATACTTTATGAAATGGTCGTATGAATAACGTCCCCACCATTCTGTTTTACTTTCAAATCTCAAGGTCTCATTCAGCTCTTTAGTAAGGATGACGACAGCATCAGAAATAAATTACGAACTCATAATCACTTAATTGCCTTCCTACTTAAACTTCGGAAAAACTTACTCGTTTTGTTTTCCATCAAGTCTTCGATTTTCAATTCATGAAAATCACAATATGAGTACATAAATGACGCTGCAAAACTATGTCGTCACGCCTAAGTATTTCAAACATTTTTAGAACAAAATTTTGTTTTTGACAGATGATTAAAAGTAACTCAGATGACTAGCATTCGTCATTAGCATTATTTTTGACATAAAACTGTTACAAATCATGGTACAAAGTAATAGCATCACGAAAGTCATATTATATTAAACTTTTCGTCAGATAAATGTATTTTTTTATCACGCTTTTATAAAAAATAAATTAAAAAATAAAATAAAATAAAATTCTATTAATATTTGGTTAGTAACACAAAACTTAATATCTATTGTTAGTTTAGGTAGGTAAATGTATTTGAGCCACTGGGCAAGCAATCCACTCAGCGAGTGTAGTTAGCAACCGCTGAGTGCATCCCAAGCCAGCCCCTCACAATACCCCCATCCAGCCTGGTTTCCAAGACAGCCAAGATGCTGTTGGTGCTGCAACGCAGCCTGGCGAGCGCCGCAGCGCACCGTTTGCGAATCACGGCTTGGAAGCCGTCTACCTGAGCGTCCGCAAACATCCCCGACGCACTGCACCAGCGCGGCAGCCCCAACAGCGCCCTGAACGCATTATTATATTAGACGCGCAGGGCGCCGATCGTCCTTCGCGAATACACAGCCCACAGGCTACAAGTATATAGAGATATAAGCTTCATCTGTATGTATGTATGTTTGTAACCGACTCTTTTGCACTCGATTTTGACCCTAAAGTGGGTCAACGGACAGATTTAATTCAAACTTTGTACATTTATCAAGAATCAGTGACAATATAATAATTTCATAAGTTATAATAATTTCATAAGTTTATCTCATTATCCTGAACTAAAAATTGAAAAATAATTATACTTAAAAAAAACTAAAAAAACGCTTTTAAAACACATTAAACTAAAGAGTGATAAATAATTCTTAATATAAGCTGAAAACAATAATGAACGAAAAATACTAGTATTATTGTGAAAAAAGCGTGGGGCACTTTGTGCCATATTTTTCGTATATCGAGCAACCCACGCTTTTTTCACAATAACACTAGTATATTGTTCATTATAGTTTTCAGCTTATCTTAAGAATTATTTTTCACTTTTTAGTTTGATGTGCTTTAAAAGCGTGTTTTTTAGTTTTTTTAACTATAATTATTGAAATGATGATAAACTTAGAGTTCTCATTAAGTCAGAAAGTGCTACAAGGTTTTGTGACATTTTTCTTTTACAGGTTGCATTTTGCCTTATAATATGAAAAATTACTAAAGACAGCTAGATGAATATCTTCAAGAATGGGGATAGAGTCATAGTGGTTCAATATTAACTTCAGTTATAAGCACCAAAAGTCGAATAGTACACGCTTAACGTGTAGGAGTAAATTAATAATAGGGATGACGAATTCTAATCATCTGAGTTGCTTTTTATGATATGTCAAAAACTATAATTTTGTTCTAAAAATGTTAGAAGCCTAGGTAGGCTTGACGTCATAGTTTAACAGCGTCATTTATGTACTCATTTTGTGTTTTTTATGAATTAAAAATCGAAAACTTGATTGAAAACAAAACCAGTAAGGTTTTCCGAAGTTTAAGTAGGAGGGCAATTTCGTGATCAAGTGTTCATAATTTATTACTGATGCTGTCGTCATCCCTATTATGGCCGTTAGAAGAAAGGGTTTGCTTACAATAGGAAGCAAGCCATGAGAAACCGATCGTTTCTTCAGACCAAGGGTAGCATCAGAAGGCTTCAATCTTATGTAGGGCCAGAAGATCTCTCCTTTGCCTGTGCAGCGAGCTAGCTCTTCAACGACACCGTTTGAGTCAGTTGTGCGAAGAACTGCTACTATGTCCAGCTATAATTATGGAAAAAAGAGTTAACAAAAGTAATTACATATAATTTTAGCCTAAAGTTAACAATGATCACTACTACTTTGAAGGTAGACACGGTACCATGCTTATACGGTCCGTTTTTGGCTAAATCATGCAACGTAAAGGCATCATTATGTCCTTATAGGTCCTAATAATGCAACTATAGCATACAGGCTAGCCCAACCCTATAAGGCATTCAATAAAAATGACAAATTAGGTACCTACTAGCACATTTTGTAATGGTGGAACTATCATCATCATCATCATATCAGCCGAAAAACGTCCACTGCTGGACAAATGCCTCCCCCAAGGATTTTCACGACGACCGGTCCTGTGCTGCCTGCATGCATCGTCTTCCCGCGATCTTCACCTGGTCGTCGGTCCACCGCGTGGGAGGCTTGCCTACGCTACGTTTTCCGGTGCACGGTCGCCACTCGAGTTCACTGTGTCAAAGGCCATCTGTTATAAAATAATAATAAAAAAATAAAAATGTTTATTTTCTCCATATATGTAATGTTATACACGAGCTGTTGTTCTGTCTGTTCTACGAGCTTTGTGCCCTGCACACTGCCACTTTAGATAAGGAATTTAGTGTAACTATGGAACTGACATTTTGAGATTTTAACGAGTAGAACCGAAAGACCTGTCAAATCAACATCATATAGAGCCTTATTTTATACTATGACAATAATAAAATCTCACATCAGGCTGTGTACTCGCCGCCCTGAAACTGACTGCTTCCACCTTCGTCACAGCAATTTGAATGCCCCCCAAGATATTCCTTCTGTTTGGTATGAACATCTCATTCAAATGCAGCTTAGTGGATGGCTGAAGAGGCAGGATGGTGCAGAGATCGGTCTCTGGGTTGTCGCAAATGTGGAAGACGTTGTCGATAGATGTCATGACAGTCAGCTGCCAGTGAACCTCCCCGTTATGGGTTGGGGGATTGGTCAGGGTACCATGTCCAAGGACTGTGTACCTGTTCAAGAAAAGAAATTTGATCAAATCGATTAATTTTGGTTTTGAGTAATGACTTTATGCGTGCTTATCATTATGCATCATTCGTATCAGGTCATATACGTCCCCACCGAGAGGCTCGAGCCTACCCTGAATTAGGGCGATCAGGCCATAGTCGACCACGCGGGCCCAATACGGGTTGGTCAACTTCACACACAACCTGCGAGTTTCACCGCAGACGTGTGCAGGTTTCCTCACGATGGTCTCCTTGTCCGTAAGACCGTCGTATAAACGTAAATATAAAATCTAAATTCGGAATCAGGAGAGGATGCGGCAGCCCTAGCCGTTACTCAACCGACTGTGCATCATATTATGCTGAAAAAGAAATTTCTTTTTAATATGTTGATGTTATAGAATGTGTTTCATCATATTTTAACGCATGACATTGTAAGCTGATGCATGTACTGGGAGCGTCAGTCTATGAAAAACTCCCGGCTGAAATCAATCAAGCTCCCCAATTAGCGAGCAGAATCTGGCTTGTAAAGCACACGGTAAAGTCTATGTTTTATACCTCCTTAATTATTTAAAAAATATTAAAATAATTGCCCTACTAGGCGAAGTGACAGAAGCACCTCCATAATAATAATTGTGAACAAAAAAAACGGCTTCAAACAGGAAACTAAGGTTACCCTCGATTTCTTTGGGATGATGAGAATATGAGATGATGCCAAGGGCTTACCAATTCTGAATAAAAAATATGTATGTCATCATCTAATCCTGGTTTTCTTATCATGGTACCACCTTTGGGATATCATCTTTCCAAAAAAAAAAGAATCATCAAAATCGGTTCATAAACGACGAAGTTATCCACGAACATGTTATACGGTCGAATTGAGAAACCTCCTCCTTTTTTGAAGTTAGTCCATTCGCTTTACACCAGGAGGTCGCAGGTACGATTCCTGGCGGGGTCAACTTTTTAAGACTCGGTTTGGTTGGTGGTAGGGTATTCTCATAGCCCGCCTGGCTAGCTCCCACCATCTTATATATGTCTTGCCGCCAAACATCAGTGTTAACAGCATTAATGTGTTCCGGCTTGATGATAAGATAGCCAGATCCCCATTGCGTTGGGGAATCTTGGTAAGCCCGCTTCCATCTTCGGCATCATCGTCACTTATCATCAGGTGAGATGATGCCAAGGGCTTACCAATAGGGGATCGGACTGCATCAAAAATAAAATCTGAAATATGATTTCCTAAATTGCTCTCCTCTTGAAGTTTCATAAAACCTTTTTTGTTCTGTTTTTCCATCACGTTCTCAGTTTTTAACAGATCAAATTCACAAAATAAGTTCGTCAATGACGCTACAAATCTATGACATCACTTGTGGGTATTTCAAACATTTTTAAAACAATATTTCGTGACAGATCATAAAAACTAACTAGAATAACTAGCAGTCCGATCCCCTATTGTGAATAAAAAAAACGTTATAGAAACTAAGCGGCTAAGATTTTTTGGAAACTTACAAAAGATATTTCTTGTGAATATATAATCTTGTTTTATAATCCAATCAAACGACTAGTTTTTCTAACAACAGCTATAGATATAATAACCAATGATATGATAATGAAAATCTATTATCGCTCTCAAATGAAGTTGTTTCAGAGTCACAAACAAATCCTCATTGACAAAACAATTTTATTATCCCTACAGCCGATATTTTCTGAGGGAAAAAAAGATACCTTTATCCGTATCGAAAACAAAATATGGTAATGAAGGGTCCGCCGAACTTACCCGTATACATTTGGTACGAAATTTAAAGTTATATGCGCATTATAAGCTTGGGGCAAGCTTTCCCCAGTATCATTGTCGTAAACAGCCAAAGAACTGTAAGGTATCGTGCTCTGTATATCGAAGTGGACCTTCACGATGTGATGACAGAAGAACACTCCTTGAAAATACGGTATCCATCTGCATTTGGCATATAACGGTGAAGATCCATGATGCTGGTTTAGGCCGTATACTCCACTCAGAGCTGAAGATACGGAGTAAGCGTATTTCACTCCAGGGAACATGGTAAAGAACTCGTTCATGAGGAACGATAAGGAGTCAATGTTTCCAAAGGCATTTTCCATTAGCTAAAACAAAATAATGATCATTGTGAGCTCGAAAATCAGAAAAAATAAATTTAAATATTTTATCATCTAAATTAGTTTACGTTACAATCATAAACAAACTGTTTTTTTTATTCACAACTGTTAAGCCCTTGGCATCATCTCACCTCATGGTTAGTGACGATTAAATTTAAATATTTTATCATCTAAATTAATTTACGTCACAATCATAAACATTTTTTTTTTATCCACAACTGTTAAACCATTAGCATCATCGCACCTGAAGGTTAGTGACGATGATGCCGAAGATGAAAGCGGGTTCACCAAGATTTCCCAACGCAATGGGAATCTGGCGATCTTATCCTCAAGTCTGTACACATTAATGTTGTTCATCATATCAGCTCATATACATCCCCACCGAGGGGCTCGAGCCTACCCTGAATAAGGGCGATCGGGGCTTAGTCGCCCACGCGGGCCCAGAGCGGGTTGATCCGAGTTTCTCCGCAGGCGTGTGCAGGTTTCCTCACGATGTTTTCCTTCACTGTAAGAGCGTCGGATAAACTTACATACGAAATCTAAATTCCAAATCACATTGGTACGTGGCAGGATTCGAACCAAGACCTCCCGGACAGGAGGTGGCGGCCCTTGCCGTTACGCCACCGACGCTCATCATTTATGCTGTTAATGCTTTGTTATAAAAAAACAATTTTTAGGACGTTTTGCACACGACGTGGCGGGGCGGACCGGTCAATTTCGCCGCCAACGATAGCACAAAGGGAATCCTATACTACCAACGCACATGGAGGCGGTGCGGTCGGCGTGTTCTTTTTGTCCTCCATGTGCGTTGGTAGTATAGGATTCCTTTTGTGCTATCGTTGGCGGCAAAACTGACCGGTCCGCCCCGCCCCGTCGTGTGCAAAGCGCCTAAAAGTACCAGTTTATTGACTTCAGGTGTGAGATGCACGTGGGTCTTCAAACACTTCCTTGCCCATGTTCCTCTCCAGTGAGCTTGGATAACTGTTGCTGCCTCGTGTTTTTTTATAAGCTTTTCTCTTTCTGTCTTCAGGATTGCACAGGGCAGTTGCTCGGTAGCTAGTTCGCAAACGTTGGATGTTCCTGGGAGTAACGGAGACAGGAGAAGCTTGGACATAACCTCGTTGGTGACTATAGGGCTTTGCTCGTCCGGAGCTACTATTGTTACTTGAAGTGGCTGCCAGGAATGAAAAGTTAACGTTATAGTATGGACTAAGCCCGCAGCTTCGCCCGCGCAGATCCCAATGTTTGCGGTTCCCGTGAGAATTTCCCAAAATCCTTTCTTAGCGGATGCCTACGTTATAACATCTACCTGCATGCCAAATTTCAGCCCGATCCGTCCAGTGGTTTGTCACTGTGGTTTGTCCATGTCAGTCAGTCAGTCAATCACCTTTAAGATATATATTTAGATATATGAAACTCATTAACTTAAGTAAATTTATCACACTAATATTGTAAAGGCGAAAGTTTGTGAGTGTGTATGTTTGTTACTTCTTCACGCAAAAACTACTGAACGGATCTGGCTGAAATTTAGTAGGTAGACATATTAGGACCTGTATTAACACGTAAGCTACTTTTTTTCACGCTCGCGAGCCGCTTGCGGCTCGCACACTGCTCACCTTCGAAAAGACATAGAAACGTTGTCAACTTGGGTGAAGCCGCGGGAAACAGCTAGTATTAAATAATTTATATGCCAATGAGTAGTCTTCTTCTTTGCGTGTCGATGACAAACTAAATGATTCCGGCCCAGAACTTAGCCACTTCGACTGCACTATTTGTGGCGTCGATTAAGTCCTGCTGCGAACAGGTGACAGGGCAGGCAAGACAGGAAACTAAATGAGCCATGGACTGCACCGCTCCACACACACAGTCCAAATTTGGGTTTTCCGAGAGTCCCACCTGAACATGTTCTCCTTGCTCCGGCCGACCTGAGTCCGAAGTCGGTTTAAAGACTTCCAGATCGGCCATGGTAATACATGTCCAGCCGGTAGACTCTCAGAAAGCGGGACAAAGGGATCAGGAAGCAGTGTTCGAGCACGCCACATGTTGCATCTCGCTTGAGAGGGCTGAGTTGTGTGGGGGTCGACACGTTTTAAAAAGCTTTTCCGACTTTTTAGCCTTTTCGGCGGTAGCTCGTGCCCATGTAGGTGATGCCGCTTGTCCTCATCCAACGTAGCCCTCTCTCGGGATCCGGTCACTTAGGGCCACTTTCCTCGCAAGGCCACATACCTGGCATGCCCACATCCCTGAACGTTCATGTCGCTCGAACGACCATAACACTAGAACGATCCGGTCACTTACGGCCACTTCCTCTATTGGCCACTATCCAAATTCCTAGTTCGCCCACATCCTTGAACGACCATGCCTTTTTCTGCTACCCATGGGGGGGAGCCTCGCTTCGCGAGGCTCTTTGACTGTATAATCAATCAAACCTGACTGAACCTAATATCGCTCGCTTCGCTCGCTCATTTACAGTTTTTTTACCGTTTTATCTTAAAAAAAATCTACAATAAAAGAAGTGGTCGTTCAAGGAAATGTATGAAAAAAGAAGTGGATGAACAATGAAATGTACAAAAAAAGAAGTGGTCGTTCAAGGATGTGGGCGAACTAGGAATTTGGATAGTGGCCATTAGAGGAAGTGGCCGTAAGTGACCGAATCGCTCTCTCGCGAGCTTGTAATGGTTCTGCGAACAACTGGCGGCGCTATGCCAGCCAGTGGATACAGCAACATCACCGGGGTCGGCTTCAAACATCCAGTAATTTTTCGTTTAAGGCTGTATCCACAAGCTTGGCGTGAGTAGAGCGGCCCCATACGGGGCATGCGAATTCGCCGGCAGAAAATGCTAGCGCCAGTCCTGAAGTTCGCAGCACTTGCGGCGTAGCTCCCCACTTAGTACTTACCAGACCTTTCGTTTTAGGCCCTCACAATTCTTTTTGAAAGTGAGGGACCTGTCCAGTAGAACGCCGAGGTATTTGGGGGAAGGGTTATGAGTGATGGTCACTCCACGCCAAGAGATCTTCAGCTTTCGTCCTGCTTGTGCATTGCGTAGATGGAAAACGCACAACTCAGTCTTGGTTGGGTTAGGCTTGAGCGAGTTCTCGTCATAGTACTGGCCTAAACTGTTGAGAGCTAGGGCAAGATCGTCCGCGTACAGAAAGCGGGAGGTATTTAGGCTAGATGGTTGGTCGTTGGTATAAATATTGAACAATATTGGGGCCAGTACGCTGCCCTGGGGAAGACCATTTTTTGTGCCCTCCAACGACTTAATGAGTAGTGGTGGTATTTAAATTCTGTGAGTCCGACTGGTTCTTGGCCCATTTTTATTTTTCTATTGTGTACGCCTATTATAAACACACCTGGAATAGTCTATAATTTCTAACACACGTGAAATAGTCTATAATTTCTAACACACCTGGAATAGTCTATAATTTTGATAAATAGTAGTGGTAAGGAACACTAATATCACAAGTCTCACTTGGCCAGTATTTCGATTTTTTTTACTTGTTTACGCCTAATATTTTATCTCGATGACAAATTTTAAGTTAATTAGTTACCTAGAAGTAGTATATATATTTTGATGAGTAGTAGTGATACTGAACCCTTAGTGCGCGAGTACGACTCACACTTGGTCGTTTTTCGAATTTTTCTTTTGTATTCGTCCAATAACCTACCTCGATGCCAAATTTCAAGTTTAATAGTTAAGTACCTGGAAGTGGTCTACATATTTTGCTGAGTAGTAGTGATACTGAACCCTTAGTACGTACGTACTTGGCCGTTTTTATAATTTTTCCTTTGTAGACGACGTCCAATAACCTACCTGCTCTTCCTCTCCAAAATGAGTTTCCTCAGGTTCCGGCATCAAACAATCACAAGGTTCCTTAGCTATTAAATCCGTATACGGCTTCGTTGGCTTAGCTTTTGGTGGCATACCGAAGTCAGGATCGCAAAAATAAAATCTAAGGATAGGAAAAACGAGTCGAGTGTCGTGTTGCAGCATCCGCTTGGATAACAACGACTGAAGGGCTTGTCTAAACATCCAGTGAACGTAGGTCTTTTCGTATCCTATAACTTGTGGGTCCCAGGGAAGGTCTGGTTGGTATGCTCTGAAAATTACGCATGTTTATATTAACTGTAATCAGTGCATCGTAATAACGCTTGTTTATATTCACTGTAATCAGTCCATTATAATTACGCATGTTTATATTAACTGTAATCAGTCCATTAAAATTACGCATGTTTATATTAACTGTAATCAGTCCATTATAATAACGCATGTTTATATTAACTGTAATCAGTCCATTAAAATTACGCATGTTTATATTAACTGTAATCAGTGCATTATTACATTATTTGTAGTACTGGTCGTTTATAAAATAATACACTAATATGAAAAAGGCGAAAGTTTGTTTGTGTTTCTTCACGCAAACACTACTGAACGGATCTGGCTGAAATTTGGTAGGTAGACAGATTAGGACATGGATTATTACATAGGCTATTTTATTTCACGCTAGCGAGCCGCTTGCGGCTCGCGCACTGCGCACCCTCAAAAAGTCATAGAAACGTTGTCGACGCGGATGAAGCCGCGGGAAACAGCTAGTTCATCATACCAGACAGTGAAACATCGGTGGCTCAATTGGTACCGACCCGGTCCTCTTAACCAGAGGTCCCGGGTTCAAACCAGATGGCCAATGTTTCGAAACTTACGTTTGCTTTCACAGTAAAGGAAAATCGGGAGGAAACCAGCACATCTGATTCCAAATGTGTATGAAGGTCACGTTGCACACGTCCGTAGGTGTCCTACACGTGACCACCACGTAATAACGGGTGATGCTAAGTGCAACACCAGGCAATCGCCGTCTATCCCTTGGATAGCACGGTTAATCATGCCACACGATAAGCGAGATCATATCAGCCGAAAGATGTTTCAGAGGCTTCCTGCAACATTCATCGAGTTGTCGGTCCACCAAGCAGGAGAAATTCCTACGCTATGTCTTCCAGTGCGCAGTCACCACTTGAGAACTTTCCTATGGCCGGCCATCTGTTTTACGAGCCATATGCCTCGCCCACTGTCACTTAAAACTTAAGTATAGCGGATCTGTGAGCTATGTCAGTTACTTTGGTTCTCCCACGAATTTTCAAATTTCTGATTCGATCGCGTAGAGAAACGTAGAGCATAGCTCGCTCTATCGCCCTTAGTACTCGTCGTTATAAGGTGATAATCCCAAAGGATGATAAAAACATAAATTAATAACTATTACATTATTAACAAATTGTTATTAAAAAAAAACAAAAATACTCAAAAACACCAGATAAAACTCCCGAACAGAAAGGAATTTAAATATTTAGAGCCTACTTTTGAGAAAGTCACTTTTAAGGCGGAAAGCTTGTGTGATCTTCGTCAAATTAGCTCAAACACGTCCCAACCAAGGGCTCGACCCTACCCTAAATTAGGGCGATCGGACCTTAGTCAACCACGCGGGCCCAGTACGGGTTGGTCGACTTCACACGCAACCATCGAGCTTCTTCGCAGGCGCGTGTGCAGGTTTCCTCACGATGTGTTTTTCTTTCACCATAAGAGCGTCGGATATACGTACATGTGAAATCGAAATTTGATAAAATTGGTACGAGGCAGGATTCAAACCACGACCTCCCAGAAAAGAGGTGGCGGCCTTAGCCGTTACGCTACGGACGTCATAAGTAGCCAAGAATATCTATTATGCTGATTTATACGAGCTAGTTGTAGGCTACTCTATTTCATTGGCGCCCAACGTGGAACAAATTTTAACCCGAAAATCTCAGTGTGGTGACGTTTTAGTTCAAAATATTTTCGGTATATTTTTGCATCATTAACAATATACAGGATGTAACAAAATTGGTGTAAGTAGTTCCCGTTAACTGGGGCTTCTGCGCATCATACTGAACAACTTTTGCTCTACAAGTTTGCTGAAATCGCAAAAAAAAATTTGAACTCTTCATATAAAATGATCAGCTTGATTGAACAATTTTGTGCATTTTTGTATGGAGCGTCGAATTTTTTTTTTGCGAATTGACTATGGGTTCCTTGGGGAAAGTTGTTTAGTATTATGAGTAGAAGCCCCATTTAAAGGGTCCTATACAATTTTTTTTACACCCTGTATAATTGTCTAATAGCGCAGGAAAAATTACAAAAAAAAATTATGTACATAAACTTGTCTATGCCACGCTCTATACAAAAATGTTCCAACTCCTTTGCTAAAAGTATTTTACATTTAATTAATGCCAACGACAAGAAACATAGGATACGGAAAACTTACGCGAAAAAATCTCGATCCATAGCGATAATATTGCTAAAAGACCTTCCTTGCCTGATCCAGTTGTTGAAACACTGTTGGAGATTGAGGAGGAATTTGTGGGACCACGGGCATTCGCGAGCAGCTGCCGTTTGGATGGCATCCCTGGTGCCAAGGATCAGTGAGGACTCGCTCATGGCTGCCACGTGCCAGTTGGTTCGAGAGTGGATCCATAACCTGAGGAGATTTAATTTATTTTGTTACTTTTTTTACCCAACCCAACTAAATGAATGACTGTAGATAACTCGTAGCTAACACAAGCCCTATTGGACGAATTTTTGAATTTACTACCCTTTTCCCGTGGCTTCGCTCGCGTGAGCATAGTTTTTCTAACTGTCCTAGAGTGTGAGTGGTGCGTAGACAGAAGTTTGTTCCAGATCCCTCGGGAACTGTATCAGGATATTCTGATTAGCAGTTTATGTCAATTCTCACTCCCTTTACTATTTGTACATAAAAAATCACGTCAATTTGCGACGCCGACGTGAGCGAGCCTGGAAATGAGTTTTCCCCTGAACGATCGGGGACTGTCTCAAGCTATGCTAATGTCATTTCCCACCAACTTAACCATGTCTGTGCAAAAATTATATATATATATATAAATTATATAAATAGCTATTTCTGTAGCCGCTTTAACAACAAATACTAACAATTAGAAAAAGTGAAAAAATAAGGGGGTCTCCATACAAAAAACGTGTTTTTTTTAAACATGAAGAAACTAGCGCCATCTAGTATGATGGTACGGAACCCTATGTGTGCGGTTCTGACTCGCACTTGGCCAGTTTTTTAGTTCCCTCAGAAACTGTATCGGATTGTGGTCTTGACGCCCACCCAATCACGTCTTAACACGCACGAGGATAAAAATTAAACCACAGAACCAATTTAAAAAAAAAATCTCCACCAATCCTAATTTATAGGTAAAACGATAATATGAATAAAAATTTTGACTGAATTTCGGTGAAAAAAAAACTAACAGTGATGGCATTAAGTCAATGAATTCTAAAAACAATGTGAAAATAAAAAAAACTAAAATCCACGTTTTATGTGCCTTAAAAAAGCAGGTTTTGGTTTTAGGCTAAGTTGAAAAAGTGTATCAGCTTTCACATTGGGGTCTATAGAGGAAGAAGAAGAGAAGTTTGTATTTAAAAAATGTCAACATCGACATCTTTGGGAAGGTATCACCTTTGCGAGAGTTTCCGACACCAACAGACCGGAAAATCTTCCATATTTTCGCAGGATTGCCCTGCTCCACGGATTCATGTATATGACGCCTATGTGCATCTCTGCATGCTAAATTACAGCGGTTTCGGATGCGATGATAGCGCTCCTTATTGGCTTCGCTGCCATCGACCTTATACCTCGACCTGACAAGGTTCTTTTTTCCCATAAGAGATTTATTGTCTTCTGTGAATGACGGTGCAGGTAGATGTTTGACCTTAACAGGGCGAATAGGTGCATGTCGATCATATAAAGTGATTAAGGTTGAGTTTAGCAAACGAACCTGTTCGTCCACAGAAGAAGTTCTCTGAATATCAGATCAGTCTACATTGGAAGCATCTGCACGAAGATTGTCGACGTTTATACTACTAAAGTTAGTTACGGGGTTTGGGCTTGGGTGGGCGAATTTTGTAGGAGAGATAGACTAAGTTATGATAAGAGAAAGCATCGGGAGTAATCTGGCCATGTTTAAAGATATGAGTAAGCGACGAAACGATCATAAGGTCAAGCAGAGAGGGTGTGCAGTTTGGGAAGAAATGAGTGGCATCAGAGGGTAGGATATGCATGTTGGATGACGTAACTATGTTTTGAAGAAGGCGGGATCGACTGTCATTTTTTAGCAGGCATGTATTGAAGTCGCCCATTACTATTGTGTGATCGTGTGAGGGTGCAAGGTCTCCCAGGAGTTTTCCAAAGTCTTCCAGGAGCCTTACAGGAGTGTTGTCATCGGAACTGAGGCTGTGTCCGATATCCGATAACAGGAAGTATTAAAAAAATCCGTTGCAAGATTCCACCCGACACCGACAGACAGACAGACATTCTAACCTGAAAGTGAGCTACCCTGAAAGTTTCAGCCGGATAGCTAATCGGGAAGTGCTCGGAATTAAAAATTTGAGTTGCAAGATTCCACCCGGAACAACAGACACACAGACAGACATACAGACAAACAAGAACTTTAGAATGTATTGTCATCAAGTTGTGAGCTACCTTGGATGTTTCAACCGGATTGGTAATTGGGAAGTACTCGAAATTTCTGTTGCAATGCCAGAATGCCAGACAAACAGACAGACAAAAAAAAAGTAGCTTAATATATTAAAAAAATTAGAAATATAAGTGATGGAAAAAAGTCAACGGATTCTAATGTCAAGTCTGGTTAAGGTGTTGAAGCGTAAAGTGGTAACAAACAAAAAAAAATATTTTAAAATCCTTACTAATATTATAAATGTGAAAATGTGTTTGTTTGTTACCTTTTCACGCTTCAAAACCTTAACCAATCTTGATGAAATTTGGCATGCAAGTAGCCTGTGTCACTGGGAAGGACATATGCTACTTTTTATCCCGTGAAAATAGCATAGTCCGATGCAGTTCCTGAGGAAACTGAAAATATACCCTTTTTTTCGGTTAGTTTCCTTAACATTGCAACGGAACAATGGATTGCTGTGATTTTTTGCACAGAGATGGCTGAGGGGGTAAGAAACGACATATTTTCTAATTAGCATATCCTGACATGGTTCCCGAGGGATCTGGGGAAAACTCATTTCCGCGCTCGCGCACGTCAGCGTCGCAACGGAGCTATGGACTGAAATGTTTTTTTTTGTTTAGAATTGGTTGAGGTGGTTGGAAGTGACATAGACTTCTATCAGAATAGCCCGATATCGTGCCCGAGGGATCTGAGGATAACTCATGTCCGCGCTCGCGAGCCGCTTGAGGCTCGCCCACCACTAACCCTAAAAGACAGTCATAAAAAAGATGTTCACGCGGGCGAAACCGCGGGAAAAAGCAAGTATATTAAAAAGTAAGGATATGGATAGAAAGAAACACTACTTTTCTATAAGTTTTATTATTTTTTACAATTTTATTTACTATATATAATATAACTAACTTACAAACTAAGTCAAGTGAAAAAACCTACCTGCAAAAATGTCTGCCAGGGGGAAAGAAACACTCAACAGACCCATAGCCCCTTGTCTGAACGTACGCTTTTGCTCTCGGCAACTCATTCTCTTTGAACCATTCAAATACTTCTAGAAGAATATAAGCTTTTTCTACATCATCTTCCAGAGGAGCCCTGCAGTTGAGGAGGATCCTTGGATGCAACATGCTCAAAGACATCAAAAGTTTATTGACTCCAGGACCATCGATTTGGAGATACAAAGGGGCGCTTTTGGGAGCTGGTATATCCAAATGTTTGGGAAGAGGAACTCTTGTGATTCTTATGGGAGGACTGCTTGCTGCGCTAGTATAGTTGAATAATGAAGGATAGTAAAATATGTTGGTCTGTAGTACCAGGGGCTGAATCTGAAACAGTTTGTTCGATAAAAAATAGTTAAGAAGTCACATGATGATATCAGCTCATATACGTCCCCACCGAGGGGCTCGAGCCTACCCTGAATTAGGGCGATCGGGCCTTAGTCGACCACGCGGGTCCAGTGCGGGTTGGTGGACTTCACACACAACCTGCGAGTTTCTCCGCAGTCGTGCGCAGGTTTCCTCACGATGATTTCCTTCACCGTAAGAGCGTCGGATAAACGTACATATGAAATCTTAATTCGAAATCAGATTGGTAAGTGGCAGGATTCGAACCATGACCTCCGAACAGGAGGCGGCGGCCCTAGCCGTTTCGCTACCGACGCTCAGTCACATAAGAAAAGCTTTTAAAAGTAATGAACAATTGGTCATCGATGGCGATGTTAATCTAGAAATTCTATAAACAATATTTGTTAGTGTTAAGAGGATTGTGAAGCTGTTTAACTTATGAAACTTTTTATACAAACGGCGATAACGATTTTCAGCTCTTAAATGTTAACCGATTTGGACCAACTTTTGAAAGGTTGTCAGTCAGAACAAAAGCTAGGCTTATATACGATTCGTTTATAATAATAATCATTATGCGATTAATTTCATCGATAAAAATACTAACATAACATACCTACCTACGTAGGTACCTATCTATATACTTGAACCTTGTTTTGTTTGTATGTAGGTACTTATTTTGTACCTACCTAATTGTTAGCCCTTTGTGCGACCGCGAGTTGTTGGTAGTTAAAATCCAGTACATACATGAGCGGTCTCTCTGTTACCCATCTACTTTGTGATAGATAACAACTACTTACCTGCCTACCTACTTGAACTTTATTTTATTAACTTTTAACAAAAAAATACTTTATTTAATTAATTGTCAGCCCTGGCGATACCACAACGATAGCTAGTTAGAATGCGGTACATATATGAGCGGCCTCTACGTACTTACCTACTTTGTGGCATAGCCAAAGTATAATATTATATTAGTACCAACATACAGTATGGACACTCCCTGCCGCTCTCTAGACTGCGACCTCACCCCCTCGTCACCCAGTTTGATACAGATTAGTTATAGTTTGGTTCTCGAACGTATAGGATTTGGCCGTAATTTTGTTTGCTCCGTCATTTGTTTTTAGAAATGTCATTTCACGACCGTTTTATGCAGTGTCCGGGGTGTGGCATAGCCCTCAAGGGTCAGGAAAGTATTGATAACATCCGCGGTATGACCTAATATTACAGGTATCACGTATTACAAGTAGAGCGACGGTGGCGTAACGGCTAGGGCCGCTATCTCCTGTCCGGGAGGTCAAGATTCAAATCCTGCCACTACCAATGTGTTTTCGTATGTCAATTTCACATGTAAGTTTTTTCAATGCTCTTACGGTAAAGGAAAACATCGTGAGAAAAGCTGCATACAACCTGCGAAGAAACAAACAAACAAACGCCTGATAAGATAGCCAGTTCTACATTGCGTTGGGGAATCTTGGTAAGCCCACTACCATCTTCGGCATCATCGTCACTTACCATCAGGTGAGATGATGCCAAAGGCTCACCAATTATGAATAAAAAATAAAGTAGAAAAAACTCGCAGGTTGTGTGTGAAGTCGACCAACCCGCACTGAGCCCGCGAGTGAGGACGACTAAGGCCGCATCGCCCTTATTCAGGGTAGGCTCTAGCCCCTCGATGGGGACTAATATGAGCTGATATGATGATTACAGGTATCACAGGTGTGCCATAAGCCTTGTGCCTTTATACAATAAAAGATGATGATAGTGGCTCACTTCTGAGTACTGCACCCATTCCCTGAGCTCTTCCTTCAGAACATTTGTCACGGTCCCGGTGGACTTGGAGTTATCCTGCGTCTGCTGTTGCTGCATCTTTTTTTTCTATAATTTTCAGGAAAAGTGACAATAATTATTATAATGTTGACATACCCACTTTTTACTAAAAAAAAGGGAGGCAAAATTTTGTATTTGAAACGTATATGCTACGAAAAAAAGCGTCGGTGGCTCAACCGGTAACGACTCGGTCCATCTAACCAGAGGTATCGGGTTCAAATCTGGACGGCCAATGTACCAATGAGTTTTTCAAAAACTTACGTACAGTCGTACATATACTTACCGATTGCTTTAACGGTGAAGGAAAACATCGTGAGGAAACCTGCACACGCCTGCGAAGAAACTCGAAGGTTGTGTGTGAAGTCGACCAACCCGCACTGGGCCCGCGTGGTCGACTAACGCCTAATCGCCCTGATTCAGGGTAGGCTCGAGCCCCTCGGTGGGGACGTATATGAGCTGATATAATAATAATAATAATGCTACTAAAAATATAATTGCAATAAAAAAATATCTAATTAAAATTTTTCTTTATTTGGAAAAATGTTCTTTTAAAAAAAAACAGTAGTTAAAGGAGTGTTAACATATTGAATACTGCCTCTTTTTGAGCGGCGGATATTCTACTAACTTCACAAACAGTGGTTTACAGGTTCAAATTCCAGCGGGGTCCTACATTTGGTTGGTGGCAGGGCATTCTCTTAGCCCTAACCATTTAGCGAGATGACGCTAAGGACTTACTTTCATACTTAAACCCATCCACGTAAAAACGTTCTTAAATGTGGACTAAGTAATGTAAGATAGACAGTTCCCCATTGCGTTAGGGAATCTTGGTAAGACCACTTTCTTCTTCGGCATGGTCGTAACTTACCATCAGGTGAGATGATGCCAAGAGCTAACAAGTTGTGAATAAAAAAAAAGAAGAAATAAAGATTGAACTCGAAAAAATATGTATTAAATATTTAATAGGCCTATGTCCAGCAGTGGACGTCCTTTCGGCTGATATGATGATGATGATGAAGTATTTAATACATGTACTATTTACATATCTCACTTTCGTATTTTGAAACAACCACCAATAAATTGGACAGCCACTCGCTGTGCATATAATGCAGTCATCTGGTTAGTAGCTTCGGTGCTAGAGCATCGGACGGACACACATATATTCATAAACCTTCATACACATACACTTAAAATATTTTTTTTTATTTATTGATCCCCAACAAAATCTAAACATCGATTTTTTTGCCATCACACACTCTTTAGTCGCTCACTCACGCGTGCTCCTCAGTCGCTCAAAAAAAAAAAACTGGCCAAGTGCGAGTCAGAACTGCGCACAAAGGGTTCCGTACCATCATACTAGATGGCACTAGTTTCTTCACGTTTCAAAAAACACGTTTTTTGTATGGAGACTTTCACTTTTTCTAATTTTTAGTATTTGTTGCTATAGCGGCAACAGAAATACATTATCTGTGGTAAATTTTAACTGTCTAGCTATCACGGTTCATGAAATACAGTCTAGTGACAGACGGACGGACGGACAGCGGAGCCTTGGTAATAGGATCCCGTTTTTACCCTTTGGGTACGGAACCCTAAAAACGCACTTACTAAAACGTAGTGGTGATGTCTTTGCACTAACCCTACATCTATGCACTAACCCTAGGTAAGTAGGTATACAATCTCCTTTTGGATAAGAGTACTTATTGGTCATTGCACTGGGAGTAAAACTCTTTATATGCATTAAAGAAACTTCTTAATCATGAAAAAATCGGATCTTCGTATTTTTATTTGATCATGGATTTAAAGTTTTATTTTATGTACTTATGGCACAGATTAAGGCGAGGCACCGTTGAAGAAGCGGAGAAACCCTTTTGCTAGATCATTTTTTTTGGGTAATTACTACTAAATATCGGTCTTGCAAAAAATATTGGACATACTTAAGGAAAGGACATACTTATTGTCTGTGGAATGTGCTAATATGTTACACGATAGTGCGTACTTTACTCGATCATAAAAAATCCCAAAACAGGTCTAAGACGTCTAAAAAAAGTCTAAAACGAATTGTTTATTGATAAAATTTCTAAATTGGCACATAGTTTTTATATGGAGATATTTCTTTTTAAGTACTACAGAGAATCTGCTAAATTTAAGTTTTTAAATTGAAGTCTTAAGAGAAATAAAAACGTAAAACATTATAAAAGTGCAAAAGTGTGGTTATTTTCATGACTCTTTACACGTAAAAGAAAAGACAGAGACAACTGTTTTACAAATGCCTCGCCTTAATATAACAGTTACTACGTAACTTAAGGCTACAGTCTAGCTTATGATGATTTTCATGCATGTTTGCGCACGTTGTTCGACTAAACTAAATAAAGTACTTAGAATTAAAAGGAATTGTAATTTGATGGAGCTACATCTAAATTTCCGTTGATTATATTTTTGCTATTATTATTAACTAGCTGTCCAGGCGAACTTCGTTCCAGCTTACACTACCCTACCCTACCCTACACTACCCTACCTTACCCTACACTACCCTACCCTACACTTCCCTTCACTACACTACACTACCCTACCCTACCTAACACTACCCTACCCTACCCTACCTAACACTACCCTACCCTACTCTCAAACCAATTATTTTTGACTGATATTTTTTTTAATTGATGAATACATATTTTAATACTTATTATCCTATTCCCGACGAAGACAAATGCAAAAACATAAAAATCATAAAAATTGGTCCAGCCGTTCTTGAATTATAAATGGTGTAACTAACACGACTTTCGGGTTAGTAAGTGGGAAATACCTGGACTAATATAGGGAAGAATCCGGATAGTTGCCACACTTTTTGAAATCACTCTTTATCTCTCAGTACAAAAAGAGAAATACTTTATTTTTAAAACGGACCGGTACTTCCTAAAAATTTATGAAGAGTATAAATAAATAAATAAATATAAATATTCTGGGACAAATCACACATGGTCATCTGGCCCCAAAGTAGGATTCCCTGTGTTATGGGTTACCAGAGACTGATATACATACTTATATACGTTTAAATACATACATATATATTTATATAATTAACACCTAGACACAGAGCAAACAAATCTGCTCATCACACAAATGCTTGTCCTGGGTGGGGATCGAACCCACAATCCTCGGATCAGTAGTCAAGGGCACTAACCACTGAGCCACCGAGTCAGTCATTAAACGAATAGTCAGTCATTATCTTTAATATTTTCGGAGTATGATTTTCGCGAACCTCTATGTTTTGGGATGTCTATCCCACATATGGGATAGTTACCTTAACCATGTAAATAAGGTTTAGGATAGATGTACCGCAGAGAAACAGGACATCTACCCCGCAAAAACTTAAATCGCATTTTGCGTTCCCATGCAATCGCACAGACATGGGACATGGTCAACTTAGTGGTAGTTGGAGAGTCTTTCGATAGATTAATAAAATAGCATGCGATTCATCCGCGAAACTAGAGTAATTACAATCAGGGCAACTATACCCCTGAGGCAACCATCCTGGTTTTTCCCTACATACATACAATTTATTAAATTTGGAACACCTATTTAGAAGCCCACATAATATACTAATATGTACAAAAAATGTGCAATTCCAACAACATAATATAACCATACGGTTCAAATTGAATATACCTTCTTTTTTTTTTTTGGACGATCTAAACTCGTTCATATGCTGTTAAGTCATATTCGTTACTATATGATTTATGTTTTATACTGCTAAACATAGTAACTTCTATTCGTTTAATCTGTTATCAATGAGCAAAAAGCCATACATCGAAAATACCTACAAAAAGGTAGTCTACAGCCTTAACTGCAAAGAGTATTTGTAGGAAGTAATCAATCTCCTTAAGTAGTCTGATAAAGAAAAATACAATAAAAATCTATATATATAGGGTGACTTTTAATTAGTTCTTGATAGCAAAGGATATGAATGTACTCGTGATTACAAACAACTTTCCCTAAGAAACTATGTGTCAAATATGAAAAAAGAAATTTGGTCCTTCATACATTTTTGTCGATTTGATAACTTGTTATGTATCGAGGACCTAATTTTTTTTTCTGATTCGACATATAGTTTCTTTGGGAAAGTTGTTTGTAATCACGAGTACATTCATATCCTTTGCTATCAAGAACTAATTTAAGGTCACCCTATATAAAAATGAATTGCTGTTCGTTAGTCTCGCGAAAACTCGAGAACGACTGGACCAGTTTGGCTAATTGTGGTATTGAATTATTTGTGGAAGTCCAGATAAGGTTCAATAGGTGAATAAATATGAAAATGCTCGGAATTGAATAAAAAAAAACAAAAATAAAATATCAGTCAAAAAACAATTGGTTTTAGGGTAGGGTAGGGTAGTGTAGTGTAGTTAGGGTAGGGTAGGGTAGGGTAGTATAGGGTAGGGTAGTGTGGGGTAGGGTAGGGTAGGGTAGGGTTGGGTAGTGTAGTGTAGGGTTAGGTTAGGGTAGGGTAGGGTTGGGTAGTGTAGTGTATGGTAGGGTAGGGTAGTGTAGTGTAGTGTTTTGTAGGGTAGGGTAGGGTAGTGTAGGGTAGGGTTGGGTAGTGTAGTGTATGGTAGGGTAGGGTAGTGTAGTGTAGTGTGTGTAGTGTATGTAGGGTAGTGTAGGGTAGCTTAGTGTAGTGTAGGTTAGGGTAGGGTAGTTTAGTGTAGAGTAGGGTAGGGTAGGGTAGTGTAGTGTAGGGTAGGGTAGGGTAGGGTAGGGCAGTGTAGTGTAGTGTAAGGCGGAACGTAGTTCGCCTGGACAGGTAGTTTAAAATAAAGTGACTTTGGCAGATGAAATAAACAACTCCGCATGAAACCAAAGTATATAATATATTATAACATACAGTACGGATACTCCCTGCCGCTCTCTAGATTCTGACCTAACCCCCTCGTCACCCAGGTTGATGCAGATTGGTTATAGTTTGGTTCTCGAATGTAAAGGATTTCACCGTGATTTTGTTCGCTCCTTCATTTGTTTTTAGAAATTTCATTTCACGACCGTTGTATGAAGTGTCCGAGGTGTGATGAAACTGTGTAGATTACAATATATATTAGTGGGCCGGCTAGTGGCTATGCCGCGGTGAACTGAACTCGCCACAAAAAACCCGCGCGTTATCGGACACACCTACTAGTCATACGAACACCTTCCTGCAGATCTAAGGAGACCACAAATGATGAATTGTTTTATCTCTGACTGAAAAAACACTAAACACGTTAAAAAACCGACTTCCATAGCAACAACTTAGTACAATTTTGCATTATTATTTTTGGTTTTTGTTAATTTTCTTATACAGGACGTAAAAAAATTGGTGCGGGTCCCGTTAACTGGGGGTTCTACTCGTCATACTGAACAACTTTCTCCAAGGAACCCATAATCAATTCTCAAAAAAAAATTTGGACCCTCCATACTAAAATTCACAAAATCGGTCGAACAACTGACCGATTTGTATGAAGAGTAAAAAAATATTTTTAAGTTTCAACTAAGTCGTAGAACAATAGTTGTTCAGTATGATTAGTTAAAGCCCCAGTTAACGGGAACTACACCAATTTTGTTACACCCTTTGTAGTACTACACCGATTTTGATAAAATTTATATGGGACTACACGGGAAGCACTAGCTTGCTTCCTAATAAAAAAACCCAGTCAAAAGTACTGAGGTAATAAACATAAAAGAATACAGTCGAATTGAGAACCTCCTCCTTTTTTGGAAGTCGGTTGAAAAACCTTTTGTGGGATATTGAATTTTACAATGTTGACGAATTTCTACAAAAGAAATTTTAATCATCATTATGATGAATTTATGATTTTGTTTTGACACCTATGTTATTTCAACACCTTTTAATTTGTTTGGACATATTATTTTTATTGTGACATTGCTTTTACGAATTTTTTGACGATCATGTGACACTTTGACATTTTTAATATATTTTGAGAGGTCTAGTTTGTTAAAAAAAATACCTATGTTTGAATATTTTTTTTTGAGATTTTTATAATTAATTTTGAATTTATGTAACCTAATAGATACAATTGGGAACAAAAAAATTCAGGGATACCTCATTTGTTTAAATCGGTTCAGTATTTTAGGATATTATCCATCATAACTTGAATCCACACATATTATATACATACATCATCATCATCATCATATCAGCCGCAGGACGTCCACTGCTAGACATAGGCCTCCCCCAAGGATTTCCACGACGGCCGGTTCTGCGATGCCCGCATCCAGCATACATAAATGGCCTGTAAGATTCATAACCCTTCCTGTAGGCAGGTAATAACACTATTGATAAGTTTAAGTTTGAATAAAACGAGCAAACACACCTTTTCCGCTGGAGTGACCTTTTCTTGCTCTTCTCGGAAACAGAAGGTAATCTAAAACGACGAAAAGTCAGTCAGTGTTTCATATGTTTATTTTTTTAAATAACTACAGTTGCTTGAATGTAGTACAGTACTCTTTAAGTTTAACTACTGTAGCGTCGGCGTACCCTGCACTACGCCGATACACGCTCAAAAGAAGTAGGTAACCTAAGGAAAGAAGAGTAGGGTTCTTTAAAAATATAGGTAAATTCTCCAAAAATTTCATTAAAATATATTAAAAAAACCGGCCACGGGCAATGTAGCTAGTTCCGTAGTTGCCATTGCCGTCCATATCTAATTTTCAAATTTCCAAATACAGCGGTTTTAGTTGTTAGGTGGTGGGGACACATGACTTCAACAAAATTTAGCACTTTCAAGCCTGTTTTTTTCTAAAACAGAACCCCAAATTATAAAATTGTCTTAAAAAACTCACAAATATTTTTTAAGCTCTAACCAACGATACCCCCACACGAATGGGTTTGACGAGAAAAAAAATATCCCCACTTTACTTAAAAAGTTTTTTTTTCAAAGAAATTTTTTTTGCAGTTTTCTCCACGTTGTTATTATATATATCTTTGCCAAATTTCAGCACTTAACTACTAATAGTCTAGGAGCTAGGCAGCGGACGGACAGACAGACATGACGAAACTACAAGGGTTCCTTGTGGTACTACGGAACCCTAAAAAGTAAAACATGGAAAATGACAGTATGGTTGAATAGCATGAGAATCGAATGACAATTTGAAATTCTATTTAAAATATTAAAAAAAAACCAAAAAAACCTCTAAAAAGTAAAAACTAATATGAATTTGGGCCTTTGAGTTTAATTTAAGTAGTAATATTTTGATCCAAGAGTCGTCGCGTATAATAGCTAGCAAGATGCATTGGGTCTTAACCGCCTCCGTAGCTCAGAGGCAAAGTTCACTGGCTTTACGCAGGAGGTCGCGGGTTCGATTCCCAGCGGGGTCCATTGTAAGACTCGGTTTGGTTGGTGGTAGGGCATTTTCTAAGCCCGCCTGGCTAGCTGCCACCATCTTATCTAAGTCTTGCCGCCAAATATCAATGTTTATATCATTGGTGTGTTCCGGCATGAAGATAAGATAGCCAGTTCCCCATTGCGTAGGGGAATATTAGTAAGCCCGCTTCCATCTTCGGCAACATCGTCACTTACCACCAGGTGAGATGTTGTCAAGGGTTTACCAATTGTGAATAAAAAAAAAGGACCCCGATCTCGGGTCCAGGCCCTTTTCCCTTGTACAACGCCCTAAATCGTCTACAAAAGACTTGGCTTTAGAGCACCATGGCCCCGATGTTTCGAGTCTTTATTTTAGATTCATTAATTCAATAATGAATTATAAATGCCTTTTTTCTACTCCCATTTGGTAATTTGCTTAATACCTAACCTCAAATCATATCACAAAAGTATTCATTCCTACATGTCGTTTTACAACAACGATCATTTCAAAACGGGACAACTGTACTACAATGAAAGTTTTTAAATATTTTTTATGGCTTTGGCTTCAAAAATTCAATATATGATTATGACAAAATTTTAATGTATTTTTGTGCAAGATGCCAAGGTCATTTAAAAAAGCGCGCGTACCTGCGCCTTGGCTAAACATCGCGCTGTATGGATGAATTTTTAAAGGTTTAAAATTTTCTTTTAATTTGTTTTATGGTCGTAGAAAATAGTATATTATGCAACTAGTATAAAGGACGGATTTAAAGCGAGGGCTATAGATGAGTCACAAGCAATAAAGGGTTCTAATGACTGAATCACGACCTAGGGAGTGAGTATTAGAACCCTGAGCGACGCGAGTGATTCATGGTCCGCGATATAAATCCGTTTTATTCAAGAGTTGCATACTATACTTTATACCATACTCCGAGAAAAAAGAACATTTAAGCGAAAATAGACATTTAATGTAGAAAAAAGTAAATAATGAATAGCGCTATTTTAAAAGTATTCAAAATAGCGCCATTTTACTCATGTACAGGCAGCAAAGAACACAAAACAGTTTTTATTCTTATGCTAAACTCCTTTCCGAAAATATCGAGCAATCAAATCTCGAGGAAGTATTTGCACAAGAAGTTTGTATGTCGAATATTCTTTGAATTAGGGGTGTGTATCGAGTATTTTTTGCGCAAGGAGGTTGCATAGCTGAGATGCGAGGTCGAATATATTGGTGTATTCTAAATTCAAACACCAAAATAGTGATGTTTTCAGTGAATAGAATAAGCTTTTTAGAGGAGCAATGGTATAAAGTGTTGTATGCTACTGCACGCAATTAGCCATTGTAATACTCGTGCTGTCTATTGTGCTACTTAGCTTCGCTTCGTGGCACAAACCAGCACTCATGTTACAATGACTCTCATTACTTGGCATGACCATAAAAAACTAATCTTAATTTCACGTATGTTTTTCAGCACACAGATAAACAACGAGCCGGACCTGAAAAATTAAAGTTAATGCAAATATCAGGTCTGCTTGGTAATTATTGTGAAAACACTTACCGACTCTGTGCTCTGCACATCCAGGAGGTGTGGTGCGTACGACAACTTCATCAGGCCATTGACCTTGAGGAACTTGGTCCTGGGGCACTCGTAGGCCTCATACAGTCCGTGGCGACGCGCCCAGTCCACCCATCGGTAGAGTTTCCATGGGGACACGTCTGAGTATAGGAGTTGGGTAGCGTTGGAATCAGAAAGATCTAAAGAGGGTCTCTTAACAGATGAAATAATATCAGTCTTTTATAAACGGAATCCTAGTATGAGACCAAATGATCATGTGTGATTTGTTCTTAAATAGAACAATTGTTATTCTAATTATTAAACCATTTAAATTAAAGATCATTTAGTTGATTGATTACATTACTATACAGGTTGTCCCAAGAAGTGCGGTCAAGCGGAAGTCCAGAGATAGAACATCTCTAGGGGTATCCGAATCAACCCAATGTATCTTCAGCGAAAGTACGGTTTTCGAGATATTCGCATTTTTATTTTTAGATTTTGTATGAAAATCATCTCTACTGGACTTTGACGTCAGTTTGTGAAAAAAAATCACCATAATTATAATGAAGCCAGCCAGATACAAGAAAAACTTGTTAAAAAATACAAACGGATTATAACAAAATCAATGATTTCTTTAAAAAGGATACATCAGGTCCCATACTGTACAGTAAAATATTTTTTCATGATTTTTTAATTACCAAGTTTTATCATGCCTTTCCTATCATCCATCAGACATTTGTGACTATGTATGTTCCGTGAAGGCCTACAGTTTTCGAGATATTCGCATTTTTGTTTTTAGATTATGTATGAAAAATATCTCTGCTGGACTTGACGTCAATTTGTGACAAAAAATCATCATACAATTTAGCCAATCAGATACAAAAAAACCCACATTATATCAGCTTTTTAAAAAAGTGTAAAAGTTCAAACATTTAAAAATAAAACATAATAAAAATGTGGAATTAACCAAAAGGGTGTGTAGTCTCATACATTTTCTCCAACAAATTTGTATGAAAAAACATAGGTTCTTATTTTTAGATTAGCATACGAATCAAAGATATTATTAGTTTTAATATCCCCGGATGCGGGTGACCTAGAACCTGTCGTGGTGGTAATCTTTGGGGGAGGCCTATGTCCAGCAGTGGATTTTCTTCGGCAGATGATTGTGGATAGCCTGATGGCTTAATGCTGACTAGGACATTTTGACATGTCAAAATTGACTGCATGCAATTAGGGACTTACCTGGTTCAGGCAAGGGTTTCTTTAGTGGTAAATCCCTTGTCATGGTGACTATGACTTTCATCAGATGAGCAGGGGTTATACCCGGCAGTGCGTAAGGTTGTAAGTCCTTCGTGTCGGCGATTACCAATGTTGTCACTGCTCGTTGCTGTTAAAAAGATAACAGGTTACTTCTAAAGTAAGTGGGTATAAAATACCTAGGGTGAGTGGTGCGCGAGCCGCAAGCGCTTTCCGTTGCGATGGTAAAAAAAATAACCAAAAAAGAGTATTTCTTCAGTTTCCCTCAAGAATTGTATCGGACTGTGCTATTTTCACGGGATAAAAACTTGCATATGTCCTTTCCAGTGACACAAGCTACTTGCATACCAAATTTAATAAATATTATTCGAGGTGTAGAAGCGTGAAAAGGTAACTAACAAAAAAACACATTTTCGCATTTATAATATTAGTAAGGATGTATTTCAGTATGGCTTCAACGCTTTCTCTGAGCAAGTGGGTCTTAAGGGCCGCCAGGAGGCTCGTGTTTCCATAGAAACGTAGTTCCGCTTCAATACAAAAACTACATGCCGGATTGAATCCAAACTTTTCAAATATATTGACGAGACACATATCAATGTTTGTAATTAGTTTTCGATGTACTAATATAAAACGGGAAAAAATAAGAGCAGTTTCAAACTTTCTGTATAAAACTAATTTAAACCTTCATTTAGTTACGTTAAAACTTACTACAATGAAAATGAATTACAAACTTTGATATGTGTCTACTAAATATATTTACAAAGTTTGGATTCAATCCGGCATGTAGTTTTTGTATTAAAGCTGAACTACGTTTGTACGGAAACTTGAGCCTCCTGAAGACTCTTAAAAAACATGGACAAGACCAAAATTATGTCAAATGTCCGTGTCGCACCCACTCCTCTAAAGGTACTCTGACTTTACACTTGAATATGTATACCTGGGACTAGCAGTCAAGTATGGTAGGTCAACTTCGAGAAGATGATCAATCGTCGAGTCAAACGCGGCTAGGCAGCGTCAAAATACCGCAACATCTCAAGACTAAGGTCTTTGATCAGTGTTTGTTACTTGTAATGACATACGGAACTGAGACATGGTCGCTTACTTTGGGCCTCATAAGAAGGCTCAAGGTCACCCAAAGGGCGATGGAGCTAGCCGGAGTTTCCCTATGCGACCGAACCAGAAATGAGATCTGTAGGAGATCCCAGGTAACCGACATAGCTCACAGAATCTCTAAACTGAAGTGGCAGTGGGCAGGGCACATAACTCGTCGACCAGATGGCCATTGGAGCAGTAAAGTTCTCGAGTGGCGACCGCGCACCGAAAGACCTAGCGTGGCTGGCCTCCCATTCGGTGGACCGACGACCCGGTGAAGGTCACGGGAAGTCACTGGGTGCGGGCAGCGCAGGACCAGTCTTCCTTGAGGGAGGTCTTTGTCCAGCAATGGACGTCTTTCGGTTGATATGCTGATGATATTTTTGGGAATTACCTGTAAAATTTCAACGTAACAACATGTGACGAGAAGACTGGTAGCTCCTTACTACTGATATTGTGGCGATGGTGACAAATAATATTTTATCACACCTAAGCAAGCTCATCATATCAGCTCATATACGTCCTCACCAAAGGACTCGAGCCCACCCTGAATCAGGGCGATCGGGCCTTAGTCGACCACGCGGGCCCAGTGCGGGTTGATCGACTTCACACACAACCTTACTAATATATATACTGTGCTGCGAGTATCTCCGCAGGCGTGTGCAGGTTTCCTCACGTTTATTTCCTACACCGTAAGAGCGTCGGATAAACGTACATAGCAAGCTCATAGCAAGCATCATAGAAAGAAGCCGGTTGAAAGTTTCAGAGATTCTTGTTATTAGCATCCAATTCTCTTAGCACCACTATGACTTAACACCAGGTGACATGACGGCATTATTTTACAAATTGATGAAAGGAATAACTGATAAAACGTTTGGCTTTCTGACTAATTATATTTAAAAAGGTATTTTCGAGAGGTCCGTAAAGCTAGCATTGACACCATCTAGCATGTAATTGATGCTCGGTTGTTATTCAAGCAACAAAATTTGTGTCTAGTGATAAATTTAGTGCTTTTTTGGTGGTAATTAATTTGCCTAATGGGAATGTTGTTGCTCGAGTAATTTCTGAGCAACAAATGACAATGCTAAACAGTGTCAATACTTGCTTTGACGTCTGTAAAGCTAGCATTGACACCGTCTAGCATTTGTTATTGATGCTCGGTTGCTATTCAAGCAACAAAATTTGTTTGTGGTGATAAATTTAGTGCTTTTTTGGTGCTAATTAGTTGACCTAATGAGAATGTTGTTTCTCGAGTAATTTCTGAGCAACAAATTATGATGCTAGACGGTGTCAATGCTTGCTTTGATGTCTGTAAAGCTAGCATTGACACCGTATAGAATTGTAATTTGTTGCTCAGTTATTATTCAAGCAACAAAATTTATTTGTAGTGATAAATTAATTGCGAATTAGTTGCCCTAATGATAATTTTGTTGCTCCAGTAATTTATGCTAGTCATCTGATTTACTTTTTATCATCTGTCAAAACGATTTTTTTTCTTAATATGTTTGAAATACGTAGGCGTGACGTCATATTTTTGCGGCGTCATTTATGTACTCATTTTGTGATTTTGGTGAAATAAAAATCAAAAAATTGATGGAAAACAGTACGAGTAAGGTTTTCCGAAAGTTCAAGTAGGAGGGCAATTTGGAGATCAAGAGTTCATAATTTATTTTTATGTTAATGCATCCGCCATATTATATCTCGCACCTTCAGACTTCCACCTGATTCGGTCTCTTCAGAATTATTTGGGCAGTGTCAGGTTGACATCAAAAGAGGACTGCCAAAACTACTTGTCGCGTTATTTTGATCTGAAGTCCCATAACTTCTACATCAATGGGATCATGTCACTATCTACAAGATGGCAGAAAGTGATCATACAAAATAGCACGTATCTACTGTTATTAAATATAAACTTTGAAAAAAAAAACGACTTGAGTTTTCGTATAAAATGCGAAGTAAGATTTTCCCCAACTTAGTAACAGGGGTAGAAAAACTCACATAGAGCATATGCAAGCCGAAGAACGTATAATGTTGTAGAGATTATCCAGGAATACTGATTATCTGAGGAACCTCGCAGAAAGGTGTAAAAAGCGTCTGAATGAATCTGGTTCAGAATTTCGCTCTTTTCTTTCTTATCGTGTGGCACAATTAACCATGCAATCCAAGGGATAGACGGCGGTTGCCTGGTGTTGCACTTAGCTTCACCCGCCGTCACGTGTAGGGCATTTAGATTTACCATCTACGGACGTGTGCAACGCGACATTCATACACATTTGGAATCAGATAAGAATCAGGTTTCCTCACGATGTTTTCCTTCACCGTTGAAGCAATCGGTAAGTTTATGTACGTTAGTTATTTGAAAAACTCATTTGTACATTGGCCATCCGGATTTAAACCCGAGACCTCTGGTTAGGAGGACCGACTCGTTACCGGTTGAGCCACCGACGCTTTCGTTAAGAAGGGCAATAAAGGAGATCTATGTTCCATAGTGGACATCTGCCAGTTGATATGATGACGTTATGATATGATGAGTAGGTAAGTACTTACTGAAGGCCTTTCCTTGGCTT
Organism: Coleophora flavipennella; assembly: GCA_947284805.1. Classification (NCBI taxonomy): domain Eukaryota; kingdom Metazoa; phylum Arthropoda; class Insecta; order Lepidoptera; family Coleophoridae; genus Coleophora; species Coleophora flavipennella. Next base: position 11,354,498 of record OX369297.1, read on the forward strand.
GTGGCTTCTTCAATCCTTTCGACTTGACAGTACTGACGACAGTCTCGTCGTCTTCGTCCCATGTGAAATTGTGCACCTCTGACGTCAGAAGGGCCCATAGTTCATAGTAATCTATGTACAATAAGGCAAAAATAGCTGATCACATAAGTCTATAACATACTTTGATATTGTTTATAATGCCATGTCCAGGAATCGTTTCACTATGGAACACATTGCCACAGTATTACAATATAGTGGCTTACAGTAGTGCAACAAATGTACTTACGCAGAGTAACGGAAGGGTACTTGCGGGTAGCGGGCGGTGGGGCACAGCCTGGCTACAGGCTAGTACTGTAGTACCTACGCTGTGGCAGCATCGTGAGACATCAAGGGCGTTGCGCTACTGGAAGCCATATCGTAATACTGTGACATTGCTATGACAACAATGTTATTCGACAAGATAGTGATAAATTTGCAAATTTTTGGCCTTTCATTGATTCACAACATAAAATATTCTCATACTTGGCACCTTTTGAAGAAAATTACAGCATATTTTTTGTGGTCTATCACAACAATGTTTATTTACTTCATAAGAAATTAAAATATTTTTTGCAATATAGATTAGTATTTTATGAAAGGTAATTTTTTGTGTTTTAGCCGATCTTACTACCTGGCGTTATAACACTACTTGTTCACCGTTTTTTTCCAGACCACATTTTTTTTGTATTTTACTTACAATACGGATTTTTAAATAACTTGTTAATTTAAAAATCAGCGCAATCCAAAAACTAAAAAGTTTCAGTAATGTATTATTATTTATTTATTCACAATTGGTAAGCCCTTGACAACATCTCACCTGGTGGTAAGTGACGATGTTGCCGAAGATAGAAGCGGGCTTACCAAGATTCCCCAACGCTATGGGGAACTGGCTATCTTATCTTCATGCCGGAACACACCAATGATATCAACATTGATATTTGGCGGCAAGACTTAGATAAGATGGTGGTAGCTAGCCAGGCGGGCTTAGAAAATGCCCTACCACCAACCAAACCGAGTCTTACAGTTGACCCCGCCGGGAATCGAACCCGCGACCTCCTGTGTAAAGCCAGTGAACTTTGCCTCTGAGCTACGGAGGCGGTTATGTGTGGTAAAGTTGTCCAAGAGCCGCCACATACAGGTGGCCAGAGAAGACACGTCCAAAGTTTTTGATTTGGACGCCTTACTCGTATATCTAGCGGTATCCGAAATCACTGTCACGTATTTTTTGCGAAAGTCCACGGTTTTCGAGATATTCGCATTTTTATTTTTAGATTTTAAATGAAAAACATGTTTGCTGAACTTTAACGGAGTATGTAAAAAAGCCATATAAATACAAGGAAAAACTTTGTTATTTTAACAGCTTTCTTAAAAAGTAATAATATAAGAGTAAAAAAAAAAATTATTTATTTCTATAAAAAGAGCACATCAGGTCCCATATAAATTTGATAAAATATTTTATTATGCCTTTCCTATCATAAGATATTTGTGAATATCAAGAATCATTTTAATATCCTTGATTCGCATACTAATCGAAAAATAAGAACCAAGGTTTTTTTCATAAAAAATTGTTGGAGAAAATGTATAAAACTTGATACACCCTACTTGTTAATTCCCAGTAAGTAGTTGTTTTTTTCAAAATTTTCAACCTTTATACCTTTTTGGGAAGCTCATTGAATGACAAAGTTTTTTTTTGTATTTTGCTGGTTTGTTGTTTGATCATTTTTTACAATTTGACTTCAAAGTCCAGCAAAGATATTTTCCATACAAATTCTGAAAGTGGAAACGGGAATATCTTGAAAACCATGGACTTTCGCGGAACATATATGGGAGTAGTTAAAGGAATAGTTACAAGGCATCCAAAAATAATTTTCATCCAAAAAACCCTGGCCACCCGTGGTACGTCAAAATTAAGAGCACTTCAGAGTAGCTATAGACTGGTGGTAGTATAATCCAAATTTTTCCTGGCAAACTTGAGGTATCTGCTGTACACAAAGAGACCAATATCAGGGATTGGTTTTATTATTATCTAAGGTCTTCTAACACATATTCTGTGAAAATATCAGCCAGCTACCTATACGGTTCCAAAGATTACAATTATTATGCCTTTGAAAGTCGGAGAGACAGACAGACGGACGCCTACGCTGTCTGTCTGTCTGTACCTGGTACGGAACACTAAAACTATTGACGTTCAAGTTGCAAGTGCCTACTATAATAAAATAAAAGAATTCATTGGTAATTGCAAAATTTATAGCCTCAGATTAAAAATAATATAGATATTGAGTTTCATATAAAAATCGTAACAAAAAAGGGGCTAACGCTTTTTCTAACCCCAGGAGACTCGAGTTTCCATACAAACGTAGTTCCGATTTAATACAAAAACTACATGTCGGATTGAATCCAAACTTTGTGAATATATTTAGTAGACACATATCGTTGTTTGTAATTAGTTATCGATGAACTTATATAAAACGGAAAAAAAACAGCTTCTATGTTTGAGTGCAAAACTAATTTAAGCCTTAGTTTAGTTATGTTTAAATTTACTACGATGAGAACTAATTACAAACATCGATATGTGTCTACTCATTATATTTGCAAATAAGTTTGGATTCAATCCGGCATGTATTTACTGTATTAAACTGCGTTTGTATGAAAACTTTGGAAAAAATTTACCTTTAAATGGTGACCTCTAATAATGTTGTGACACGTGATAGGTCCTATTCTTTACTGTTATTGAGACAGGTGCATTTGAGACATGTCAAAGTATGTTTCGGCATATTGACGGTAAGTCTGCCAACGCGTAACTGTAAGCAAAACTCTGCTCCGTCGTGATTGGAGCAGATTTTTAATACCTCGTTTTTAAGTTTATAGCTCATTCTATACTTTACTAATTTATTTCTAATTTATGTGCAATCGGAACCCACCTTCGATATGATACTTCAGGCTCATACACCCAGTGAGTGCGTGGAACATATCAAATTCCGGAAGATTCTCGTCTTCAATGAGTTGCTCTTCATCATCATTCATGTCAGGTGCTGCAAGCTTCAGGAGCGCCTGCCAAATTTTGATTGGCAATTATGTGGGAGCGTGGCGTGAATGTAAGGTTCAGGACAGGCATTCTAGGCCATGAATTACTGCGAACTTCTACCTAAATTACGTTACGTACCTACCACTAATAAGATGAAGGGAAAGCTACGTATCCAATGATAAAATTATGGAATTTTGTATTTTTGGCTGTTGGACAGAGGCCTCGCACGTGGGGGAAGGAGGTTTGCCGTAAATAAAATACTAAGATTATATACTAAGGATCGAATCCTGCCTCGTACCAATGTGTTCAATGTGTTTTCGAGTTTTGATTTCATATGTACGTTTATCTGACGCTCTTAATACGGTGAAGGAAAACATCGTGAGGGAACCTGCACACGCCTGCGAAGAAATTCGAAGGTTGTGTGTGAAGTCGACCAACCCGCACTGGGCCCGGGTGGTCGACTGAGGTCTGTCTTATTCAGGGTAGGCTCGAGGCCCTCCGTGGGGACGTATATGAGCTGATACGATATATAATACTAAACGAGCAGCAACTAGCAACTGCCTTCCTAATATAAACTTATAACTAGCGACGCTACGCCTGAGACCTAAAACTACACTCTCGTTGCAAATCCATCTTATTACATGAAATAGGTACAGTAAAAATTACGATAACCTATTTTTAGGGTTAAGGAACACTTATAGGTTTAATTCCTTATAGGTGTGTCCGTCTGTCTGTTTGTGAAGACACTTTTTCTCAGGAACGCGTGAACAAGGATTTTTTGTATATATATCTCGGAAACGGCTCCAACGATTTACATGAAAATTAGTATACGGGGATTTTAAGGAGCGAATAATCGAATTAGGTCTCATCTCTGGGAAAACGCTATTTTCCGAGATTGTCGCACTGGAAATATGCCGCGCAAAGTGTATCATAGATAGCGTATTTTTAAATGATTTTAAAGGCTCTGGGTACTATGCCCCGATCGAAAAGCTCGGTCGCCCAGGTACTTAATATAAAAATAGCTATTTCCCGCGGCTTCGCCCGCGTGGTCATCGTTTTTATGACTGTCTTTGAGGTTGAGTGGTGCGCAAGCGTAGAAATGAGTTTTTTAGAGATTGGGCTACTATCGGGGAACTATATCGGGCTATTCTGATTAGCAGTCTATGTCCCTTTCCACTCTCTCAACTTATTCTATGCAAAAAATCACGTCAATCCGGTGCGACGCCGAGGCGCGCGAGCGTGATTCCCAGATCCCTCGGGAACTATATCGGGCTATTCTGATTAGCAGTCTATATCAATTCAATTCAATTCAATTCAATTTTTATTTTCAGACAACAGTGATCCATAGCTTGTTAGTAAGACTTAGCCTATGTTAGTAATTATTTTATTAATAATATAATTATAAGTATAATGCTATGGTATTTAATATTACTGTATCAATTCAAAAATAAATGAGCTAATTAATAAATAGTCAACACAATTAATTAATTAATTAAACATAAAAATAAACAGTAAACAAAATTCCATATCTAAATATTAAACAATGTCAACAATAATAATAGAATAAGATTATATCAAATTATACCGATTTCAATGTTAATTGAAAATGACAATCAATTAATTAATTATAAAATCACAAACATATAAATATAAACAGAATGAAAAAACGTCATATCTAAATATTAGATAATGTCATATCCCTTCCAACCCCTCAGCTATTTCTATGACAAAAATCAAATCCGGTGCGACGCCGAGGCGCGCGAGTGTGGAAGTGAGTTTTTCCCAGATCCCTTGGGAACTATATCGGGCTATGCTAATTGGTAATCTAAGTCATTTCCCACCCTCTCAACCATCTCTGTGCCAACAATCAAAACAATCCGTTGCACCGCTGCTGTGTTAAAGAAATCAACCTAAAAAGAGTATATTTTTCAAGTTCCCTTAGGAACTGTATCGGACTATGCTATTTTCACGGGATAAAAATTTGTATCATGTGGCCTTTTACATGACACAGGCTACGTTCATGCTAAATTTCGCCAAGATTGGTTTAGTTGTTAAAGCATGAAGAGGTAACAAAGAAACAATTTGTTTTACATTTAAAATATTAGTTAGGATACCATAAGGTCTAAGGTGCATTAAAACTTTTAAAAAAATCAAGCCTTATTTAACGTAATAAAAATACGGCCATTTATGCTGCATATTTTGCCAAATTTCACCAAGATTGGTTAAACAAACAAACATATTTCCACAATTACATTTACAATATTAGTAAGGATACTATAAGGTTTACGGTGCAATAAAAGTGTAAAAAAAATCAAGATTCTTAGTCAACACAATAAAAATACGACCAAACGGTCTAAATATGCCGCATATTTAGACACTAGCAAAAAAATAAAAACATAGAATCATGAAATTTAGCAAGAAGCAAAATCGCAAAGCACAAGTAAAGGAGAAAAATCCAAAAATAGTTAATTTGCAATTTGATAACCTTTTTTTGCGATTACCTACAATCTTAAATTTGTTGTTGGAAAATTGACCATGACCACAAAGTAGTTAAGTCTATTTTGTGGCACGACGTATCATGAAGAGGAGAACATTTTTTCAACTAAAAATTTGAGGTAGTTCTTCATAGCGACTTATTTTTTTTTTAATACTCAACAATTATATGGTTTGGTGGTACGGAACGTTCGGTGTGCGGGCCCGACTCGCACTTGGCCGGTTTTTTTGCATCGTGTCTGGGTGCACTGAACACATACCTACCTAGAGAAAAGCGGCAGCGCAACGCAACACAGTCATACACAGTTCTGTGTCGTGTGCCAAAGTAACTTACAACCTTATCTGTGGCCCCGCCCCGTATTCACCCAGATTCACCTTTTGTTACCTGTCCACGCTGCACACACATGAATTCAAAAACCATGTCATTTAGGTACCTATTTATAGAACTTACGAGTACCTACTTATTTAGGTATATACAGTGTAAACTCTATATAGCGACACTCAGAGGGCCGGGCATTTAGTGACGTTATTGAGAGTTTTCGTTGTACAGAGAGAAATTAGCGTCAAAGTAAACCAACTGTAGCCAGAAAGATTTGACATTGTAAAGAGTGAATCGTTATATCGAATGACGTTTTACAGAGATTACACTGTACCTTTATAACATATTGAGATACTAGTTTTTGCCCACGGCTTCGCCCGCGTTGACATCGTTTTTTGTGATTGTCTTTGATGGTGAGTCGCAAGCGGCTCGCGAGCGTAGACATGAGTTTTCTCCAGATGACTCAGAAACTATATTATTCTAATTATCAGTCTATGTCACTCCCCCCCCCCCCCCCTCAACCATATCTGGTGCAAAAAATCACAACAATCCATTGCTCCGTTGCGATATTACAGAAATTAACCAAAAAAAAGAGTATCTTTCAGTTCCCTCAGGAATGCTATTTTCACGGGATAAAAAGTAACCTATGTCCTTCCCATTGACACAGGCTACCTGTATGCCAAATTTCATCAAGATTGGTTAAGGTGTTGAAAAGGTAACCAACAAACACATTTTCACATTTATAATATTAGTAAGGATTGAGATACTAGTTTTTGCCCACGGCTTCGCCCGCGTGGACATCGTTTTTTATGATTGTCTTTGAGGGTGAGTCGCAAGCGGCTCGCGAGCGTAGACATGAGTTTTCTCCAGATGACTCAGAAACTATATTATTCTAATTAGCAGTCTATGTCACTTCCCACCTCCCCCCCCCCTCAACCATCTCTGTGCAAAAAATCACAACAATCCATTGCTCCGTTGCGATATTACAGAAATTAACCAAAAAAAAGAGTATCTTTCAGTTCCCTCAGGAATGCTATTTTCACGTGATAAAAATAGCTTATTTCCTTTCCGGTGACACAGGCTACTTGCATGCCAAATTTATAAAGGTTGGTCGAGGTGTTGAAGCGTGAAAAGGTAACAAACAAACAAACACATTTTCACATTTATAATATTAGTAAGGATTTACCTAACCGATTTACACAGCGGACGGATGGTTGAGCTCCTAATACCACAGATGAGATACTAGTTACTTCGTAACTAATACTTACTGATATGATTATGACAAGTAGGTAAGTAGTCATATCAGCTCATATACCCACCGAGGGGCTTGAGCCTACCCTGAATTAGGGCGATCAGGCCTTAGTCGACCACGCGGGCCCAGTGCGGGTTGGTCGACTTCACACACAACCTGCGAGTTTCTTCGCAGGCGTATGCAGGTTTCCTTCACCGTTAAAGCAATCGGTAAGTATGTACGTAAGTTTTTTTTTAAATAAACTCATTGGTACATTGGCCGTCCAAGATTTGAACCCGGTACCTCTGGTTAGAAGGACCGAGTCGTTACCGGTTGAGCCACCGACGCGAGGTAAGTAGTAGGACTTAGCATTTGTGATGAAATTATGTTATTTATCTTACAGAACATGTATGTATTGGTAATCCGTCATTAGTATAGAATTCCTAGGAAATTAATATATTGCCTAAAATTGATAGAAAATATGTCAAATCTAATATAATATTTAATAGAATCACTAAACTAAAGTGGCAGTGGGCAGGGCACATAGCTCCTAGAACAGATGGCCGATGGGGTAGTAAAGTTCTCGAGTGGCGACCGCGCACCGAAAAACGTAGCGTAGGTAGGCCTCCCATGCGGTGGACCGACGACCTGGTGTAGATCGCGGGAAGCCGATGGATGCGGGCAGCGCAGGACCGGTCGTCGTGGAAATCCTTGGGTGAGGCCTTTGTCCAGCAGTGGACGATTTTTGGCTGATATGATGATGATGATGATGTCAAATCTGGCTAAGCTCACGGCAGTGCACTAAGCCAAGTTGTAGCAAGCAAGATGATCTTTACACGAAGTCTTTTTCTCGGTTTTCAAGCAATTTTTTGGAATTTAGTAAATATAATTATTTTCTACGTGTTACTGACTGCTTTTAATACATTATATAAGATATGCATGTAAGAATTAAAAAAAAAACAATGAGAAATTATTTCATTAATTATCAGCACCATAAATATTTATAAATTTAAGGAAACACTGTTTATGAAGAACGTCATATTTAAACTTGTCAATGTCGTAGCGACATCATAAAATTTACCATTTTAAGAAATTAGAATTGCTCATGAAATAAATTGACCAGATGATGAAATGACCAGTAATATCATGCGGAACGAACCTAACCTAAACTTCCTTCTACTACATACCTGGGAGGGGTGGCTCTTTGACAGTAATATCATCAAATAAAGTACCAATTATCGCTTGCTTCGCTCGCTCATTTCAGATTTTCATGATGATTTCATGATCTCGACAATATCCGCCCAAACATTTCATCATTATCATATCAGCCTAAGGACGTCCACTGCTAGACATAGGCCTCCCCCAACGATTTCCACGACAACCGGTTCTGCGCTACCCGCATCCAGCGGCTTCCCGCGATCTTCACCAGGTCATTGGTCTACCGAATGGAAGGCCTTTCTACGCTACGTTTTCCGCTGCGCGGTCGCTACTCGAGAACTTTACTGCCCCTACGGCCATCTGGTCCATGAGCTATGTGCCCTGTCCACTGCCACTTCAGTTTAGCGATTCTGTGACCTTTACTAGGTCATTTGTCCACCGCATGGAAGGCCTGCCTACGCAACGTTTTCCGGTGCACCCAAATATTTCATAAAATGGCAAATTTCAATGATATCGCCACGACATCAACATAACGTAACTAGAAACTAGCCAACGATTATAGAGATAATAAAAATTATAGCGTCGAGACCTCAAACTCTTGCAAGTTGGTAACCACTTCTGAACCATAATGTCTCGGCAACTTCTGAACCATAATGTCTCGGCAACTTTTTACATCACACTTAAGTATAACTTTCCTGTCAAATATTCAGTGTTTCCACAGTAACGTAATTTTCACGTAACTTCGCGGTTACGGCAGAGTAAACCTCTTTATTTCGCAATAATAACTCTTAGTTAAGCTAGGAATTGTTTCTCGGTTCCTGTTGTTTAGTATTTATATGTTTGTAATGAAAAAATATAATGTTTTTAATAAGAGCTTCGGTGGCGTAACGGCTAGGGCCGCCGCCTCCTGTCCAGGAGGTCGTGGTTCGAATCCTGCCACGTAGCAATGTTGTTTTCGAATTTCGATTTCGATTGCGGAGAAACTCGCAGGTTGTGTGTGAAGACGACCAACCCGCACTGGGCCCGCGTGGTCGACTAAGGCCCGATCGCCCTAATTCAGGGTAGGCTCGAGCCCCTCGGTGGGCACGTATGTGAGCTGATATGATAAATGAAAAATTGTATTAGAAAATGTGTCACTAGCTTTTGCTCGCGGCTTCGCCCGCGTTCATATCGTTCTTGAGACTGTATAGCTGGTGCCAGCGACCTCGTGTGATGGTTCTCTTCGTTAACATTTAATTGATTTCTAAGGGCTATTGCCTACGGCTATGCTCATCGTATCAGCTCATATACGTCCCCACCGAGGGGCTCGAGCCTACCCTGAATTAGGGTGATCGGGCCTTAGTCGAGACCACGTGGGCCCAGTGCGGGTTGGTCGACTTCACACACAACCTTCGAGTTTCTTCGCAGGCGTGTGCAGGTTTCCTCACGATGTTTTCCTTCGCCGTAAGAGAATCTGTGCATTTCTTTTACATAGCTGTACCCCGTCCTGTACTCATTAATTAAAAATTTAAAAAAATCCTTCATTCACCACATACAACAATATAAACTCTCATACACACCCAACTTCCATACCACAGTACTGTATAACCATGATGCGCTACAACTCACTCGCCGAGGTACTTCCATACCACAGTACTGTATAACCATGATGCGCTACAACTCACTCGCCGAGGTACTTCCATACCACAGTACTGTATAACCATGGTGCGCTACAACTCACTCGCCGAGGTACTTCCATACCACAGTACTGTATAACCATGGTGCGCTACAACTCACTCGCCGAGGTACTTCCATACCACAGTACTGTATAACCATGATGCGCTACAACTCACTCGCCGAGGTACTTCCATACCACAGTACTGTATAACCGTGATGCGCTACAACTCACTCGCCGAGGTACTTCCATACCACAGTACTGTATAACCATGATGCGCTACAACTCACTCGCCGAGGTACTTCCATACCACAGTACTGTATAACCATGATGCGCTACAACTCACTCGCCGAGGTACTTCCATACCACAGTACTGTATAACCATGGTGCGCTACAACTCACTCGCCGAGGTACTTCCATACCACAGTACTGTATAACCATGGTGCGCTACAACTCACTCGCCGAGGTACTTCCATACCACAGTACTGTATAACCATGGTGCGCTACAACTCACTCGCCGAGGTACTTCCATACCACAGTACTGTATAACCATGATGCGCTACAACTCACTCGCCGAGGTACTTCCATACCACAGTACTGTATAACCATGATGCGCTACAACTCACTCGCCGAGGTACTTCCATACCACAGTACTGTATAACCATGGTGCGCTACAACTCACTCGCCGAGGTACTTCCATACCACAGTACTGTATAACCATGATGCGCTACAACTCACTCGCCGAGGTACTTCCATACCACAGTACTGTATAACCATGATGCGCTACAACTCACTCGCCGAGGTACTTCCATACCACAGTACTGTATAACCATGATGCGCTACAACTCACTCGCCGAGGTACTTCCATACCACAGTACTGTATAACCATGATGCGCTATAACTCACTCGCCGAGGTACTTCCATACCACAGTACTGTATAACCATGGTGCGCTACAACTCACTCGCCGAGGTACTTCCATACCACAGTACTGTATAACCATGATGCGCTATAACTCACTCGCCGAGGTACTTCCATACCACAGTACTGTATAACCATGATGCGCTACAACTCACTCGCCGAGGTACTTCCATACCACAGTACTGTATAACCATGATGCGCTACAACTCACTCGCCGAGGTACTTCCATACCACAGTACTGTATAACCATGATGCGCTACAACTCACTCGCCGAGGTACTTTTTTGAGGGCGCACCTACAGCCCGTTTTTTTTTTTTAAATTTTGATTTCATTCGACAGCCAACTAAATACCCTAGGACCGTTATTTTCATTTTTTTAAATTTCGACTTAGTTCTCGAGACATCCGGGCCCAAAGTCAAAAATTCAAAAAATTTCGACCAAAAAGACCGCTTTTTGGACCATAACTTTTTTTGGATTTCCAAAAATTTTAAAATTACTTCACCATCTGATAGATCTCCTAAATAAACGTCCTTTGACACCCTATTTATCTATGAACTACCAATAGCTTCCATACAATCGCCGTGTCGCACTTAACTCCCAAATGTGACCTAGTACCCAGCGATCTAAAAGTCATTTTCAATGACAAAAGAATCATCAAAATCGGTTCATAAAAGAAGAAGTTATTAGCGAAATATGTATATATGTGTATTTAAATCCCTACTATCCCTACTAATCCCTACTAATATTATAAATGCGAAAGTAACTCTGTCTGTCTGTTACGCTTTCACGCAAAAACTACTGAACGGATTTGGCTGAAATTTGGTAGGTAGACAGATTAGGACCTGGATTAAGACATAGGCTACTTTTTACCACGCTCGCGAGCCGCTTGCGGCTCGCGCACTGCGCACCCTCGAAAAATTAATGGAAACGTGGTCCACGCGGGGGAAACCGCGGGAAACTTTTTATATATATATACGGTCAAATTGAGAAACCTCCTCCATTTTTGAAATCGTTTAAAAACCGGCCAAGTGCGAGTCGGAACCGCACACATAGGGTTCCGTACCATCATACTAGATGGCGCTAGTTTCTCGTGCTACTCCGATGTATCTGTTTTTTCATTAAATACTAAATAATAATTCCATCTCAGTAATACCCGATATCTTACAAGACTCTCTAACGAAGTCTTATTTTTTAACCGCATATACGTACAAATCGGACATCCATTCTTTGTCCGCCGTCATACTCGTATTATCAGCCAAAGTTTTCCACTGGTAGATAATTAAAAACGTTAAAAAAAATTAAAAAAACCGCATCAAAATCGGTCTATCCGTTCGAGAGCTACGATGCCACAGACAGACACACACACAGACATTGGCATCAAACTTATAATACCCCTCTTTTGGCGTCGGGGGTTAAAAACCGACTTCCATTGCAGCAACTTTGGTTTTTGTTCATTTTCTCAAAAAAGTACTACACCGATTTTGATAAAATTTATATGGGACCAACTTGGCAGCATACCCTATCGAATATAGAAATAATCATGAAAATAGTTTGACAACCAGAGAAGATTCACGCAACAAACTGAAAAAACACATACAGTCTAATTGAGAACCTCCTTTCTGGAAGTCGGTTGAAAAAGGCCTCCCAAGGATTTCCACAACGACCGGTCCTGCGCTGCCCGAATCCAGCGGCTTACCGCGACCTTCACCAGGTCGCCGTTTCGACGAATAGGACGCCTCCCTACGCTATGTCTTCCATTGCGCTGACGCCACTCGAGAAATTTACCTACCCAACCGCCGTCTGTTCCCCTAGTCCTCACGTTCATCATATCAGCCGAAGGACGTCCACTGCTGGACAAAGGCCTACCCCAAGGATATCCATGACAACCAGTTCTGCGCTGCCCGTATCCAGCGTCTTCCCACGACCTTCACCAGGTCATCGTTCCTCACCTTACACAAGAGTAAAGGCCACAGATGCACCACCGAAGACGTCACCAGAGTGGGGACAGCTTTTGGGTTCTTCGCCGTCGTCGTCGAGTGACTCAACAGTGGCGAGAAAGGCAGCAGCGGGGAATCGAACCCGTCCACCGGGACCTGGTCCGAGACCCACACGCAACGCCAAGCGCCCAGGTAATATAACCGGACGAGGTAGCAACCTGGTAGGAAATAATTATTTAAAGTTAAACAAGTGAGTGGTTAGACAACGACGAATGCATTTCAGGAGGTGAATCAGAACACGAAACTGAACATCGAATCAAAAACGAGGAGATCCGTAGGAGAATAAAAGTAACCGACATAGCTCTCAGAATAGGGGATCGGACTGCATCAAAAATAAATTCTGAAACATGATTTCCTAAATTGCTCTCCTCTTGAAGTTTCAAAAAACCTTACTTGTTTTGTTTTTCCATCACGTCTTTAATTTTAATTGATCAAATTCACAAAATAAGTTCGTCAATGACGCTAAAAATCTATGACGTCACTTGTGGGTGTTTCAAACATTTTTAGAACATAATTTAGTTTTTGACAGATCATAAAAAGTAACTCAAATGACTAGCAGTCCGATCCCCTTTTGCTAAACTGAAGTGGCGGCAAAGTATATATAGTGGGGGTGGGGCACATAGCTCGTAGAATGTTAGGAAAAATATATTTATAAGAGAAGCGATGTACTTAATAAATAAATAATAAAAAAAAAGCCTTTTATTTCTTGCTTCACAGTAAAAAAAGTTGACATTTTAAGACACTGCATACTAGATTAATTATATAATATAAATTATTTAGTAACTGTTTTTAGTAAATGTATTTTAGTTAAAATTAGTGTTACAAGTAGTATTTTCGTAGGTAATTCATTTGGTAGTTATACAATTAAATTATGGTATTAAACTTTCCGTTTCCAGTATTAATTGTAATTAAATTTCTTTCGTAACTACATTTGCAAGAACGATGTACTTATGAAACTGAAAACTTTACTGATAAAAAAAAATACTTAAAAAGTCGCCTTGATTAGGCGATAGATTTGAATGAAAAAAAAAAATGCGATTTCAGCATAGTTGTATAATTGAATTTATTGAAAACGTATACTCAAAAATGGGACCCAACATCTATATCAAAGTATACACCGTTATTTTTTTATCACCAGCGAAACTTCCAGATGAGATTCAGTGTACGATGTACAATCGATATTAATAAAAAAAGCAACGGTTTATTTTTGTAATTTTTTTGTAAGACTATCTCTAAATTTTGAACACTAATTTGCATTAACAACCAAATAACAAGATTATTGTTACTATGCTTTTGCTGTCGAAGTGGCAACAACGTAAATTCAATCATGCAAAAACAACCCCAAAATTAATCGCATTAGGACGAATTGATCTCTTATACGAATAATAACTTTTTATTATTATTTTTTTATTAAAAATTTGAGTGCGTTTGACTGCAACTCACCTGATGGTAAGTGATGATGCAGTCGAGGATGGTACACGCAACTCAAATAATGCCTATTCACTCTTGCCTTGAAGATGGTAACTAGGTAAGGTGTGCATAAAAACGGTTTATGTTGCCATTAGAGAAATAAATAAATTCTTAAGAACATACCTACTAATTTTTATTTTTATTTTATTAATTAAACCAGTTAGTTGTAAGGTACTGAATCACATCTGAAAATATCGCAGGTGATAAAAAAATAATGGTTAATATATTAGTACTAAAATACCTGTATCCGTTAAAAAATTGGTGTAGGATCCGTTAACCCAGGATTCTACTCACAAAACTGATCAATTTTCCCTTCAGCAAAGTCATAGAACAAAAGGTGTTCAGAATGATTAGTAGGAGCCCCAGTTAACGGGACCTACAACAAATTTGTTACATCCTGTATAGGATTGTCTATTAGTTTCTACATGCCTCTACCATCTCTCTTAATACAGCTTACCGTTCTTGGACAGCCCTGGTCTGTGCTGCGGTCCACCGCCTGCCTTCGTCCCGGGAGAGTAGATATGGTACCGCGCCCGCCATCCCTCTGGCCCGAAGTTGAATGCGAAATTCTCCCACGTGTGCTCTATCTGTATGCAGATCATTATCATCATCAATACCACCTCCTTCATTACCGCTTTCATCATCATCTTGGCCATAGGCATAAGCCTGTGTGCAGATCATTATCATCATCAATACCACCTCCTACATTACCGCTTTCATCATCATCTTGGCTATAGGCATAAGCCTTTGTGCAGATCATTATCATCATCAATACCACCTCCTTCATAACCGCTTTCATCATCATCTTGGCCATAGGCGTGAGCCCCTTTGTCTGACCAGGTATACTGAGGTATTAACATATGATTGGTAGATGTATAGGCTTCACTATAACGGTTCCATTATGGTAGGGTTGTACATAGACTGTTTGGTCGATACAAAATGTAAATTATTGTTTTTTTCAATGATTATTTTTAACACAGAACAGGAAAAATATGTGCCTCGTGTGAGAAAAGGCTTATCTCGAGATATGCGTTTTTATTTATTTTGTAATAGAATGTCATGTGTGAAATGTATTGTTTCTGTTGATCTAAGAACCGCCTCCGTAGCGTAAATGGTCAGTCAATTAGCTTCACATTAAGAGGTCGTGAGTTGATTCCTGGCGAAGTCTAACTGTGTAAGACTCGATTTGGTTCGTGGAAGGGCATTTTTAAGGCCGCCTGGCTAGCCATCACCATATTATCTAAGTCTTGCCATCAAACATCAATTTTTAACAGAATTGATGTGTTCCGGCTTAAAGATAAGATAGCCAGTTCCCCATTCCGTTGTAGAATCTTGGTAAGCCCCGCTTGGTAAGCTCATCTTCGGCATTATCGTCACTTACCATCGTGTAAGGTGATGACATCATCATTTAACAGCCGAAAGACGTCCACTGCTGGAAAAAAGCATCCCCCAAAGATCTCCACAACGACCGGTCCTGCGCCGCCCACGTCCAGCTGCTTCCCGCGATCTTCACTAGGTCGTCGGTCCATCAAATGACATCTGTTCTTCGAGAAATGTGCCCTACCCACTGCCATTTAAGTTTGAGAGCGCTATGTCGGTTACTTTGGTTCTCCTACAGATATCCTTCTTTCTGATTTCATCTCGCAGCGAAACTCCGAGCATGGAACGCTCCATTGCCTTTGAGTGACCTTAAGCTGAGTGACCTTAAGCTGAGGCCCATACTAAGCTACCATGTCTCGGTTCCGTAACTGGCAACAAACACTGATCAAAGACCTTAGTCTGGAGATACTGCGGCATTTGGGATGTAAAGGTATTGATAATCTTGACAAACGCTGCACAGTCGTGTTGAACTTGTCGATCGATCTCTTTCTCGAAGTTGGAACTACCTTACTGAACTGTTTGTCTCAGGTAAACATATTCGTCAATGTAGAATCTCCATCATTCAGAAGAATGGGTGCGATACGGACATTTAACAGGTAAACATATACGTCAATATAGAGTCTCCATCATTCAGAAGAATGGGTGCGATACGGACATTTAACATTATTTTCATCTTGTCAATGTTCATTTTAACACCCACTCTACTGAGGCCGAGCATTTTGCCTAGATCTTCCAAATTCTCAGCCTTGACCACGATATCATTAAAGAATCGAAGGTGGGCGATATACTCGCCGTTGACCACGGATGCGGAGTTCATAAGCTTGAAAAAATCTTCCATAACAGTTTCGGAAATATAACGTCTCCCTGTCTCACGCCTTGTTGCAGCCAGATAGGTTTCAAATTCTGTACCTGGAGGCAAACACAGCCCAGGATCTAGCCGAATAAAAGGCTTTCTCATAATCCACAAACTTCAATTTTACTGGCTATTTATACTCTTCCGTCTCCTGTATAATCTGTTGCAACGTATGCTTGTACTTTATAGTAAAAGGCTCTTCGGAAACTGGCTTGTTCCGGAAGCTGGAAGTCGTCAAACCTGCATGTGAGATAATTCGTAATAACTCCGAAAAATGGCTTGTAGACATGGCTCAGAAGTGAGATGAGTCTGCAGGGTGTTGTCACCCTTGTTGAAGAAGAGCACCACCATAACTTTGTGCCAAGATAATACCAAGAGCTTACCAATTGTGGATAAAAAAATGCAAAGCAAAGAAGAGAAAAAGTCAAGATAAATACAACTCATTTATATATGTAGATGGATATAATTGATTGAAGAGCATCGGTGGCGTAATGGCTAGGGCCGCCGCCTCCTGTCCGGGAGGTCGTGTTTCGAATCCTGCCACGTACCAATGTGATTTCGAATTTAGATTTCATATCTACGTTTATCCGACGATTTTACGGTGAAGGAAAACGTCGTGAGCTGCGGAGAAACTCGCAGGTTATGTGTGAAGTCGACCAACCCGCACTGGGCCCGCGTGGTCGATTAAGGCCCGATCGCCCTAATTCAGAGTAGGCTCGAACCCCTTAGCTGATAGGATTATGATGACAACTGATTGGCTTCGAAAAATTGAATTATTTTTTGTGCAAAATTTGTGCAAATCAATGTCAACAGTTCCGATCAATCAATAATATCAAAAATATATTACCAACACATTATAACAAAACCCTAAAACCGTACACAAAATGTTAAATATCTCGTACCTACTTTAATCAGCAGATTGGCCAATTTAATACAAAAAGTCCCAATTATTTTCAAGATTTCATTAAAGTAGAGCCCAGATAGTACAATTTCATGATAAGAAACTGATAACAAATATCATTATATTGTTACACCCGATAAAAATTTGACGTACGTATTCACGCACGGATCAGTTAAATTTAACTGATCCGTGTACGTATTAGTCGTCAATCCGATAAGGCGGTATTATTACAGATTTTTGTTATTTTTGACGTCAATTACTCCTAAACGATAGAAAAACCAAAGTTGAAAAAAATATCCTTATTTTTGATCTCTCTCTCTCTTATCGTGTGGCATAATTAACCGTGCTATCCAAGGGATAGACGACGGCGGATGCTATTTTTATTTTTGATGATGTTCCTTAAAGTAAAAAGCTATTAGAAACACGATTGAGCAGTTTTGGCTCGATAGAAAAAAAACTCAAATATAGGTCTAAACCGTTACTTTCAACTTTAGTTATGTATGGCTAATATTATGAAGTATAAATTTTAAAAAATATAACAATATTTGTTATGATAATACAAAGTGATTAATGTTATTATTTTATATACTTTCATTGTAGTTTTTGATTGAAACGAAAAAAATGAAAAGGTGTGGTTATTTTCTTTACTCTTTTACACGTAAAGAAAAAGACAGAGATAACAGTTCCAATCAATACCTCCCCTTAATTCAAATCAACACAGCCATAATTGCGTTTTCAATCAAACTACTATCGCTGAAGGTAGACCGATCAATCTCGTGTGAAAGTGATTTATCTTTTATTACGCTTGTATTTATTTTTAATGGGTCAAACCTTGCAATCGATTTTAGAGCGAATTCCACAGGTCCGGTTGAGCTGAAGTTTTGTATTGATTCTTTTGCTAATTTGAAGTTGATCTAATGATGAACATTGGGGGTGCAATTAAAGTCTCAGGATCGCATATTAATTTCAGTAGGAATCTACTGTGCTCGCCTGTTTTTTTCTAAACATGCATTAATGAGTCCCAATAATGCACGACTCATTATTTTACAGCCTAATAATGGCCAGCCGATAACTTGTGACTGAATCACAAGCCTTTAAGTACCTTAGTGATTGAAAATTTGTATTATGAAAGTTGGTGTGACCACTTTTATTTTTTTTTATTTAAATCAAGTACATATATTGAAAATCTACAAATTTAACATAATTAAATAAAACTAGCGGTCCGCCCCACGGCTTCGCTCGCGTTTTTTTTTCACGATATGACCCGTTAAGGCTCATCAGATTTCTTGTCTCCGATCGTTACGCTACCAAACTTCACAGGATCACCCGCTATTCTAAAAAACTTCATCAAAATCGCTTCAGTCTTTTAGGAGTCTAGGTAACATACACACATAACCACATTGAATTTTATGCAATATCATCATCATCATATCAGCCGAAAAACGTCCACTGCTGGACAAAGGCCTCCCCAAGGATTTCCACGACGACCAATCTTGCGCTGCCCGCATCCAGCGGCTTCCGATGATCTTCACCAGGTCATCGGTCCACAGCGTGCAAGGCCTGCCTACGCTACATTTTCAGGCACGCGGTCGCCACTAAAGAACTTTACGGCCCCAACGGCCATCTGTTCTACGAGCTATGTGCCCTGCCCACTGCCACGTCTGTTTAGCGATTCTGTGAGCTATGTCGGTTACTTTGGTTCTCCTGCGTATCTTCTCATGCAATATGTCTTTACCTATTAGGTTGCCGATTGGATGAAAGAGTTTAAAGAAAATTAATATTAAAAAAGTAGATAAGTTTTTCGAAACTCACCAATTGTTGATTGTCACCAGGCTGTATTTCATTAACCGTGATGGCTAGACAGTTGAAATTTTCACAGATCATGTATTTATGATGCCGCTATAACAACAAATACTAAAAATTTAATAAAATAAATAATTAAAGGTGGGCTCCAATACAACAAACGTGTTTTTTAGCCGTTTTTTGCCTGATATTAATAAAGGCGTGAGCGTCGGTGGCTCAACCGGTAACGACTCGGCCCTCCTAACCAGAGGTGCCGGGTTCAAATCTAGACGGCCAATGTACCAATGAGTTTTTCGAAACTTACGTACATATACTCAGCGATTGCTTTAACGGTTAAGGAAAAACATCGTGAAGAAACCTGCACACACCTGCGAAGAAACTCGAAGGTTGTGTGTGAAGTAGACCAACCCGCACTGGGCCCGCCTGGTCGACTAAGGCCCGATCGCCCTAATTCAGTGTAGGCTCAAACTCCTCGGTGGGGACGAATATGAGCTGATATGATGATTAAAAAAGGCAAAAGATAATTGTACGGAACCCTTCGTGGGCGATTCTGGCTAATACTTGGCCGATTTTTTAAGTTTTTTTTGTACTAACACACTTTGGATTCATCATCATCATCTTATCAGCCATTGGACGTCTACTGCTGGACATATGCCTCCCCCAAGGATTTCCATGACGACGGGTTCTGCGCTGCCCGCATCCAGCGGCTTCCCGCGACCTTCACCAGGTCATAGAAAGAAAACTCTTACAGAGTTATTCATGCCATTTGTACATTTAGTTTGTAAGCAACTGTTAACCTTAACTGTGTGTGTACAATAAATATATGTATAAATAAATCAAATAAATAAGTCAAGGACGTCAAAACTAGAAATTTCACTTTAAACCAAGCGCCGTGTGCCCCAATACAGCCCTTTCTTTTTTTTTAACATAAAGGCGAGGTAGTAATTGAAACAGGGCTTTTACGTTTAAAACTGAAAACCTTCTGTTCTTCAGTTTCGCTGAAATTTTAAAAACGTTTTCATAGAAATCAATGTGAATCAATCAATATGAATCAATCAATGTGAATCAATCAATGTGACTCTATCAATGTGAATCCATCAATGTGAATCAATCAATGTGAATCTAACAATGTGAATCAATCAATTTGAATCAATCAATGTGAATTAATCAATTAAAAACAATCAATGTGAATCAAATAATGTTTATGAATTAATGTGAATCAATCAATATGAATCAATCAATGTGAATCAATCAATGTAAATCAATCAATGTGAATCTATTAATGTTAATCAATCAATGTGAATCAATCAATGTGAATCAATCAATGTGAATCAATCAATGTGAATCAATCAATGTGAATCAATCAATGTGAACTAATCAATGTGAATCAATCAATTTGTATCAATCAATGTGAATCAATCAAACCTGTGTGATATTTTTTTGAATCAAAGTAAAGTTGTGGTGCCAAATTCGTTAAATTTCACAAGTAAACGTTTTAGTTTTTTTTTTATCTACAATTGATAAGCCCTTGGCATTATCTCACCTGATGATGAGTGACGATGGTGCAGAAGATGGAAGCGGGCTTACCAAGATTCCCCAACGCAATGGGGATCTGACTACCAATCTTCAAGCCGGAACACATCAATGCTGTTTGATAAGATGGTGGTAGCTAGCCAGGCGGGCTATGAAAATGCCCTACCACCAAACAAACAGAGTCTTACAAAGTTGACACCTCTGGTAATCGAACCCGCGACCTCCTGATGCGAAGCGAATGGGCTAACTATTCGCTACGAAGGCTGTTTCAAGTTTTAGTTTAAGTTTTCGTTTTTCTGTGGTAGACACTTTTCTGTTACACTCTGTTTATTAACTGTTTATTTAAGTCTTACCTGAAACCCCTCAACTCTTTCCAATATGTAGCAGGTTGACAAAACTCGTCTGCAAAACGATGACCTGAGCAGAACTTGGGTGTGACTCAGCTGCGTGTCCATCACCGATAGTTTTCCATGGTTGGTATCCTGTAGGAAGATTACAAATTCTGATGTTTGAATTATTTTAAGTACCTAGTATAAAATGTGATAACGCTGATATGTCTATAATAAAGCCGGCCTTTGAATAACTAGTTATTAGAGGCACAGATGAGATACTAGTAAACTAGTTACTAGAGGTAAAGACCTATAGACCTACTTACTTTGTACCTAGTTTCTTTTCGAAGAAAGTCCACTGCGGCTATGAATAAACTGTACGGCAGTCGCACTAAAGTTTTTCGAATTTTTTTAAACAAAAAATATTTTTTATAAATAATTTGTATAAAGTTATAATTTTTGACCAAAAAATACTTATTCTTCATACATGTTAACTCAATAGCTCCAACCATTTGTGAATAAATCGCAAGTTTCAATTTAATTTGTAAGAGAACCATAAAAACGCGATTTTTCCCAGACCAATGGCTCATCATATCAGCTCATATACGTCCCCACCGAAGGGTTCGACCCTACCCTGAATTACTCCTACAATTACGGGATCTTCAAGGCGAGAATGAATATGCATTATTTGAGTTTGCGTGTACCATCCTCGACTACATCGTCACTTACCATCAGGTGAGATATAGTCAAACACACTCAATTTTTTTATTAAAAAAAAACCGCAGAACAAGATGTGCTTTGGGACAAGCCTTCCTGTACATCTACCAGATATGCTGACTACCAGGCATATGATATAGCGTCTCCACTTACAGACCCTTAGAGTATAAAGTGAGGGTCGCTATTTCTGCTAACACCATAAGGCTTAGACATTGCATAAGCCATGAAGCGAAGGCAAGGATCAACTTTGGTAGGTCTTGCCGCCAAGACGCTTGTCCAGGTACTCTGCAAGGGAAGTACCTCGTGGAAGGAACCACTACCTACTCTCTAGGTAGGTACCGGAACTGTTAGCATGCTCATTGCTCACCTCCCGCGACTCTCGCTGCTGATGGTTCGCTCCCCGCTCGGGTGGCTTCCACATCTCCTGTGTGGTACCGGAGCTGTAGGCACGCTCACTTCCCGGTGGTTATCGCACCTGTCCAATCCGTTGAGGCAGTAAAGTTCTCTAGTGGCGACCGCGCACCGGATGACGAAGCGTAGAAAAGCTTCCTACTCGGTGGACTGACGAAACTGGTGTAGCCGCTAGATGCGGGCAAAACAGGACCTGTCGTTTTGAAAATCATCCCTGGAGAGGCTTTTATCCAGCAGTGGATGTCTTTCGTCTGATAAGATGATGATTACACACCTCAAAGATGACAACTTCGGCGTCCCACCGGTCAGCAGCCAACACTTCGGCCCTGACCCACCCGTGCAGATACTGTCGCACAGATCTTGGCAGTGGCTGCGTTTGCTCATCTAGCCACACTACGTCATGTGTGAGCTTTGTCATCATCTTGCTCATGACAGCTTGGCGGGAGGCTGCTGGACCCTAGACATGTAATAAATAGGGTAGGTACAAAGGTCGGTCGTGGTGAAGCGGTCGTGGGTCAGTAGGTACGAATTTCAACCAAAAACTTGGCTATAAATATTTACTAACTTTTTAATCTTACATGGATAGAAATATATTAATTGGTGTTGCCCGTTTTTTAGGGTTCCTAAAACGGGACCCTATTACTAAGACTTTACTGTCCGTCCGTCTGTCTGTCTGTCCGTCTGTCAGCAGGCTGTATTTCATGAAAAGTGATAGCTATACAGTTGAAATTTTCACAGATGATGTATTTCGGTTGCTATAATAATTAGAAAAAAATAAAAAAAATGAAAAAAATCTCCACACAGAAATACATAAGAATACGAATTTATTACACTTTAAAATATAATAATCGTGCATTTCGCCAATGTCGAAATCGTCGCAAGATATTTTCAGTGACAAATTTGTAATAAAACAATAACATTAAAATTGTTTTTTTTAGTTATTATTGGTTTATATTTCCGTTCTTCCTGTTTCATTCTCAACAATAAAACATACAACTAGATACGAGTGCCACTACCACGATCGTTTTTTGTGCATAAACCAAAGTTGACAACCCTTTCGCGACTGCCGAGCGTAGGTACAGAAAGTGAAGTACATACATGTGATTGACTTTTGTACTTATCTGTTTTGTGGTACAGTGCAGTACAGTACAGTACAATATAATACAACACATTAAAATATAATATAATACAATAATCTTTTAAGCATCACAACATAAAAAGAAGAAAACAACATAGGAGAAATGCTAAACAATAATAACAAATAAATAATAAAATAAAAAACAAACAAACATTTATATCGACTGTTTCCGTACTTCGCATATTCAAACCTTGTTCTCACCCTTGTACAGTAATTGAGAATAAAGTTAGATATTTGCACGTTGGTGAGAGTCACGGGTGGACTTAAGTGGCAATGGGCGAGGCACATAGATCGTAGAACAGATGGCCGTTGGGGTAGTAAAGTTCTCGTGTGGCGACTACGTACCGGAAGGCCTCCCACTCGGTGGACCGATGACCTGGCGAAGGTCGCGTGAAGCTACTGGATGTGGGTAGCGCAGAACCGGTCGTCGTGGAAATCCTTGGGGGAAGCCTATATCCAGCAGTGGACGTCCTTCAGCTGATATGCTATCCTCTCAACTGTCAAGCTATAATAAATCCCCCCCTCCCTGTCTGTCGCAACCGCCAGATGGACAGTGACAGACAGGGGTTTTGGACGCGCTATTGTTTACTTTTATTGGATTTTCTGTGAATCTAAATGGAATATTGTGTATTTCCATTTAAAATATTAATCTAAATTAGAGTGTTTATATTATAAAA
The DNA here is from genome assembly GCA_947284805.1 of Coleophora flavipennella. Classification (NCBI taxonomy): domain Eukaryota; kingdom Metazoa; phylum Arthropoda; class Insecta; order Lepidoptera; family Coleophoridae; genus Coleophora; species Coleophora flavipennella. Next base: position 11,378,524 of record OX369297.1, read on the forward strand.
ATAAAATAACAATAATCATTTACTTATAATTAAGACCATTTAAGTGACAAAAAAAATGCCAAAAAAAACAGTCACAAAAAAGGCCATAGTTTAAAGGAAAAGTTTTCACAGAAAATCAGAAGTAAAAGTTATTATAAGTTATTAAAATAAATGATTTCGTACCCTCAACCCTGGCATCGTTTTCACCGCAAATCTCTTTCAGAAACACAGAAACAACAACGTAAATTGTGCGCACATTCACTCGCGATTTGAAGTACGAGACATGAATTTTGAGTGAAGTTTCTCTGAATATTTTTGTACTGTAAGTGTAGCTAATGATTGGCCACAGAGGTAGACAACTTCACTCCCATTCATTTCCTAGCTTTCTATTGGTTCATAAGCAACCTTTGATTTAGTTTAGGCGCTAATTTGAACCGCCGTAAATCTTGCCGCCTGGGCTTTAACAAAAAACGTGACAAACCAACTCTCCATATGTCAACATGCAATGGAAAGGAGTATGACAAGGATCAAAAGAAAAGACAAAGTAAGGAATAGCAGCATCAGAAACAAGACTAAGGTCCAGGACATAAAATTGAAAATAAAAAGACAAAAGTGGAAATGGGCAGGTCATATGATCAGAGGACAGGATAAATGGAGTAAAATAATCACACAATGGTACCCAAGGGATGGAAAAAGAAAAAGAAGTAGACAACAAAGAAGGTGGGATGATGACATTAGACAAGTCGCGGGAATAACATGGGGTAGAGTGGCCTTAGAAAGGCCAGAATGGAGAATATTGGAGGAGGCCTTTGCCACCTGGCAAACGGACACACAAAAATGGAACAAAAGAATACTATGAATATGAATATCAAAGAATAATGTAATGTCCTAATAAAGGCTTATAATATAATAAAATCTTGCCGCCTGGCGACCAGCGACAGACACGGCTTTTTTTATTTTGCCGCCTGGCGGTAAGCGACAGACGAGTGAATAATGAAGATGGTGAGAGTCATGGGAAGCCGCTGGGTGCGGGCAGCGCAGAACCGGTCTTCGTAGAAATCCTTAGGGGAGGCCTTTGTTCAGCAGTGGACGTATTTCAGCTGACATGATGATGATGATGATGATTTGCACGACACTAAGGTATGATTTAAAACCTTTGGCTGGAGTTTTGTTTTATTGATCCTCATGTCATGCATGGTGCATTTCCTTGTCGTGGAAGCGGTTTCAGGGTGGAACTCTATTCAATTTCACCCCAACCTGCCATATGATTCTAAATTTTAAAACTATTTCAATATACTTACCAATCCCCAATGATCTACAGATAACTCATTATCCCTGAACTCCCTGAAGGGGCATTCAGTTGGGTCCACCTCAACCGTGGTGATGGATTTGACATCACTCTTCTTGTACTGACCCCTTGACATTTTTCACTTAACTTACGAGTATATTTGCTTAAATAAATAAAAACATAATATCATTATTTTTCAACAAGAAACTAAATAGAAAATGTTTTTGCGAAAAATGATTGCCCACAGATTTCAAGCAAGCACTTCTTACAAACGCAATCAAAACTTTTTTTTTCCTTAAGCAAGGAGATTGGTCTCAGTGCAAAAAAGTTTTTTTGTGTTTAATATAACGTATTTATAAGAAAAAAAATTTTCCGCTCCGATAGATTGCTGATGGAGGCGTGGCAGCGAGTTAGCATCATGTACAAAGAGATATGCTTCTGTCATTCGTAAATGATTGTACTGCGCAGAAATTGCACAATTTCATGGCAGGCAGAGCTCCGTGTGTTTTGGTGTCAAAATTGCCGAAATGGTCAATAATAAGGTGCAAAAATGCCACTGGCAAAGTAAATTTAATAAATGGAGGAGTTTCTTACCATGTGTAAGTCAAAAAACCTAAATGAAAATCAATAATTATATAATAAATATGAATTCTTATTTTTTAGTGCGAGGGTGTAGTCGATATTTTTCAACGATATTTTTTTTATTTATCGAATTGAAGGAAAAGTAGATCAGAACTACAGAACGTAACAATTTGTTTCCTACAAAATCAAGCACTGTTTACTCAAATCATTTCAGCGATGATGACTTTGTGGTTACACCACACAAGAAATGCATAAAATGTTCTGCACTGCCTCATGTAGACGTTTGCATACTGCTTTCAGTACGTATCGGTCGTTTTAATATTTTCTTTACCTTTTACCTACTTACAAACCATAGTACTGGAAAACATAGTTTGGGGTTAGATGACCGTGTTTGATTTATCCATGAATATTTTTTTCTGTAGGTAGGTTTTTATCTTATAAGTATTAAAAATTATAGTCTTATTAAAGTTCTAGTTTACTTTTCTTTTAATTAAATAAATCATTAGTACAGGTGAGCATTAAAGTATTTCCAGGCTTAAAAAACATACAAAAATATATACAGGTATGTGGCGTAAAAAACAGGAACGTTGCTAAGCAACGCATATATTAATAGTTACAAACAGCAAAAAAAATATTTACTCGTACATAGCGCAAGTAAGAAGTCCGCGGACTACGGTAAATATAAAATATTTGGTAGCAAATTATTACTTTTTTGTAAGTACAAAGTATTTATGTTTAAATGTATAGTTACATTACATTGTATGTAGTAACCAAGCCAACCAAGTAAATCGAGTAGTCTTGATAAGGAAAATAAAATATATGTTATAATAACATTAAAGTTATGAGAATGAAATTTTAATAAACACCTAATCGATATCTGAAGGTCCTTGAGGTCTCTTACCAACAATCCGTGGTCACTTTCGAAGCAATCAGCGTAGTAATTGAAAAACGTATCATACCTCGCATTCCTATTATAATCCATCGATATTAAAAAATGCCTAACTATAACCACAACACTATGAAAATGATACCAACTTTGGAAAAAATATTGCACGCAAAGTTTTAATTGAATAACTATACTCTATAACTATATAAATCAATGTTTTATAATTAGTTGCACAACATCACATAATTATTATTTCTTTATTTCTTAATAATCACATTATTTTTTAAACTTTTAGTGCTCATCAATTAAACTGGACAGTTTTATTATCCTGGTATCACCTTACCATTGTCATTCTGTCAATTTTCATAAACTCAATCTTATGTTATACAGTTTTAAGTCTACTTTTATTCAATGATTTTATAGGTTTGTTTTTTGTTTATGGGGGAGGTTACTTTAAAAAAAATACCCAATAGCATCAACCTGTTTGTAGTGTGCTGTATATGTGTAATGGCTCGCTCGGTGTTAGTACTAAAAAATCAACATCTTCTTCTATTCTGTGGGTTGAACAAAGAAGAAGATCAGTAATTAGTACGTTTATTCGAAGCTCTTACGGTGAAGGAAAACATCGCGAGGAAACCTGCACACGCCTGCGAAGAAACTGAAGGTTGTGTGTGAAGTCGACCAACCAGCACAGGGTCCCGCGTGGTCGACTCAGGCCCGATCGCCCTAATTCAGGGTAGGCTCGATCCCCTCGGCGGGACGTATTTTGACGTGTTTGATTTTATGGTGAATTAGTATTTACATATTTTGTACAAAAATACTGATAAATCCTCTGATATCTGCAGTGTGACAGAACCCCACTCGCTTGGCTGTCATAACTCTTCCCATTTGAGCCCCTGGCAACGCTTTGATATTTCCTTCTATTTTTTTCTAAATCAATACTTGCAATATAAATATGGTAAGAAAGGAAATTAATTAGTTTTTTTTATAGATTTTATACAAAATTCTGAAAAATCTTTGGAAGTCTGCAGCACGTCCGAACAAAACCGAACCGAGGCCCTTGCAGCGCCTTTGATATTTAAAAGCCACTTTCTACTGAAATAAAATTTTTTTTTATAATTACATGTGATTTGTTATCGTTCTACTAGCTTGGGAAAAAAATATATTTCAAAAATAAAATTTTATGTCATAAAACACCCGGTAGGCATATCTGCGTTTTAACCTTTTTAATGTCAAGTCACCTTGTGAATACTTAAATTCAAACCCCTACTTGTTTGAGAACCTATTGTTATTCCAAAACCAACTGGTTCAGCTAAGTAGGCGGATACAGGTTGATCGTAGTGCAGGAAGTGTCGTTTACCAGTTAGCCGTGAAAGCTTACAAGGCAGCATGTGTGGACAATTTCCTATGGCAAACGTGTCTGTCTAGACCATGCTTGGAGAAAGGGCGCGTAAGTTACTGAAGTTATGCCAGACCCAGATACCGCTAAAAAAATACGAGCGTGCTTTAGACCAAACGACTGAAGTTAAACTTCTTTAGCTCCATCTATATGTATAAAAGTAAATATTTAGTCTTCAGAAAATAATCAAATCTTTTTTGTCATAATACGGAGGTACAGAAAGTTTTAAAAGAGTTTTATTATCTTCTTAAAATTATTAAATCTTTTTTTTATCTTATATGTTTGTTTCGATTGTTTTGACAACCGATATTGTTGCCTTGTTGGCAAACTAAAATAAATAAGTAGTATCTCTATTTCTATCTTCACTAATTTATATATCCCTCTAAACTTCCGTTCGCCTCGCCCGATCCCACTTCTGAAACGCTCTCGTCACGCATTCACCAGCTTACTCCCCAAGTCAAGCGTGCGTAAAGAAATGTTACTTCAAAAATGAAGTAACAAAAATCTGAAGAGCCGCCAGATAACTAACAGGCAAGAAGTGGCTTTGGATAGGGACGTATGACGTCAAAAAGTGTCGGAGGCCCAAGATTCTATTAGGGTTGTTGAGACAAGTAAGTAAGTAAGTACCTAACACTGTAACGACTCCGAGTTGTATGTTGTGATTATACAAAATCATACACTCTCACATGCATAGCCTACACCGTCTGGAATCACACTAATATTATAAAGGCGAAAGTTTGTGAGTATGTGAGTGTGTATGTTTGTTACTTCTTTACGCAAAAACTACTGAACGGATCTGGCAGAAATAGGTAGGTAGATAGATTAGGACCTGGAATAACACATAGGCTGCGCACCCTCGAAAAGTCATAGAAACGTTGTCCACGCGGATGAAGCCGCGGAAAACAGCTAGTACATACATATATCAACAATAAGCTCAGATTTTTAAAAAATATATTTTATTTTTGATCTGAGACAACTCTCAGTAACAAAGAATAGATGTAAAGCAGACTTGATATAATTAGGAAACTGAGAACACGTTGAAAACCGACTTCCATGTTGTTACATTATTATTTTTGGTTATTATTATTTTCCAAAAAAACTACTGCTCCGATTTTAATTAAAGTTTTATGGAACTAACCTGGCAGCATACCCTATCGAATAAAAAAATCAATCATGGAAATTGGTTCATAATCTGCGAAGATATCGCGTAACAAACATACAAAAAAAAAGTCGAATTGAGAACCTCCTCCATTTTGGTAGTTGGTTAAAAAGTAACAAATAATCTGGGTTCGTATGGAAGGTACCTTATTTCTTTCTTAATTACCCAGTAAAGTTACCCTTATTAGGTTCTTCAAACTTTTATTAAAACCGTTAAAGCTGTTTTTGAGAAAATTCAATAAAGAACTTGTGTATGTATGGCAGTTACCTTAATACGTCTTTTTCCGAAATGACGAACTAACTTACTAACTTATATAGTAGGCTATTTTATAGCTATTTTATAAAAAAAGCTTTTGACGTGAATACGTCTTTAAAATTACCTCCTTAAGGATGCAATCCAAAAAAACGAATGATAACAAAATCGGGGGATACAGTTTAGTGTTGTAGCTTGCATATCTATCATCTCCATCCAAATTTCGTTTACACCACTTGATAGCTAAAGAATCAAAGAATTTATTACGCTAAGTAAGGACTGTAACACATCGCGCGCGGGGGAGGGGGCAGCCCCGCCATTTTGAAGGTAATTTTGCTGCGTATCGAGATTTCCATTTAGTATAACTTTCGACTCGGTGAAGCTACGACGTTCATTCAAGTTTCAACCGTCAGCTCTCGTCAAAATCTATCGATTATATTATATAATCTATGATTATGACATACATAAATAATAATATTTTATATAGAAACTACATATTACCCGTTACGAGACGTATTCACGTTAAAACCAACGGCCGTGTGCCCCGACACAGCCCCACCCGTTTTTTTAGTATGTTCGCAACCCTAAATTTGACTTGAATTGAATATTACACTGCATCTGCCTCGCTCTCACTATAGCAACCTCTGATAAGGAGTATGCCGCAACATTTACGTGACAACAATCTCCCGGAGATAAGAAAAATCATTAAAACATACAGAAAAAAATAAAATATTTGTAATTCTGATTGACTAAGAAACCAATTTGAATATTTTTAGTAGATTTTTTATGACATTTTAGTTTGAAAACTGATGACGTCACATGTTTAAACACTAAAAAGAACATGTTAATATAATAATAATTCTGAACAAAAAAAACCGACTTCAAACAGGAAACTAAGGTTCCCCTAGATTTCTCTGGGATGCCATCATCAGATCCTGGTGTCCTTATCATGTTACCACCCTTGGGATATCTCCTTTCCAAAAAAAAAAATCATCAATGAGGTTCATAAACGACGAAGTTATCCATTTCATTTATTTCAAGAACAAATTACATTGTGTTTGAAAGTACACAAATAATAACAAAATATAAATTCATAATAATCGATACCTAAGAAAAATACAAAATGTCAAATATTCTAAAAGAGTTAAATAATAATAAAAAAAAATTCATATAACACAATGTCGTAGTAATGAAATTCACAAATACCACAAAACAAAAAAATATATTATATTAGCATGTCATTGAGTATTAATAATTTCAAATAAATGTCGCAATAGTAATTATAATTGGCAATGTCTTCATATTTTCATATTCATGTTTTGAAATAGTCATCCAGGCTATAATTTTTTTTTGACACTTTTACTTTTTTTATAACACACATAAAAAAAAAATATATACGGTCGAATTGAGAAACCGCCTCCTTTTTTTGAAGTCGGTTAAAAAGACCAATATGAAATGAATTTAGTTAAAAACAATAAAACATAGAATAATATCAATTCGCACTTTCCAGACAAATCGAACACATTATTACTATTACTAATCACCGACTTCCAAAAAGGAGGAGGTTCTCAATTCCACTGTTTGTTTTTTTGTGTGTTTGTTACGCGATATCTTAACCGATTTTCACTCTTCCTTAGGGCTTTTCTTACGAGTTGTTAAAAGGATGGAAGGAAGAATGAGATGTGTAAAAATTTTATCAAAATCGGTGAAGTATTATCAAAAAACCAAAAATAAAAATGGTACCTACTAAGTGGATGCAATGGAAATCAGTTTATTAACGTGTTTATTTTGTACTAACTGTTTCAAGTGGATTCACTCGCGTTGAAAACGTTTCTATGACTTTTTGAGGGTGCGCAGTGCGCGAGCCGCAAGCGACTTGTGAGCGTGGAAAAAAGTAGCCTATGTATTAATAAAGGTTCTAATCTGTCTACCTACTAAATTTCAGGCAGATCCGTTCAGAAGTTTTTGCGTGAAAGAGTAACAAGCATACATTCTTACAAACTTTCGTGTTTATAATATTAGTACGATGCAGAATCGTATTTTTTTTATAAATTAATTAAGGGAAAATTCTTCAGAATGGTGATAAGATTAGATAGGGTTTATTAATTTCATATTTTCAATGTCAGTTAATGAACCTTACACCAATTTTGTTACAACCTATATATCTATGGAACTCATTTTAAAATGCTCACAGATTAGCGAAACTTAAGTGGCAGTCTTTGTCTACCAGTGGACGTCTTTCGGCTGACATGATGATGATGTTGATGACGATGAAGGATTTTACAGAGGACTTGTTTTGATTCTAAATGTACATTTAAATAAGTAATATAATATAGTTCCTCCAAAATTTAACCTTTACGAATGTCTGGTGGATATCAACCAAAACGGGCGACATTTATTGTACGACAAGTTCACCTTGAGAAAGCTGTCAGCACACCGCACCAGCCGGCCACCGCACGGTCAACACTTCAAAACTTACGTTAAAACTGTACAAAACACGTTCATTGGTCTTGACTCTTGATAAAAGAAATATATGTATATTCAGGGACCAATCACACGGTCATCTAGCCCCAAACCATAGATGAGATACTAGTTACTTCGTAACAGATATTGCACTTCTTTATAAGATGTAAATACCTACGCGTTTATTTACCTACTACTTCCCACTGTCAGGAACAAACTACGATTCCCTCACTAATATAGAAGTCATTGGATTTTCTGCACTGTAGGAACCAGAGACTGATATACCTATCTATACTTCAATATGTTTAAATAGATACATATAGGCATATACAGGACTTTGACTTTTAATTAGTTCTTGATAACAAAAGATATGCTTATTATACTCGTGATTACAAACAACTTTTCCAAAGAAACAATTATGTCAAATCAGAAAAAAATTTGGCCCTCGATACATAACAAGTAATAATAAAGTTATCAAATCGGAAAAAATGTATAAAGGTCAATTTTTTTAAATATTTGTTATAGTTTCTTTGGGAAAGTTGTATGTTATTACGAGTACATTCATATCCTTTGCTATCAAGAACTAATTAAAAGTCACCCCATATTCCTTAAAGGGTCGTCCTAAAATATCAGAGTATAATTTAACCCCTTAAATTATATTCAAGTATTTTAAAAGGACCCTTTTAGTTTAACTCATTTAACCGCCTCCGTGGCGTAATGGTTAGTACATTCGCTTCACACCAGGAGGTCGCGGGTTCGATTCCCGGCAGGGGGAACTTGTAAGACTCTGTTTGGTTGGTGCTAGGGCATTTTCTAAGACCGCCTGGCTAGCTACTACCATCTTGTCTTGCCGCCATACAACAGTGTTAACAACATTGACGTGTTTTGGCTTGAAGATAAGATAGCCAGTTCTCAAGATTCAAGATATTTATTCAAAATAGGTGCAAATTATACTCTTTCTGATAGTCATTAATTAATAATAACATAATTTCATCAGTGAAAAATCAAGAAATAAACAATCAATAATTAGTACAATCAATAATGTCAAAATTAAATCCTAGAAATAAACCAGATTATGTCATTAAAACATGAAAACAATTTGACACGAAACGTTATATACACAATTATTGAATATCATTGAAACAAGGGTAGGCCAGTTCACACGGACAGCACCCGGTCACGAGAATAACGCGAGAGTCAGCCATCGCTCCCATCAACCATATTATAGGAGCCTTGCCTTGGAGGATCTTGGTAAGCCCGCTTCCATCTTCGGCATTATCGTCATTTACCATCAGGTGAGATGATGCCAAAAGCTTACCAATTGTGAATAAAAAATTAAAAAAAAAACTGAATAACTTTTCCCTAAGAACCAACTTAATTCCCTAATAACTAAATTTAAAAATTATTTTTAGGGTTTTCATATTAAAGGGAAATATATTTGTCGACCTAAATTCAATAGATTCATATCTATTTAATATTTTCATCCTCAAATTGATAGATCTGTCATCAAATAAAATTTGGGTCAAGATGAAGGTCAACGTAGGATTAGGTTTGAGGTTTAAGGTTAGTACCTGAGTTCGTCACACGAACCCACGACCCTCGGGCCCAGCACTCAGAACCACACCACTAGACCGGGTCAGTCATTGCTAAACAAAATAAAAACAAATAAATAACATTTATTCACGATAAGTTTACATTAGAAAAACATCTTAATTCTAGTATCTTATGCTCACACAGTTTAATTTAGTAAATCGAAAATAAAAAACCGACAAAAAATCTCGATGGGTAAAAAACGCTTAACACGTTAAAAAACCGACTTCCATCGCAACAACTTAGTACATTTTTGCATAATTGTTTTTGGTTTTTGTTATTTTTTTAATAAAGTACTAAACCGATTTTAATAAAATTTGTATGGGACCACACGGGAAGCACCATCTTTCAAATAAAAAAAGAATCATAAAAATTGGTCCACCCATTTAAAAGTTCTAAGGTAACCACACATAAAAAAAAACATACAGAGAATTGAGAAGTCGCTTGAAAACTTTTTTGTAATGCTATAAAAATTGCGCACCGCGCATATCCGTTTCATTAAAAGAAAATAATTGATGGAATGTCCTTGGTGATATTGACTTTTTAAATTTGTTCTGTATCGTAATGGTAAAACAATATTTTTATCGTTATATTTTGTTACATAAAAAGTGTTATAATATTTTTTTCCGTATGGTGTTGAGTTAAGTATGTCAATAATATATAAACTCGTTTTGAAGTTTATAATTCGAATTTTACGATATGAGAGTAGATAAAATTGTATTGATCATCGAGTTTTTAACTTTTGTGTTAGAATTTAACTTCTGTGTCGTGCTACAATATTACAACTAGTCTGCATGCAATTTTCCTACATATACTCTTACGCCGAATCAAAAAAATAATAGGTTAGGCTAATAGATTATGATTTTTGTGAGTAATTTTTAAATAGAAAAAAGAACTAACTATTAAAAACCTTACTCTATTAGGCCCCCGGGCCACGTATAATTAAACGTATTTTGAAGCATTCCATCTTAGCCAAGGTTGATGCATATTAAATATGCCACGGGCCACTACATTAACCATAGACGTCTCTATGCTTATTCTTAGTTACTATTCAAAGCGATATGAAGGTTGATGAATATTAAATATGCGACGGGTCACAAAATTAACCATAGACGTCTCCATATTTATTCTAAGTTACTTTTTTTTGCGTTATGTGATAGTATCCACGTAAGGTAGAAATGGGGAATCATACTCATTCTCGTAGGTATGAATTGCTGTTTAAGATGCATACATACTTCAAAATCCTTGGGGGAGGCCTTTGTCCAGCAGTGGACTTCTTTCGGCTGATATGATGATACTTCAAAATACTCTCCAGTATCTATATGTTCAGGAAATCGTATGATCCATATTTACGTCTATTTTCTAGGACAAATTAAATTGACCTATTATTGCTGTTTGAACTCATCCCATTTTTGAGATGAGTTCAAACAGCAATAATAGGTCAATTTGTCCTATATCTGTGTTTTACATAGATTTATTTATTTTTATTTTATTAATTTAGGAAACAAACAGTCTTATATATAGTATTACATATAAATTTGAAATTAAAAACGAACTTTAGTTTTATAGATATAAAAATCATTTATTTAAGTAGTACCTACCTTAATTGTAATAAAGGTGGTAAATAGGTGATTGATAAACGATTGAAATTTGTTTGTTAGTTACCTATAAGATCCATACTACATTGTATTACGTCCTTTTTAATGCAGTTCTAAGAAAACTATAACAAAATCATAGCATTTTCTTTTTCGTTTGGACATTTGTCTTACTTCAACATCAAGTTAAATTTCAACATCAAATTCAATTTAGGTGGTAGGCTACTATGTTTAAAGGTGGTGATAGACACGCCAGCAAGTTCACCGTACTTACGGCTCCATTACCTTTTTTCGCCTGTGTGTCACCCTAAGTACGCAAACGAAAAAGTTAATGGAGCCCTTAGCACGGCGTACTTGCTTGCGTGTTTATTACCAGTTTCATGTGTGTTGACAACCAATAGGCATGCGTACGCAATTGATCTTGAAATTCAGCAAGTAAGTTTAGGCCTATATTCTAAAGTTTGAACAGCAGTGGACAATTTTTGGCTGATATGATGATGATGAAAGTTAGAACACTACAAAATTTACAATCAGGGACTAGATAATATGTTCCAGAATTTTTTTCTAGAAATAAAAAAAAATAAGGCACTATGCAGTTTTGCGCACATTCGCAAAGTAAAATATAGTGTGCGGTAAAATGAATTTTGTTGCAGTCATCATATCAGCCTATAAACGTCCACTGTTCACTGTTGGTCCTGCGCATAATAGAGTCCTACTTTTCAAGCAATTTTATTAAGCAAAAATGCACATCCCAATTACATAGAATATTTGTAAATGTATCTTTATAATACAGCATTTTGCACGTATAATTATATCAATGCACTCGCAACATTATATTAAGGTCAGTTGCAAAATTAACTGCGTCGGGTGAAAGTAGTTCTACAAACCAGCTTAATTGACCCGCCCTGCTCTTCTAACTTGCAACTAGCTTCGGTGTTTCAGGGTGTTTTGTTAGGTGATAAAGGGGTCAGTTCACACTGGTTGGTTTGTTTCATCTTTGAAAAGACACGTTAGTTTTAGTTTCTCGTTTGACAAGTAAGATCATAAATATTGAGTTGGACGTTTGTTTTACGATGCCTTTGCAGAATATTGTTGTAATAGGTGTTATTTATGTCAAAAATTAGCGAAACTCGTTTAAACAAAGTACATTTATATCAGCTCGTATACGTCCCCACAGAGGGGCTCGAGCCTTACCTGAATTAGAGCGATCGGCCCTTAGTCGACCGCGCGGGCCCAGTGCGGGTTGGTCGACTTCACACACAACAGTGTGGAGGTTTCCTCACGATGTATTTTCTTCACCGTAAGAGCGTCGGATAAACGTACATATGAAATTAAAATTGGAAAACACATTGGTACGCGGCAGGATCCGAACCACGACCTCCCGGACAGGAGGTAGCAATCCTATCCGTTACGCCACCGACGCTCTAAACAAAAAAACGAAATTGTTTTTTCGAAATCTTTCGCACACGATTAAACCTATAGAGGGTGTAAAAAAATTGGTGTAGGACCCGTTAACTAGGGGTTCTACTCATCATACTGAACAACTTTCCTAAAGGAACCCATAGTCAATTCTCAAAAAAAAAATGGACCCTCCATACTAAAATGCACAAATTTGGTCGATCAGCTGATCAATTTGTGTGAAGAGTAAAAATTTTTTTTGTGATTTGAGCAGTCATAAAACAAAAGTTGTTCAGTATGATGAGTAGAAGCTCCAGTTAACGGGCCGTACACCAATTTTGCTACACCCTGTTTATATACCTATGTGTAAACTCACAATATAATTGGACATTTGGAACATAATAAGCGTCACATTACCGAGATATTTGGGTTAAATAATAATATTAATAATAAAAAAAACATAACCTGGACAAAGGCGCTGGGCGGAGACCTAGTCTGATATAAAATTTTAATTACAAAAAAAATACTGCATTTGATTGAGATTTTATATTTTACTAGCTGTTTCCCACGGCTTGGATCGCTCAGATCCCTTTGAAAAAAATTCTATACCTATTCTCAAACCCACTGAATACACAGAAAATTTCATGTAAATCTGTTCAGTCGTTTCGGAGGAGTATGGCAACTAACACTTTGACACGAGAATTTTATATACAGGACGTCCCACCCCACGGCTATGCCACATGGAGGGAAAGTACCTCGAATATTGTAGATGGAACATTTTAGTGAAGGAATAATTATATTATTATAATTTAAAAAACAATTTTAACTGCATTCACAGATTTTTAATATTTTTTAAATAATTTGGTTGAACCGGGAATGGAACCCGCTACACGAGAAAAAAAAATACCCTATAGCTTTATCATACCGATCGAAAGGCTTTATCAGCATCATATCAGCCGAAGGAAGTCCACTGCTGGACATAGGCCTCCCCCAAGGATCTCCACGACGACCGGTTCTGCGCTGCCCGCATCCAGCGGCTTTCTGCGACCTTCACCAGGTCATCGGTCCACCGGGTGGGTGGCCTGCCTACACTACGCTTTCACTCGGAGTTTCTCTGCGTGATCGAATCAGAAACGAGGAGATCCGTAAGAGAACCAAAGTAACCGACATAGCTCTCAGAATTGCTAAACTTAAGTGGCAGTGGGCGGGGCACATTTCTCGTAGAACAGATGGCCGTTGGGGCAGTAAAGTTCTCGAGTGGCGACCACGCTTCATCATAAGAATTATTTTTTGTTAAAACAAAGTGTCAGAAATAAATGGAATGCTGATTTTGAGCATTACATAAATTGAATTGATTAATTTTGAATTAAAAATGTTTCGTAAAAATTCATGGTCTTCCTTTTATTTCTGACACTATATTATTTAGCAAAAAATAATCCTTATAGCTTTCGATCGGTATGATAAAGCTATAAGGTAATTTTATTTTCTCGTGTAGCGGGTTCTATTCCCGGTTCAACCAAATTATTAAAAATCTATGAATGCAGTTTAAATTGTTTTTTTAAATTAAAATTATGTTTTCCTTCAGTAAAATGCTCCATCTTCAATATTCGAGGTACTTTTCCTCCATGTGGCATAGCCCTGGCACACCCTGTATATATAGATAGATAGACAATTTAGTTGAGCGTTGTATTTTTACAAGCTTTTGTTTAACTTGCAATGTATGTATGTTTGTTCGGGTGGAATCTTGTATGTTAAATTTGACCCACATCCCTGTTTCCGATTGAGCTAAAATTTTGCATGCATATGTATATCGCGTGACAATGCAATATTAAAAGCTTGTACATAAAAGTTTTTAGGTGTTGCGAAAATTATTTGACTGCTTAAAAAGATTAGTAAGTACACATATTGTTTTCAGGTCTAATGTATGTATGTATGTTAGCTTCTTTATTCTAAACGCCAGAACCGATTTATATGAGTGATGTGTCATTAGAATTTGCTCGCTCTATTTATTAACACTGGGTATATGACACTAAAAAAAATTTATATTATGATTATGATATCGTCGGTCCACCGCGTTTGAGGCCTGCCTACGCTACGTTTTCCGGTGCGCGGTTGCCACTCGAGAACTTTACTGCCCTAACGACCATCTGGTGAAGATCGCGGCAGCACAGGACCGGTCGTCATGGAAATCCTTGGCAAGGCCTTTGTCCAGCAGTGGTCGTTCTTCAGCTGTTAAGTTGATGATGATGATATGATGTCGGTTTGAAAATATTTTTGCAATACTTAAAGTTGCCTGAAATTCATCGTACATGTAGCGAGTGTTTAAAACTTCAATAGAAGCTTCTGAAAATTAGTAACACATGAGTATTCTTTTAGTGTTTCGATTTAAAATATATTTCAACAGGTAGAACATCCAAACACTTCATCTTGCTGCTTTGTGAAATGTCTTTGCCTGTGTTGTGTGTGTCACTGTTTGCCTCAATCAATTCCAAAAGAACACCAAAAATATTAAGGCTTTAAGATGCCTCCATCCGAGCAGGTTGATAAGTGTTAAAATGATATCGAACGTAAGTCTATTCACTTTAAGTTCAAATAAATGCGGGCTTCAGCGTGGCTGTTACGTTGAAACCGATCGCCCAATTCTCGATTTTTACATGTTTTTATTACTTTTCTATACTTTCAAATAAGTTTAAAAAAATGTGTTCAATTAAAATGAAAAGCCGATTTGTGTGTGTTGGTTTCATTCAACATTAACTATTTTTTTCGAGAAGTTTTGCAATTATTGCCAAAAAACAGGGTCTGCAGTATATTTTTATACATCAAAAGTGCTAATATTTTTAAAATAATATTGTATTCAATAGATTCAATAGATATTATATTTTTTTCCATAGTAATAGCTGTACACAGTCTTTCATTAATTTAAATTGAATATTGTCATTTGACCTATCTTAAGGCCTTAACGGAACCACAGTGCACACTAACAAGGAACAAATAAAAAAAAAAGACACGACTACCATCGTAACTAAAAGTGAAATAAAAAGTATAAAACAAGCAAAAAATATAATAAAATAATTTTTGACTTTAGATCCTTTTGGTATTTTCAAATTGATCTGCAATGATGAATTTTGAAGGAAGAATTTTGGTGGTGGAAGCGCTGTCAAGGTGGCCACATACTGGACAGGAGAGATACGACTTGTTGTCGACACGAACGAAGAAGAATAGAATCGTAGGAAAAACCACAGGATATATTTTGCTCGCCTTTTTTGAATTTGGAAACGTGTATATAAATTCACTTTTGACATTGTGACCCTTTGCTTTTGAGTATAAAAAATATTTTCAAATAAAAGCTTGTAAATACCTGTAGGTTTTTAGAACTTTTAACGTGATAACGTCTTATTAATTGATGAACGCCGGCTGCATGCACGAAAAAGTGTCACGTTCCGCGTGCAAGTGAGAGCGCGGAACAAGCGATAGAGAAGCACGATCGACCTAAGCGTTTCGCTTGTGATCAATGTTTTTATGACGTTATCACGTAAAATTATTGTCCGTAAACTGACTTTACAGACAACCAGTTTTTTTTAAATACGATAGATTTTATGTCAAAATATTTGAAACAACTTCACAGAATAGCTCTCATTGATTTCTCTTGTATGAACGAGTTTAGTGAGGAATTAACTGTTTTTGATAAACTTACTTAATAAATACTTAATGATTGCTATTCAAAGGATAAAAATGTAATTTCAAATAGTATTTTTACATTATCTATTAACACTTCTTGATAATTTTAATGTAATCACCAGAATAAAAAATATAATTGCTCAGTAATTACTTGGCAATGGCTTGTTTCAATTATAACAATGAGACTAGTTATAATTTAATTTAATAATTGATGCGGAAAAAAGATTCTATTGTTTTGTTTGTGAGGATTTAAATTAAGAATATTATATCTGTGTTTTACATACAAACGTTTGGGGGTGAAAGGAAACGTGTATAGAATATAATTTTATGCTAAAGCTCTAGTTGAAGTTGACGAGTGATTAATCGATCTTGATAATAGTCGAATAATTCCAAACTTAGCACACCGGTAAATAATAACAAAGATTAACTGAAAGACTACTTTTAAAACTAGGTTTTTGTATAGGTTCGCATTTGATTAAAAAAACTAATTGTTTTGTTGTAAAATGCCTCCTTTTCTATGTTTATATTATTGTATTTCACATGTGACTGAATAAGTTAATCTCTATTCTTTATTTTTTTGTAACATCTTCATTAATACTACATTTACTACAACAAAGGAATTGAAATTGGAGACATGTTGCCGACAAAGTCACAGGCGGTTGATTATATTTCATTTAAGAATGCGGCGCCTTAGTTTCATAGTCACAAAAGGAGGTCTCACAAAGAGAGGACTCAAAAAGGGAGGTCAGGGATTTGAATCATAGAAAAACTTCAATTTTTCAAACTTTAAATTCAAATTGGTTTGATAGTGGTCGCTTACTTATTTATTTATATCATCATATCCGCTCATATACAACCCCCACCGAGGGGCTCGAGCCTACCCTGAATTATGACAATCGAGCCTTAGTCGACCACGCGGGCCCATTATTTATTTATTTTATTTATTTACATTTATAGTCCACCAAAAACAATTTCCTAAAGCATTAGCTTTATGTATTAACTGTATGTATTAACATAGGGATATTGTATATAATATAAAGTAGGCAGTCTTATTGCTAAAAGCAATCTCTTCCAGCCAACCTTCTTAGTTATAGACATAACAGTTTCTAAGATAATTATCTGAGATCTTTAATATATTAATTATTGTCATAAAACTCAAACGCTCAAACTTATTATCTGAACAAAAGAGCGTTTCTTCCAACCATCCTGCCATTTAACCATTATTCCATGTCATTATTAATAGTAACGCATCCATCACATCTTAATTGACTCATACGCCATAACCATTATTAATATCAAACATCACTTTCATTTTCACCGATCTATATTCCCGTCAACTACCAAGACCGTTATGTCTGCGTACACGCACCTTCTGAATCTTAACAGTCAAACAACCATTCGATCAGTCCACGACTGTCTCTTTACACGAACAGACGGACGACCATGTTTTCCATATAGACTATATAAAAAAAACAACGAATTTCAAAAATCGAACGTAGTTTATGGTGAACGGTTTTTGTGATTTTTTTTTATTTTATTTCTCTTTGTCGTGCTTCCTTTGTGTTTTTCAAGTGCTCTGTGAAGGGTTAAGGCGGTGTTTAACAAGTGATTTTTGTTTGGAAATCGAGAAAAATGGTGAGTTTTTTTTTGGACTAATTAAAGCAAATTATTTTGTAATACCCGAACGAGGAAGTTAATTTATTTCTGTAAGTTATCACTTATGTTATTACGAGTATGGAGTTTAGTGCGGATGTATTACTAAAATAGAAAGTTAGAAAGCAAACGTTTAAGTAAGCACTTAATAAGATTTTCTACATCGGTTTCATAACAAAATGTTTGCTTAATTAAACGGTAAGTTATGTATGAGGAATATGAATAATAAAAAAAATTACGTTATTTAATAGAGCTTTTAGTCAAGCGCCAAAACAATATAGTTTTATTTCATACAGGATGTTGAAAAAAATAGAACACATTTTTAAAGGGGGCTTCTACTCATAAACTTTTATTTTACAACTTTGCTGAAATACAATTCTCTTTGACTCCTCATACAAATCGATCAGCTGATGAACCAAATTTTGATGAGAGGTACTAAATATTTTTTTACGGTTTCAGCAAATTCGTAGAACAAAAGTTGTTTAATTCCATGAGTAGACTCCTCCTCTAACCCCTCAAAGTATGCTCTATTTTACTCAACACCCTGTATAAGCAAAACATCGCGACTGAGAATTCAAATCACGATCACAATTTCCCAAAGCATCATCATATCCTAGAACAACCAAAAATAGAACAATCAAGCATTCCATCACATCTAAGATTTTAAATTTCGAACGCCGAAATCCGCCAATGAGGCTCGCGTTCGAAATTCGAAACGCCTGCGGTCCCTGCGCGCGCGCAGTCTGCGAGCACAATGGATAAAAACACACAGTTTCTCCGCGCCGCCGGGTGAAAGTGGTAACAATCGGCCAACAGCGGCACTAGAAATCGCGCTACGTATAGTAGATACAACAAGCGGAGGCGGATTTTGCTTCTCAAGGCAGTATTTAAATGATTGAATACTAGCTTTTGCCAGCGGCTTCGCTCGCGTGAACATAGTGTATATAACTGTCTTCGAGGGTGCGCAATGCGCGAGCCACAAACGGCTAGCGAGCATATGAAAAAGTAGCCTAAGTCCTAATCTGTCTACGTACACTTTAGCCGCATTTTCAAGCCCGCCTGGCTAGCTACCACCCACCATCTTATCTAAGTCCTGCCGCCAAACACCAATGTTAACAACACTGATGTGTTCCGGCTTGAAGGTAAGATAGCCAGTTCCCCATTTCGTTGGGGAATCTTGGTAAGCCCACTTCCATGTTCAGCGTCGTCACTTACCATCAGGTGAGAAGATGCCAAGGGCTTAGCAATTGTGAAGGACACGCAGGCGCTCAAGTTGCGAGCTGTGCAACTAACTAATGGTACATAATCTTTTTTACATTAAGATTTGCATTTTTTGCGGCATCATGTGTTTTCTTTTTAATGAAATTAACAGTTTAAAAAAAAAACAACCAAATTTTGTTCACTCACTGTTATGGCACACCCTGGACACTTCATACAACGGACCAGAAATGACATTTCAATTAAGGAATGATGGAACAAACAAACCTGTAACCAATCTGTATCAATCTGGGTGACGAGGGGGTGAGGTCGCAATCTAGAGAGCGGCAGGGACTCTCCATACTGTATGTCAGTACTAATATATACACTTTGGTAGTAAGAAAAGGAAAAAGCAAGAGGAATGATACAATTTAACAAAGTTATTGCTCACACGTAAATTTGACCCATTTAAAGTCATATTTTTTGAAATTGAAAATGGTGCACTCTAATTATCATCATATCAATCAAAGGACGTCCACTGTTAAAATAGTCCACCCCCCCCCCCCCCAAGGATTTCTACGACGACCAATTCTGCGCTTCCCGCAGCCAAATTAATCGACATAGCTCTCAGAATAGCCAAACTTAAGTGGTAGTGGGCGGAGCGCACAGCTCGTAGAACAGATGCCCGTTGGGGCAGTTTTTAAGTGGCGACCGTGCACCAGAAAACGTAGCGTAGGCAGGCCTCCCACTCGGTGGACCGCTAGACCGATAACCTGGTGAAGGTGGCGGCAAGCACTCTAAAAACAAAGCAATTGTTTAAATATAAATATTCTCAGACAAATCACACAAGGTCATCTGGCCCCAAAGTAGGATTCCCTGTGTTATGGGTTACTAGAGACTGATATACATGCTTATATACGTTTAAATACATACATATATAGATATTTAACACCCTGACACAGAGCAAACAAATCTGCTCATCACACAAATGCTTGCCCTGGGTGGGGATCGAACCCACAACCCTCGGATCAGTAGTCAAGGGCACTAACCACTGAGCCACCGAGTCAGTCATGTTTAGCTACCAACCTTACTATTTTACGAAATTTGCAATAGATATTTAAGTACTTTTTAGGTTGAATTAACCCAAAAAGAAAGAGTGATCCTATGAGGGTTCTTAAAGAACCTTTTCTTGTCCATCTGTTTACCTGTCAATCTGTATCTCTGTTATAATTTGGTAGTTATTATTTTGCGATTAAAAACAAATATTTGCAGTTGGAGAATTGAATGTGACTTAAATCGATGTATGGGAAATCATTTTTTTAACTTGTCCTTCAATCCAATTGTTACCATAACACTTTAAACTTTCACGATTATTCATACTGACAAATTGAAAACGGTGCTTGACGTGATTTTATATATTTGATGTTTTTTTTAAACGACTTCAAAAAAGGAGGAGGTTCTATGTTCGACTGCATATTTTTTTTTAATGTATTCGTGTTAAGTGTTTTAAATGTGTTCGGTGTCAGCAAACCTACGAATCTAAACCTGTTGTGTGCTGTTACCGTCTTCAAAAAAAAATAATTTAAGCCCCTAATTTAATTCCGACCCACCTTTGATTTTGTTATTGTTGGTTAATGTTGTGTATTTAAGTATAATAATATTATTTTATACTTTTGAGTGAATGTCATTTTGAAATCGGTTTTTTAGTTTTTTTTTACTTTTTTTTACCTCAACGTTTCGACTATGGCAGGCCTCCCACTCGGTGGACCGATGACCTGGTGAAGGTCGCGGGAAGCCGCTGGATGCGGGCAGCGCAGAACCGGTCGTTGTGGAGATCCTTGGGGGAGGCCTATGTCCAGCAGTGGACTTCCTTCGGCTGATATGATGTTTCGACTATGCTTCGATAGCCGTGATCGCGAGTAGACTGAAGCCGCGGTGTCAGTTGTTGTACCCATTGTTTAAACCCTCGGTAACTAGTATCTCTTCTGTACCTCAGTGTGCGAGTCCGCCTCGCACTTGGCCGGACTTTTACCTGTTACTTCTTCTAAAACTAAATCATCATCATCATCATATCAGCCTAAAATCGTCCACTGCTGGACAAAGGCCTCCCCCAAGGATTTCCACGACGAACGGTCCTGCGCTGCCTGCGTAGGCAAGCCTCCCACGCGGTGGACCGACCACCTGGTGCCGTTCTTACTATCTGCTACCGATTTAGATATTTGTTACCTAGCTTTTGCCCGCGGCCTTGCCTGCGTGGGTATCGTTTTTAAGACTGTCTTCGAGGGTGACTGGTGCGCGAGCAGCATTCGGCTCGCGAGCGTGGACAGGAGTTTGCCCCTGATCCCTCGGGAACATTCTTATTAGCAGTCCATGTCACTTCCCACTCCCTCAACTATTTATATGTAAAAAAATCACGTCAATCAAATCAAGCTTCAAAGCCTTGAGCATCGCCGCAAAGTTGCCTGTCTTTCGGTTTTCTATCGAATTAATTTCGGAGAGTGTGCTCAAGAACTTCACGACCTCATTCCTTAATTTATTATTTATTATTAATAAAAAAAAACTGTTGCGACGCCGACGTGCGCGAGCCTGAAAATGCGAGTTCTCTAGATCCTTCGGGAGCTACCATGGGCTATGTTTATTAGTAGTCTATGTCATTTCCCACCCCTTCAATCATCTCTGTTCAAAAAATCATAACAGTCCGTTGCTCCAATACGATGTTAAAGAAATCAAACAAAAACGGAGCCAATTTTTCAGTTTTCATAGGAACGATGTCGGAGTTTTCACGGGATAAAAAATAGCCTATGTGCTTCCCCGTAACACAGGCTACATCCATACCAAGTTTCATAAAGATTAGTTGAGGAGTTGAAACGTGAAAAGTTAACAAACAAACAAGCACATTTTCACATTTAATATAATATGTAGGAGTAAGGACATACGACTAGGTACATATAAAGAACTATACAAAAAAAATTGCTGCATGAAAAACTGTGAAATCTTTTTTTACTTCAATAGAATTAAAGCTTCTTATTGACTATTGATTGACTTTTAATAGAATTGGAAAAAAACTTTAATCTGAGCAACTTCATTTGTGTTGTCACATTCTTTTAACTCATTTAGTGTATACTAACAATAATATTCAATTGTTATATTTTACTGTCAGTCTCACACGCCTTAGAGAGAGCAATATAATTAAGACTAGTACAAAAACTTTCATGCCGATGGATTTTCTAAAAGATAATGAAGTTATACGCGAGTTAAAAATTAATAGGGGATCGGACTGCTAGTCACTTGAGTTACTGGTCTGTCAAAAACGAAATTTTGTTCTAAAAATGTATGAAATACCCACGAGTGACGTCATAAATTTTAAGCATCATTGACGAACTTATTTTGTGAATTAAATCAATTAAAAATTGATAACGTGATGGAAAAACAAAACAAGTAAGGTTTTTTGAAACTTCAAGAGAAATCATATTTAGGATTCTATAAAATAAAATTTGTACACAAATCGATTAGCCTGATGGCCCGGATCAGTGTGGAGAATCGGAAAGTATTTTTGCTAATTCGGTTCTATTAAGGGAAGTTGTTTATTTTTATGAGTAGAAAATAACGTACACATCTGGCATACTAGAAAAATATCCTTGACACCTTGAAAACTAAAAAAAAACATCTATTAGGGGATAACCAATCTAAAACGCTTAACTTTGAACACACCCTGGACACTTCATACAACGGGCCAGAAATTACATTTCCAAAAAGGAATGACGGAACAACAAAATGGCGGTGGAATCCTATACGTTCGACAACCCAACTGTAACCAATCTTTTTCAAACTGGGTGACGAGAGGGTGAGGTCGCAATCTAGAGAGCGGCAGGGAGTGTCCATACTGTATGTTAGTACTAAAATAAATACTTTGCTTTAATCGTCTCTTGTGAAACTTAGACACAGTTAACAGGCAACTTAGGCTGACAATGTTATTTCAAAATAAAGTTTAATATTTTGTTTTAGATGTCGTAAGGTTTGATTTTTAACCCCCGACGCTAAAAGAGGGGTGTTAATAAGTTTGACGTCAATGTCTGTCTGTGTGTGGCATCGTTAGCTCTCGAACCGATAGACCGATTTTGATGCGGTTTATATACATTTTTATTCATTAATGTAGGAAAAACCACGTCCATCGGATACATTCGAAAGTTTTTTTTTACCACCTGTTGTAGTCCCCATTTGGCTGTAAACATTTTGATCGTATTAAGTTATTTCTCATACAAATAGAGGTTGTTTATTACTTTTTTCAAAAATGGCTTTAACGATTATAATGAAACTTTGTTAATAACTAGGACTTAGTAAGGCCTACTGCACTGGTTAGTTAAGGCGGTTAAATTACAGATTTTCATTATTTTGAACGTCAATTATGCCTAAACGATATAAAACCCAAGGTTGAAAAAAATACCCTTATTGTTGATGATGTTCTTTAAAGTCTAAAGCTATTAGAAACACGATTGAGCAGTTTTGGCTCGATAGAAAAAACTTCCAAAGATAGGTATACACCGTTACTTTCAACTCTAGTTACGACTAATATTTGGAAATATTAATTTAATAAAAATTACTTACAAGTTATTATTTTTTATACTTTCATTGTAGTTTTTGATTAAAACGAGAAACCATTGAAAAAGTGTGGTTATTTTCTTTACTCTTTACACGTACAAGACAGAGACAACTGTTCCAAACAATACCTCGCCTCTTAAGGAAAATCCGAGTATGGTACAATCCCATACAAACCTTAATTATTTGTAAATTTTCATTAACTCTGATATTAACATATTATACCTCACTTTATTCTTTGCTACTAAGTAAGTGTCCGACGCTCTTACGGTGAAAGAAATCATCGTAAGGAAACCTGCACACGCCTGCGAAGAAAGTCGCAGTTTGTGTGTGAAGTCGACCAACCCGCACTGGGCCCGCGTGGTCGACTAAGGCCCAATCGCCCTTATTCAGGGTAGGCTCGAGCCCCTCGGTGGGAACATATATGAGCTGATAGGATGAAGTAAGTGTTATGTTTATTGTGGATTTGTGTATGCCCGACTACGACAGATGGTGAAGGCTTCGCGAGAAAGTATGCACAACATGGCTGTACAATATATTTCTGTCATTTCAGAATAACCCAGACATTTTGACTTTCTCCTACTCAACGCAAAATAAAGAAGGGTAAAACAGAGATAAAAAATAAACTGTTGACATTGACAGCGGATATAATTTTATTCGTTTTTGCGTAATTGTCTGGTCATGATGAATATGCAACAAAAGTTAAATCTAGTTCAAGAACGTACATAAATTGGACTTTAAAATCGTTACATGTTAACTTGAGAATTGTTAACTTCAAAAAAAAACTGTACAGCCAAGCTTAAGATACTATTTTGCGTAGCCTTCAGGCGAGGCACTGATTGGAACAGTTGTCTCTGTTCTTTTATTTACGTGTAAAGAGTAAAGAAAATAACCACACTTTTGCACTATTTTATTGTTTTTTCGTTTCAATTAAAAACTACACAATTTTTTTTTAAATAACTGGCATGTTGAAGTGTGTGTTTAGACTAATCAACTAAGAAAATTCAGATGTTTAAATTGGTCTAGTTTGCCTGTAGAATTCAAATCTCTGTTTTAAAAGAGGTTTTTTTGACATATTTTTTTTCTGTTAAAAAAGTTAACGAATCGTTTTTCTGTAACTGACCAAGTGAAGTCATTGAAATGAAGTATCAGGTCACAAAATATCACTTTCACATTATGTTTTGTACCTGATGAGAAAAATCGCGTACCGTGCAACCACAGTTTCCAATGCTCCTCCTTCATCGTCTGACACGCAAAAATTAACAGTACTAATTGACCCCGCTTATCACATTAAAAACCTTCTTCAATCGTTATAACTAAGTAAAATTTTATTCCACGTTTTTCACCTATCAATTTAAAAAAATCATCAAAATTAGTTAACAATCGGCGAAGCGGGCTGTCTGTCATCCCCAAAATAAAAAAATAAAAAATTAACCATGTCCAGTAATGACCGCTATTACTTTACGGAGCTGCACAGTTGGTCTGGCGATAAATTCATTGCCAATTAAAAAAAAAATGCTGATTTTGAGTTGCTGAGGTGGAAAAAACCTAGTCTTACAAAATATATATTATTTGTTTATATTTTTATTTAACTAGTGTGTACAATAAAGAGTATTCATCTTTATCTTATCTTATATAACTCCACCGGGGACCGAAACCGCGACCTTCTTGTATCTCTCTCTTCTCATGTGGCATAGTTAATCGTGCTATCCAAGGGATAAACGGCAGTTGCCTGGTCTTGCACTTAGCACCACCCGCGGTCGCGTGTAGGGGATTTAGATCTACACATAATTATACGGACGTGTGCATCGCGCCCTTCATTCACATATAAAAACAGATGTGCAGGTTTCCTCACGATATTTTCCTTCGCCATTTACCTTCTTGAATGAAGCCAATAGACTAACAATTATGGCGCAAAGGCAGTTACAAATGTACTTGTAGTAAGTGAGATCGTATCTACTCCACTAGGTTAGAAGGGTTAACGGTATTATGAGATGGACAGCGGACTGCATCTGACCTATTTGTCAAACCGGTTGGACAAAGCTTTGTACTTTCTATTGAATAATTGACATTCTATAACTAGAATTGATATTATAGTAAGTATTTACAGCCTTCACAGTCAATCCATTCGTTTCACACCAGGAGGTCATGGGTTCGCTTACTTGTAAGCTCGGTTTGTTTGGAATAGGGTATTTTAGAAGCCCGCCTGGCTAGCTACCATAATCTAATCTGAGTCATGCTGCCAAACATCAATGTTAATAGCATTGATGTGTCCTGGCATTAAGATAATCTAGCCTTTTCCCCATTGTGCTGGGGATCTTGGTAAGCCCGCTTCCATCTTCGGAATCATCATCACTCATCATCAGGTCTGTGGATAAAAAAAAGTTAAGATGTAAAAGAAGCCAGGAGAAATATTCTTTTTCCTTACAAGCAGCGCTAGCGTGGAAATGAGTTTTCTCCAGATCCTCCGGGAATTTCGTCGTGCTATGATTATTATGATTATGATTAATGATCTATTATAGATCATTAATCTCAAGTGATATAATATCACTTCCCACCCCTTCAACCATGTCTGTACGAAAAATCACGACAATGCGTTGTTCTGTTGCGACGTGCGCGAGTGTGAAAATGAGTTTTCCCACTTCCTTGATTCCTGTAACAACAATTACATTTGGCGCTGACCCTCTCTTGCTTCATGTAACAATAATTACATTATGTCTTACGGCCGAAAATTTCTGGTTGTTGCTCAATTCGCCGTGTACGTCGTTCCCAAATAAGAAATATGAATGAAGTAGAGCCTAAGCCAGCCCTCTGCTTGACGTTTTAAGAAAAATAAAGTTAACTTTGGCCACAAGAAGACCAAATAGGATCACGCAGGACACGGATTGCGTAGTTCGCAAAATTTCGCACATATTCTAAATTTTTAATGTGACTTTTTTAAATTGCAACATTTGTTTGTTTGTATATGAATTGATAGGTCAGATTAATTTGGGAACGACGTCACTTCCCACCCCTTCAACCATGTCTGTGCAAAAAATCACATTGTGTTGTTCTGTTGCGATGTGCGCGAGTGTGAAAATGACTTTTAAAATGTAATTATTGTTACAGGAATCAAGGGAGTGGAGGAAAACTTATTTTCACACTCGCGAACATCGCAACAGAACAACGCAATGTTGTTATTTTTCACACAGACATGTTTGAAGGGGTGGGAAGTGACGTCGTTCCCAAGTAGTCTATATCAATACCATCTTTGTGCAAAAAATCACAACATTCCGTTGGTCCATTGTGATGTTAAAGAAATCAACCATCAAAACCGGCCAAGTGCGAGTTGAACTCGCGCAAAGAAGAGTGCCATAGTCTTTTCAAAAAATAAATTTATATTATAAAAAAACAAAATTATATTTGCAGTTGGTAACAGAACATTTTTTATAGAAAATCTTTGAACTTTTTACCAATACAACTGCACATCTAAGTTCGTCGACTGTTACTCCAAAACTAAGATAGCCTATAACTTAGCCGTGATATTTTTTCTTTTAAATTGATTATATGTCGTACTATTTCGTACTATTAGTTCAGCGTCGGTGGCTCAACCGGTAACGACTCGGTCCATCTAACCAGAGGTATCGGGTTCAAATCTGGACGGCCAATGTACCAATGAGTTTTTCAAAAACTTACGTACATACTTACCGATTGCTTTAACGGTGAAGGAAAACATCGTGAGGAAACCTGCACACGCCTGCGAAGAAACTCGAAGGTTGAGTGTGAAGTCGACCAACCCGCACTGGGCCCGCGTGGTCGACTAAGGCCTAATCGCCCTGATTCAGGGTAGGCTCGAGCCCCTCGGTGGGGACGTATATGAGCTGTAATGATGATGTCGTACTATTTACATTTTTTTTTCAAATGTTCCGAAATAGCGGTTCAACTAGTAGGGACAGATAGGGTACTCAATTTTTTTTAAAGATTTTATTGTACCACTTTGTTGGCGTAATTAATATCAATACTTATAAATTAGAATCATGTATCTGTTGCGCTTACTATGTAATGTATCATTTTTGAAATAGAATAAATAAATAAAAAAATAATTAAAAAAATAAAAATAAAATACTCATGCCAAATTACAGGTTTCTAGAAAAAGGGTTCCTTGATGACTAAGGAACCTTAACAAGGTTATTTTTGCAGTTATCTCAGGAATTGTATCGAACTATCATATTTTCACGGAATAAAAATTAGTTATTAAATATTATTTAGGTATGTCATTTTCCACCCTGCTCAACCATCTCTATGCAAAAATTAACTTGGATTTGTTCTTCATTGCGACGTGAAAGAAGGACAAACAAACAAACAGCTATCCCACGGGAACCAATTAATAAATCGGAATAAAGTATAGCCTATGTCCTTCTCCATGTTAAGATTGGGTGAGGTGTTGAAGCCAGAAGAGCTAACAAACATACACATTTTCACATTTATAACATTAGAAGGGACAAGGATTAGCTAATACTTGTTAAATTTACTCAAAAACAGTGTCATGTAAGTTTGTTAGCGAGTGATGCACAACTTTTTACTCCACGGTGCATGTTAATTGAATTCATCATCATAATATCAGCCGAAGGACGTCCACTGCTGGACATAGGCCTCACCCAAGGATTTCCAATACGACCGGTTCTGCGCTGCCCGCATCCAGCGGCTTCCCGCGACCTTCACCAGGTCATCGGTCCACCGAGTGAGAGGCCTGCCTACACTACGTTTTCCGGTGCGTGGTCGCTACTCGAGAACTTTACTGCCTCAACGGCCATCCGTTCTACGAGCAATGTGATTTTGAAGAAACATTTTCAGAATTTTGTCCATAAATTGTGGTACAAAACTGATCCGTACCACCAAGGCCCTTAAGACTCGTCAAATAAAATAAATAAATAAAAACAGTTGGACAGTACGCGAAGCACTAAGCATACCGTTTCGACAGACAGACGGACTTACGTAAGATTTATATACGTAACAAGGTAAAGTTGGGTGCGGTGTAGGTATTGCCTAAGCTATGAAACTATCGCGGTAAAGCAATTGTCGACTACCGCTGGTTTGCTTGTGATGTATGGGGTTCTGATCACGGCAGGTTTTATTAAGAAATCTATTCACTGTTGCTGAGGGCAGAACAAAGAACCGAAAGAAACCGCCTCCGTGGCGTAATGGATA
The DNA here is from genome assembly GCA_947284805.1 of Coleophora flavipennella. Lineage (NCBI taxonomy): Eukaryota > Metazoa > Arthropoda > Insecta > Lepidoptera > Coleophoridae > Coleophora > Coleophora flavipennella. The sequence goes on from OX369297.1 coordinate 11,407,426, forward strand.
GTCCATTCGTTTTACACCTCCGGAGGTCGCGGGTTCGATTCCCGGTGGGTTCAACTTGTAAGACTCGATTTGGTTGGTGGTAGGGCATTTTCTAAGCCCGCCTGGCTAGTTACCACAATCTTATCTAAGACTTGCCGCCAAACATCAGTGTTAACAACATTGATGTGTTCCGGCTTGATGATAAGATAGCCAGTTCTCCATTGCGTTGGGGAATCTTGGTAAGCCCACTTCCATCTTCGGCATCATTGTCACTTACCATCAGGTGATATTTAACCAGGGGTGAATGAGGTGAAAAATAGTTACACCAACTGTGAGGTGGGTGTGACATACCCAAATATAGAAATTGTCGATTTTGATAACTGAAATGACTACTTATTACTGTAATTTATTAATTTACATTAGGGACATGAGGTAAAAATATAAAATTTCCCAGTTCTAGATAAAAAAGTATTTATATTTCTATAAAAAAAACGAAGTAAGTAGTATTTTTTATACAAAAATCAACAATATTTGAGAACTATGACTTAATGTCTAAAAAAAACTGAGATATTTTGACAACTGTGCACACTATATTTAAAAATATATAATGTCTTATATAATTTAGATTCGAGATAACATAAAATCAACATAAAACATTCTAATATCTTCTTGTATGAGGTCGGATATTACGTACCCGCTGTGTGTTTGCGCACGTGTAGTTCACAAAAAAAATATATATTAAAAAAAACACTTTAAATCACTCCTAGCGGCACCTCTTCCAGCTACCGAGCCAGCCGAGTTCCAGGAATCGCGCAGTTCAGAAATATTTAGTGATTTATAAATCGCTGGGTATCAGATACCCGACCTCATTCACGCCGGTGGAGAAGCGGACACCCTTTTGCTAGATCAATTTTTTTGGGTAATTACTACTAAATATCGGTCTTGCAAAAAATATTGGACATACTTAAGGATATTGTGTGAGGAATATGCTAATATGTTACACGATAGTGTGTACTTTACTCGATAATAAAAAGTCCAAAAACAGGTCTAAAACGTCTAAAAAACAGTCTATAACTAATTGTTTAATAATAAAATTTCTAAATTTGCACATAGTTTTTATATGGAGATATTTCTTTTTAAGTAATACAGAGAATCTGCTAAATTTTAATTTTTAAATTGAAGTCTTAAGAGAAATAACAACGTAAAACATTGAAAAAGTTCAAAAGTGTGGTTATTTTCTTGACTCTTTACACGTAAACGAAAAAACAGAGACAACTGTTTTACAAATGCCTCTGACGAATGCAAGCGACCGAGTTGCGCGACGGTAATTATACAAAACAGTGGGTCGGGCGACCCCGCCGTGGTCGCCGTCGTGTCGCCAAGATTCGACTGCTACCTTAACCCTTGGCTATATGTTTGCCAGAGATGCTGTATCAATAATAATTTGTATTGACCTCGGTCAAGGTTCAGTTTTCCCTTATTCACCATAGTTGTACTGATCGTGAGAGGGTTAAGGGCCCAGTCTCGCTTTAAATGATTTTCAATATTATAGTATAAACTAAATAGGTAAAATAAATATAAACAATTTATGATTATAACGACAGGATAACAAAATAAATACAGGATGTAAAAAAAATGTATATGAGCCGTTTACTGGGACTTCTACTCAACATACTGAACAACTTTCATCAAGAAATTATTAGCATTGAGCGCAAAAATTGGACTATTTATCTACGTTTTGTTGTTTTAAAACTTGTCGCCCAACCTAAACTGTTTGGTCTTAGACCTGTTATGTTGTACTGAGCTCATCTTTATAGTTTTTGTGCTCTTGAGGTAGATGTAGGCAAGGATAAGATCAGATTTTCGGATTTGAAATCGTGATAATCACGCGGGCGAAGCCGAGAGCAATAACTAGTAAATTATAAACTTTACAAAACAAAAGAAACAAAAATTTGTATACTATCGTAACTATCTACTGACCGCGCACCGGAAGACTTAGCGTTGGCAGGCCTCCCACTTAATAGACCGACGACCTTGTGAAAGTCGCGGGAAGCCGCTAGATGCGGGCAGCGCAGGATCGGGCGTTGTGGAAATCTTTGGGAAAGGCTTTGTATAGCAGTGGACGTCTTTCGACTAATATTATGTGGAAGTAGTAGCTTTAAACACTGAGGAGGAGACATAGAGAGGTCTTTTTTTCTAGCAGGTTACATTCTACTATTTCATTTATGGGTGCGAAAGTATATCGTGGAGCGCTGGAGAACAAGTAAAATATTGGATTTCAGCTTCACAAGTCCAGTGACATTTACATCGCACAAAGTAATTTAAATGTCTATAAATCACTTTGTGCGATGTAAATTTTACTGGATTTGGAAGATGCATAGGTACTATAAATTTAACTTTCGTTTTATCAGTTTTTAACTGTTATAGGAAAGATGATTGATCTTTTTTTTTTATTCACAATTGGTAAACCCTTGACAACATCTCACCTGGTGGTAAGAGACGATGTTGCCGAAGATGGAAGCGGGCTTACCAAGATTTCCCAACGCAATGGGGAACTGGCTATCTTATTTATTTATTTATTTATTAGCTATTCGGATCATTTACAGCTTAATAATATATATGAGTAACAAAATTAAATTTTTAAAAAAAGCTAATTACAAACCTTTACCGTAAAAATAAAACCTTTTTATTATTATTCTTTTTATAAAGCGTCGGTGGCTCAACCGGTAACGACTCGGTCCATCTAACCAGAGGTAGAGGTACCGGGTTCAAATCTGGACGGCCAATGTACCAATGAGTTTTTCAAAAACTTACGTAGGTACATATAATTACCGATTGCTTTAACGGTGAAGGAAAACATCGTGAGGAAACCTGCACACGCCTGCGAAGAAACTCAAAGGTTGTGTGTGAAGTCGACCAACCCGCACTGGGCCCGCGTGGTCGACTAAGGTCTAATCGCCCTGATTCAGGGTAGGCTCGAGCCCCTCGGTGGGGACGTATATGAGCTGATATAAAAAAAAATATTATCTTACCTCAATAAAATTTGAAAACATTACCCTCTTTTTTACGCAGAACGGGAAAAAACCGCGGTATTCAACGTAAGAGAAAAGAAAAATGCGTCTAGGGCGAGCGCTGATATTCTCAATTTTCTCTATGGCTCCTAAGTCCAGTAGGAACGCCCGAAGATCGATGCATTTGAGATGTGGTGATTGCAGACGACTTCTTAGGCACATATATCCCTACTAATATTATAAATGCGAAAGTAACTCTGTCTGTCTGTTACGCTTTCCCGCAAAAACTACTGAACGGATTTGGCTGAAATTTGGTAGGTAGACAAATTAGGACCTGGATTAAGACATAGGCTACTTTTTACCACGCTCGCGAGCCGCTTGCGGCTCGCGCACTGCGCACCCTCGAAAAGTCATAGAAACGTGGTCCACGCGGGTGAAGCCGCGGGAAACAGCTAGTATATATATATTAGTACTAAACTAAGGATCCCATGGGCAGCAATGAGAACCACAATGATTTCATGAGTACAAACTCCACATAAAAACCCCACTTTCAAAAATATGCCAAGAACGGGTTCTGGGCTTCTTCGGTCACATTCTGTGTTGTCCAAAGCATGATCATTTGCGACAGATGGAAGAAAAACGTGTACGAGGAAGAATACCACTGAGATAGTCCGATTTCGTGAAGATCAAAGTGAGGTGTGGGGGGGGGGGGGGGGGGGGGAGAAATTTGCACCGCCCAGTCCACTTGATCCAGGAACGCGTCCAGAACATTCGGTTACGATCCTCAGCAGTGAGCAATGAGGGAATAATGAAGAAGAAAAAGGAGAGAATCTAATCATTAAAATCGACCTAGTGCGAGTCAGAACCACATAGGGTTCCTAACTATCATATTAGATGGCGCTAGTTTCTTCATGTTAAAAAAACAGGTTTTTTTATTTTTCCACTTTTGCTAATTTTTATTATTGGGCAACAGAAAATTTCAACTGTCTAGTTATCACGGTTCATGAAATACAACCTGGTGTAGTGCCAGACGGACAGACAGACTGACGGACAGCGAAGTCTTAGTAATAGGGTCCCGTTTTCACACTTTGGGTATGGAACCCTAAACACGAGAAACTTTCCCAAAAGACCTCTTGGACGTGATGTACATAATAATTATGAAGTGACACGATCAAAACGCTTTATTTTACGTAATAAAGTGCGCCAGAAATATTAATTTAACTGTACAAAGGTGCGTTCCATAATGCGTTACGTTTATATAGCCTCGTTTTCACCGAGTTCGTTCGGTTCGTTTGAACGAGTGTTAGCGACGTGTGTTATTAGTTATGTAGCGTCAGAAGAAAAGGGAGGTTGCTGGAAAAAAATAAGGGATTAAAAATATATTTGTTGGTAATATCTTCCATTAAAAAGTTAAAAAATTGTATAAAGAAAAAATATAATTATATATTAATTAATTGTTTATAATAAAACTGTGACGGGGCCGTGTCTGTTACATGACTATTTTTGGACAATAATAATAATAACTTAATATTAACTGTGGGTTCACATGTTATTATTATTATTGTCACTATCATCATGTATCACTAACGTTGAAGAGGCCAAAACAACAACTTTTAGAATTTTCATATGTTTGCGCATCACGCAAAAACTACTTAGCCGATTTTGATGAAATTTTGTATGTTAGTTTTTTATAGCCTGTGTTAACATATATTATAATACTTTTTATCCCGGAAAATTCAAGATTTCCCGTGGGAAAATCCAAAACCTCCACGTGGACGAAGTCGCGGGCACAGCTAGTATATTACATACTGTGATGGGGTTTTGGTTAACACCACTCAAATCACGAATAAGGATATTGAATCTTCTTGTACCTACATTTATTCGCTACGCTAATCTCCTGGATTCTTTTTTTTCGTGACTCAATTAAAGTTTTAAATGCCAAATTGCAGCGTTCTGAATTGAAAATCACTATTCATCACCGAGTGAGTAAAATTCACTAAAACTAGTTTTAAGCAGCAAAGGCGCGCTTTTTAAGCTAATAAGATGAATTTTTATAAAATTTCAGCAGTTGTACAGTAAACTGATCCAATGTGATGAGTAGAAACCCGTTTCAAAAATGTGTATTCTATCTAACATCCTATACATATACAGCTTTGTTTGTTTGTTTGTAAACTCTTTATTGCATTTAAAAAAAATACATTAAATAATAAGAAAAAAGGATATAAATATAGCAAAGGTGGACTTATCCCTTTCGGGATCTGATTCGGGAGCTTTAGCAAGTATAGTTATTTCACTGGCGATAGAAAAAATGGCTTGGCCGCATGACTTCCGGCTTAGAATAGAGCCAAACCATCTCTTCTAATGGGGGTCTTAAAGACTACTAAGGGACTTCAATCGGAGGATGGGCACCAGAGTGCATTACTGCACACCTGCAACCACACTGCGATCGCCAACCCGCCTGCCAAGCGTGGCGGTTATGGCAAAACCCCCAAAAATGATTTACACACCAAGAATACGGCCCCTAGTCCCCGCGGCCCTGCTATTCCTGGCTCCGGTAGCAGTCTGATAGCAGCGTCATTTCAGCGCATTACAGCAAATCTGCAACCACACTGCGATCGCCAACGTAGCGATTATGGCAAAACCCCCCAAAATGATTAACACGCCAAGACAACGGCCCCTAGTCCCCTGCGGACCTCCTATTCCTGGCTCTGGTAGCAGTCCGATAGCAGCGTCCTTTCCGTGCATTACAACACATCTTCAACTTCCCTGCGATCGCCAAACCGGCTTCCAAGCGTGGTCATTACGGCAAAATCACCCCAAAATTATTTATACACACCAAGAAACGGCCCCTAGTTTCCGGCGGACCTGCTATTCCTGGCAGTAGCAGTCACGGTAACTGCGGGCGGGGGGTGCGAAGAATCCCCGGCTAATGCCAGGCTACCAAACCCAACGACCTGCGTAGCGTAGGCAGACCTCCACACGGTGGACCGACGACCTGCTGAAGGTCGCGGGAAGCAGCTGGATACGGGCAGCGCTGCACCGGTCATCGTGGAAATCCTTGGTGGAGGCCTTTGTCAAGCAGTTGACGTCTTTTGGCTGATATGATGATGATGAGAAAAAACGTTCACAACAACCACCTGAATATTTCTAAATCATAAAACTTATGCACTTTCAACCTTTAAAATTACCAACAAATTCAAACTTGATATTCAAAGCGATTTATCGAAGACTCTACAACTCGTAACGAAATGGAAGAACGTCTGCTTTTACATGTTATAACCACCTGCATATTTCTAAATCATAATACTTATGCACTTTCAACCTTTATTATTACCAACAAATTCAAACTTGATATTCAAAGCGATTTTTCGTAGACTCTACAACTCGTAACGAAATGGAAGAACGTCTGCCTTTACATGCTATAACTACCTGCATATTTCTAAGTCATAAAACTTATGACCTTTCAACCTTTAAAATTACAAACAAATTCAAACTTGTTATTCGAAGCGATTTTTCGTATACTCTACAAATTCGTAACGAAATGGAAGAACGTCTGCCTTTACATGCTATAACCACCTGCATATTTCTAAATCACAATACTTATTGTGACAAAAATAAAGGTAACTTAGGAAATTTGCTACATATGACACGTAGAATTTTTACTCGCTGCCTAAATAAGAATTTTGGAAAGAAAATAAATTTTGGGGTAATATAGAATAGTTTTATTTTATAAGATTAGAAAAAAAATAGGTAAAGACGTAAACAAGTGGATGAGTTAAAGTTGTAAAGAAAGGATGACCATAATATTTAAAAAAATAGGTAAAGGCGTAACAAATAATTGGTATAACTAATGGATGACCGTGGAACAAGTTAAATATAAAAATAACACATTACCTAAATTTAAAATATAAAAAAAAAGGTTAGGTAACGATCGATCGTCCCCCCAGGTGTAAAAAATGATCGAAAAAATACCTAAAACATAAATGAAGTTAATTTATCGGGTGTCTAAATAACCCCCCAAAGTTGTAGGAAATACTTTGGGTGTACAATACTCTTAATGATTTTAAAATAAATGCAAAATTGACAAAGTGAACGGAAACAGGAGAACACGTAGGCTAGCAGCTGCGCTTGGAGGAAGACAGCAGAACCTTGCCGGGGAGTAGCAGTGCTTGGTCACCAGTGATAGAGTTTGGTCACCAGTGACAACCAACTTCAATGGGCCTTAAAATTTGATAGAAACAAAGATTCCACTTCCCTTTGAGTGAGCGGCAGGCAGATGCAGAGCGGCGAAACAAACGCCGGTGGACGACTAGAAGTAATCCAGGATAATAGTGTTTCGTTCGGGCCGGGTGGAAGACCCTACAACGATGAAATAAAATTTAGTTCGCAACGGCACTAAATAAAATTGGACAGCTATCTCCAAGCATAAATCACTTACCCCTGTTAAATATAGGAGGTCTTGTAAACAAAACCAAAATCACAGATGTTTAAAATAATTTACTTTCACCAATTTCGACGGTCATCAGTCATACAGAATCAATTTTTGTTTTACACTTGTCAAAAAGTCACAAATATTTTCAAATTAAATTTCCATAGAGGAACAAAATCAAAAGATAATTTAATTATGAAACGCACGAAAAGAGATCGGCTCGAAACGATAGTTTGCGTTTCATTATGCACTTTTAACCTTTAAAGTTACCAACAAATTAAACCTGATATTCGAAGCGATTTTTCGTAGACTCTACAACTCGTAACGAAATGGAAGAACGTCTGCCTTTACATGCTATAGGTAACGAAATCAATTGATTGGGACCACGTGAACGGAAAATTTAATTACGCACCCGATGACTTGATGTCCCTGTGTGTGTATGTTTGCCCTCTGCTTGAATTTGATCAAAGTTATTGAACTGAGAGCTATAAACCGAAGCACATTAGGTATACTGAAATATGCGAAAGTAGAGTTACAATTCTAAAATCTGGCATTAAAAGGATTGTGAAGCTGCGACTTTTCAGGTTTACTATGACATAAGAATTTATTTTGACATTTCTTTAATTTTCTGAAATTTATTGTGTGCCTTTTCTAGATTTATCTGGTTTGTTAATTCTAATTTTGTACGTGATAAAAGACTGGTCATAAAGCACATTAACTTTGTTTAACACCTGTACATTTACAAATAAATTAATTTAAATTTGAATTTGAATGCATACAAACGGCGATAACGATTTTCACCTCTTAAATGTTAACCGATTTGGACCAATTTTTGATAGGTTGTCAGTCAGAACAAAAGCTAGGCTTATTATGTTTCGATTTTTTGGTAAAGTTAAAAGGTTTAATTTACACTTCCACAACGACCCTGAACCTACGTGATCGAACCAGAATCGAGAAGATCGGTAGAAAAAACAAAATAACTTACATAGCTCTCAGAATCGCTAAACGTAAGCGGCAATGGGTGGGGCACATAGTTCGTAGAACAGGTGGCCGTTTGGGTAGTAAAGTTCTCGAATGATGACCATACACTGGAAGACTAAGCGTAGGTATGCCTCCCACTTAGTGGACTGACGAACTAGTAAATTATTATATACTTTAACCTAGCTATAAAAGTTTTCACAATACAATACAATATATGATGTAAATAAAAAAAATATTTAAAATTCTAACACATATTTAAAAATTTTAAGATCTTTTCTAAATAATATAAAAATACATAATAAATACCGCTTTTACACGTTAAATACCGTCTTCATTCACAACAATCAAGTTCAATTTGGCTTTTTTTTCGTTTTTGTTAATTTTCTAGTACTCAACCGATTTTGATGAAATTTCTATGGGACCAATCTGAAAGTATATCCTTTCAAATTAAAAAAAACATAATTTTTAAATCATTTTATGAATCACAGAGTTCTGAGGTAAGAAACACTACAAAAAAACTCAATTAAGAACCTCCTTTTTTGAAATCGGTTGAAAATTTTTACCACCCTGAACTTGTATCTCATCTTTAACGTTTCGTTTCTTCAGTAAATAAGCTTATTGAGTTTTTAAGCTCATAAAATAACTAGAAAATATTAAGTAGATAGCTTCCATGAAAAGCAATTTATTATCAAAGAAAATCACTAATAAATAATTATTACACTGGATATTATTGAAATACCAATCAGTAACTGGATATTAGAGAAATTTCTTACAAAATTAAATAATTAAAATAATAGTTAAAAATTCAAATGTGCTTTTCAGAGACTCACGGGATGGTAAGTGTCGATGTTGCTGAGGATTTTTAGATAAATCTATAATATTCTGATATTCCCAGAACATTCTGATGATCATATCAGCTCATATACGTCCCCACCAAGGGGCTTGAGCCTACCCTGAATTAGGGCGATCAGGCCTTAGTCGAGTTTCTCCGAGTTTCTCCGCAGGCGTGTGCAGGTTTACTCACGATTTTTTCCTTCACCGTAAGAGCGTTGGATAAACGTATATATGAAATCTGAATACGAAATCACTTCTCACACAATCATTCTGATGATATTAGCCTCATATGTATAGTATATTATTTATATCTTTATTCAACTTACATAGAGTCCAATACCGTCAAATGCAACCTGTTGAACTTAAATTTTTGTAAGCTGTTCTGACCATAAAAATATTATTCTAAATGTCACGGCATACAAGTTTGGCCGTGTTTGCAAGTCCAATTTTATACAACTTCCCACGAAGTTGGCTTATGAGCCGCCAGGACGCTCAAGTTTTCATACAAACGTAGTTCCACTTTGATACAAAAAACTACATGCCAGATTAAATCCAAACTTTGCAAATATATTGAGGTGATACATATCGATGTTTGTAATTAGTTTTCAATGTACTAATATATAAAGGAAAAAAATAAGAGCAGAGTCAAACTTACAGTACAAAACTAATTTAAGCCTTCGTTTAGTTACGTTAAAATTTACTACTAACGATGTGATAAAAGTTTCAATTTAATAAATAACTTACTAATTCTTATGAACTCTAATCGAATTCATTGAGCATTTTGAGCAACAACTATTGTTTAATTCATATTTTATAACTGTAAATATTAGCATCAAGTTATTTTTTGCAAGACTGTTGAAAGTGGCCAAACAAACATAACTTGTTGCTAATAGGTAAAGTTATACAACACCAATTAAACAACAGTTGTTGCCCCCCTACAAGCGCAAAATACACAATAATTTCGATTAAAGTTCTAAAGAAAAAGTAAATTATTTATTTCTATTGGCGGTGCTAGTGTGCTAATCGAACCGCCTTAAATAAAGCAGAATGGACATAAAAAGGTAAGAAGTCATTTAAAAACAAACTATAAAGAGGATCATAAATTATGAAATATAATCGAAAATTCACTAAAAAGGATGGCTTCGTCACAAACTCATTGAAAGCCGTAGGCTTGTTTGTATTTTTCAACCGACTTCAAACAAGGAGGAGGTTTTCAATTCGACTGTATTTTTTTTATGTATGTTACCTCTGAACTTCTGAATGGGTGAACCAATTTTTATAATTCTTTTTCAATTTGAAAGCTAGTGCTTCTCTTGTGGTCTCATATAAATTTTATCAAAATCGGTGTAGTACTTTATTAGAAAATTAACAAAAACCAAAAAATAATAATGCCAAAAATATACTAAGTTGTTGCGATGGAAGTCAGTTTTTTAACATGTTTAGCGTTTTTTTATAAAATTTTCGTAAACGTTTGATTGGTATGCGATTTGCGCTTCAATTAGCAATAATTATTTCTACATGCTGTATCAATAGCGGATATGATGCAAATTTGCGGAGGTCACTCCTCCGATATCGGTGATCACGTTCTGAGGTGCAATCGGTTGCGACTGGGTTTTGCTTAATGGTACAAGTTAGTTCTGAAGACCGTGCTTGTATGATTTTTATGGAACATCTATATTATATAATAGTATTATAAATAGGAAAGGATTTGATTGTTTGTTTGTATTGAATAGGTTTCGAAACAACTGAACCGATTTGAAAAAATCTTTCATCGTTGGGAAGCTACACTATCCGTAGTTGCTATAGGATACATTATATTTTCAAAAAATTAGGGATCTTTACTAAAACTCAAAAAAAAAATATATATAGTATAGTGTAGTGTTGTGTAGTGTAGAGTAATGTAGTGTAATGTTATGTAGTGTAGTGTAGTGCAGTGCAGTGTAGTGTAGTATAGTATACGGCGGTACGAAATTCGCCGGGACAGCTAGTTATTTAATATAGACGTATCTAGAAAGAAGCGGTAGTAGCTCAATGCTACTTTTGTGGTTGGATCGATCTTCCAGGCTAACTGACCTAAAACAGGGTCATTACCTTGATAGGTTTGACTGTTAGTGGCATCCATCTCAACCGTTTTCGTACTTCGCAAGGCAAGTTATACCTAAACCGTTTGTACCGTTTTCTATCACTAGATGGCTGTCGACAAGCCGTATCAGAGACCTTATAGGCGTCTTGAAAAACTTCTGGATACTAGCTCTTCAGCCTCTACATGTCCCCGTGTGGGATTAGCCTAGAAACATGAACTTTCCGTGTTGCCCTAGCAGTGGGGACATCAGTTTTGGGTTTTTAATGACAACCTAGGCAATGAACAAGTTAAACCTGCCTATTAGCAGTATAATACTGTCAAGCACAGCCAGCGCGATCAATTTAGTGTCCTTAAAGACCGACCGGCCTTGCGGCGTGTGCACACTTTCAACATAAGATAAGGTAACATTACCCAACCAAATGACCAGACAACTAGACCTCCGAATCCCTATCTACCTCTGCAAATCAGAGATCAACGCACACTTTAAGATTTAATAAGACCAATTTAAATAGAGCTGTCGAACTGGAAGGGGGGGTTAGGGAAGGTAGGTCTAGGTTTAATGGATCAGTGGACAGAATAGTAGCGAATGGACAGCTGCAAAGTTTTAGGTTATAATAATGACTATTGACTGACGTAAGTGTTTATTAATGTATATATAATAAAATTGTATAATAGGTAATATAAAAGATAACAGTACACAAAGTCTAAGCAAAAACATAAAAAACAACCCAGTGTTTTTTTGAGTTACATAAAAAAAACATCAGACCGCTGAATCTAGTATTAAGATTGTGTGCGACTGATGGGTCACACTACACACACAGGTTAACTTAAACACTATAATATTAATAATAATGCGCATTTATAGCTAATTAAGATGCTGCCCGACATTCGCCAATACGGGGGAACTGTCCGGGTGCACCTCAGAACCATGCAAAAGTATTTTTTTTAGATTATTTTTTATTTGTTTAGGGTTTTTGTCATGTATTTTGTCGTGTCGTGCTTTTAAACCCTCTTAATTTTTAAATTTTTCATATTTTTATTAAATTACTACGGTTCAAGATACAGCGTCACGGAATCGAATACCATAACAAGGATTGTGTACTTATTTATTGAAGTGGAAGGCCCAAAGTGGTCTACACTTTCTATACCTATTCTCAGACCTACCAAATATACACAGAAAATTTCATAAAAATCGGTCCAGCCATTTCGGGTAGGAGTATGGGAACTAACACTATGACACGAGAATATATATATATTATAAGATTATGTAAGCGTTTACATTTACAGCATTATATTGTTGTAACATACAACAGTTGTCTTTTATTATTATTACAAACATAATATAGGAAATTACGTGCAAAATATAATTTTTAAATTATTAAGGTGCCTACACACTGGAAAGCAATGCACTAATGACATTTAATTAGCCACTCATTTCCACGCAACTGTGAATACAGCTGTTTTTGTTTCGCAAAACCTTTTGCATTAATTACAACCGGTAACGTTACGTTACATCAACGTTTATAATCTTTATCTACACACATATCATTAGTCCTCTGACCAGCATTATGACAACCAATTTTACTATGAGAACTTTCTTGTCTGTGGTAGCAGGTAAAATCTGTACTTTAATGTCATTACAGTATCGATTTTAGTAACGTTATGAGTTCAAATTCGGAACAGTTGTCCCTTTTCAACCGACTTCAAAAATGAGGAGGTTCTCAAATCTACTGTATGTTTTTTTTTGTATTTTTGTTACGCGATATCTCCGCCGATTGTGAACCGATTTTCAAAATTATTTTTTTATTTGAAAGAGTATACTCACAAGGGGGTCCCATTGTCACCAAGTCAGGATCTGATGATCGAGAACAACCCTCAAATTTTATAGGCACATATTACGTGTTTAATGTATTTCCTAAAACTATCCAAGTTTTGGCGTCTGGTAGTCACCATCTCATCATCATCAGATGAGCTGATGAAGGAAGGTACAATTCCTTAACGGTTAGGAGTTGGAGGATAATTCTTTAAAAAAATCACGTACGCTGATAGTATTATTTTTTCAGGTTATTCAGATGAGCTTATGATGGAAAATTTAAATGCTTAACTTTCATGCTGTTGAGATGATGATGGGAGCCACAGGAATCTGCATCTGTTAATGAAACACATGCATTATGGTTTGATGGCTCCTATTGGCGAGTGGGTGATTGGGTATAACGTTTTTAGATATATAGCATTATCACTAAAAATAAATAAAATAAAAATAAAAGTTTAAAAAAAATTAAAACCCACTTCAAAATGAAATTCACTGAAAAGTATGAAATAATATTATTACACTTAGATACACGACATTAACCAACAATAACGAAATCAAAGGTGGCTAGGAATAACAATTAGGGGCCTAAAATTTTTTTTGAGGTCGGTCTCAGCAATGCCATCGAATCTAAAACATTTGATACGTAAGAAGCTGTATGCTGATGCCGACCTCAAAAAAAATTTTAGGCTCCTAATTTAATTCCTAGCCACCTTCGATTTCGTTATTGTTGGTTAATGTCGTGTATCTAAGTATAATAATATTATTTCATACTTTTGAGTGAATTTCATTTTGAAGTTTTTTAAAGTTTTTTAAACTTTTATTTTTATGTTGTTGACATTCAGCCTATACGCTCGAATCTTTACGCTTCCTCATTTATTATGCGGACAGCGATGGAGTGCCTTGCCTGCATCTGTGTTTCCCGACTCCTACAATTTGTGGATCTTCAAGACGAGAGTGAATAGGCATTATTTGAGTTTGCGTGTACCATCCTCGACTACATCGTCACTTACCATCAGGTGAGATATAGTCAAACGCACTAAAATTTTAAATAAAAAAAACCTCAAGTGGGTCTCAACCAAGACCCTCCCGCTACAACACAACCAGGACCATTAAATATATACCATTGTTCCAATGTAAATGTCTATTACAACTATTACAAAAAATATTTTTTTTTCTGTATTGGCTAAATTTGTTTTTTATTGCATTATTTTAATTCATTTTAGTCCATTAATATCTATAGACTATAGATATTTTACAGGTAGCACTAGTAGAAATGAAGGTAATTACCCTACGGCTTCTTAATCCATCTTATAGTACTTATAATATATATGTAGATAAAATAATGTATGCAATTGTTGCAATTAGGTCTTAAAACACTCGTGTGATTCTATAACGAAATTCGGCTTCGCCTCATTTCGTTAAAACACACTTATGTTTTAAGATCGTCATTACATAACAGTTGCATAAACTACAAATAAATTTAAATCCACTTTTAAAGTGGAGTTAAACGGGAACAATCGTATGTAAGTTTCGTCGAATCGATATCAATTTTATACAGAGCCTATTCTTCTTCTTTGCGTGTCGATGACAAATTAAATCATTCCGGTCCAGAACTTAGCCACTTTGTGGCGTCCATTAAGTCCTGCTGCGAACAGGTGACAGGGCAGGCAGGACAGGAAACTAAATGAGCCATGGACTGCACCGCTCCACACACACAGTCTAAATTTGGGTTTTCCGAGAGTCCCCACCTGAACATATTCTCCTTGCTCCGGCCGACCTGAGTCCGAAGTCGATTTAAAGACTTTCAGATCGGCCATGTTAATATATGTCCAGCCGGTAGACTCTCAGAAAGCGGGACAAAGGGGTCAGGAAGCGGTGTTCGAGCACGCCACATGTTGCATCTCGCTTGAGAGGGCTGAGTTGTGAGGGGGTCGACACGTTTTAATAAGCTTTTCCGACTTTTTAACCCCCGACGCAAAAAAGAGGGGTGTTATAAGTTTGACGTGTCTGTCTGTCTGTGTATCTGTGTATCTGTGTATCTGTCTGTGGTATCGTAGCTCCCAAACGGATGAACCGATTTCCGTTTAGTTTTTTTTGTGTCATAGATAATTTTATCCCGAGTGTTCTTAGCCATGTTTCATGAAAATCTGTTCAGCCGTTTGAACATCATCAGCTCCTTTCTAGTTGATGAGGGGATCTGACTAACTTCCTTATGTCCGATCGATTCGAAATTTAGTACCGTGTTACTTCAATGATATTGAAAGTATATGGTTAGGTAACCATGACCTGATCAGCCGTTTGAAGATCATCAGCTCCTTTCTAGTTGATGAGGGGATCTGACTAACTTCCTTATGTCCGATCGATTCGAAATTTAGTACCGGGTTACTTCAATGGTATTGAAAGTATATGGTAAGGTAACCATGACCTGATCAGCCGTTTGAAGATCATCAGCTCCTTTCTAGTTGATGAGGGGATCTGACTAACTTCCTTATGTCCGATCGATTCGAAATTTAGTACCGGGTTCATCATATCAGCCGAAGGAAGTCCACTGCTGGACATAGGCCTCCCCCAAGGATCTCCACGACGACCGGTTCTGCGCTGCCCGCATCCAGCGGCTTCCCGCGACCTTCACCAGGTCATCGGTCCACCGAGTGGGAGGCCTGCCTACACTACGCTTTCCGGTGCGTGGTCGCCACTCGAGAACTTTACTGCCCCAACGGCCATCTGTTCTACGAGCAATGTGCCCCGCCCACTGCCACTTAAGTTTAGCAATTCTGAGAGCTATGTCGGTTACTTTGGTTCTCTTACGGATCTCCTCGTTTCTGATTCGATCACGCAGAGAAACTCCGAGCATAGCACGCTCCATTGCCCTTTGGGTGACCTTGAGCCTTCTTATGAGGCCCATAGTAAGCGACCATGTCTCAGTTCCGTACGTCATCACTGGCAACACACATTGGTCGAAGACCTTGGTCTTAAGACACTGCGGTATCTGGGACGTAAAGATATTGCGAAGCTTCCCGAACGCTGCCCAGCCGAGTTGGATTCGACGATTGATCTCTTTCTCGAAGTTGGACCTACCTAACTGGACTGTTTGTCCCAGGTATACATATTCGGTAACAACTTCGAGTGTAGAGCCTCCAACCTTCAGAGGAGTAGGTATGACACGGACGTTTGACATAATTTTCGTCTTGTCCATGTTCATAGTACCGGGTTACTTCAATGGTATTGAAAGTATATGGTAAGGTAACCATGACCTGATCAGCCGTTTGAAGATCATCAGCTCTTTAATAGTTGATGATCTGACGTCGCTGCGTCGCTTCGACTCTGCCCCACAGGGAATTGAGCCTTATGTATGTGTATTATTACTTCTTAGTCTTATACATTCTGCTAAAGCTGATCTGTCATGCGGATTATTGAAGAGCTTTCTCTGGTCCAGTTCAATAATAGTTACTAACTCAACTAACTAATCACTATAAATACCTTCCTAATATTTATACCTACTTTAAAAAGGACAAAATAAAAGTAAAATTAAAAATTTTAAAAACCCACCGACACAAAAAATGAATTCTAAAAACTAACAAATAATATTTTAAACCTATTATAATTACTATCGTCACATATATTATGTAAGTTCAAATATTTTATTTTCCAAGCGTTGTCGCGTCGGGGGACCGCTAAGTGAGAAAAACAGGTGTAGTCGCAGATTGCAACAAAAGAATTTACTCCGAAAAATTCGCAAAATCGACACCACCGTCAACGTCGTCTGCCCTCACGTGTCTGCCCGTTCGGGTCGCCGCTCTTGGTAATGCCCACCCCCGCGCCGCATACCGCACACCGAGCTCGCGCGCAGAGCGTAGACTATATTATATTATGAAACTATGAAATTTAAGATCGCTCGTATCGTACCTAAATGTAATTAGAAATGATTAATTATCTGTTGTTGGAAAAATACTTTATAAACTTTAGCGGTCCCCCGACGCGTCGACGCTTGGAAAATAAAATATTTGAACTTACATAATATATGTGACGATAGTAATTATAATAGGTTTAAAATATTATTTGTTAGTTTTTAGAATTCATTTTTTGTGTCGGTGGGTTTTTAAAATTTTTAATTTTACTTTTATTTTGTTTAGCCTTTGCGGCGGTAGCTCGCGCCCATGTCCCAACGTAGCCCTCTCTCGCGAGCTTGCAATGGTTCTGCGAACAACTGGCGGCGCTATGCCAGCCAGTGGATACAGCAACTTCATCGGGGTCGGCTTCAAACATCCAGTAATAATCCGGCAGGTTTCGTTTAAGGCTGTATCCACAAGCTTGGCATGAGTAGAGCGGCCCCATACGGGGCACGCGAATTCGCTGGCAGAAAGCTGGCTGAAGTTCTCCACACGTAACGCAAAGTCGACCACACGTAGCTGGACTGACTCTCATCTCCGAGACTTACCACCCGAAACATGGTAACGCAGTATTTGTTACTCCCGGAGTGAGCATTAAATCAACAGAGCCTATGAGAATAATTGACAAAGCTAAAAACGTTAAAAACAATCAACTTCAATCAATAAACCAACAACGTGTTTTTACACTCTTGTCAGTCCATATCCGCCTCCGTGGCGTAATGGTTAGTTCATTCGCTTTACACCAGGAGGTAGCGGGTTTGATTCCCGGTGGGTTTGGTTGGTGGTAGGGCATTTTCTAAGCCCGCCTGGCTAGCTACCACCATCTTATCTAAGTCTTGCCGCCAAACATCAATGTTGTCAACATTGATGTTTGGCGGCAAGAAGATAAGATAGCGAGATCCCCGTTGCGTTGGGGAATCTTGGTAAGTCCGCTTCCATCTTCGGCATCATCGTCACTTACCATCAGGCGAGAAGATGCCAAGGGCTTACCAATTGTAAATAAAAAAAAACAACTGAACTCATTTAGAGGAAACTTGCGCTGTTGCTTTAGTTGAAAGATACTTAATCAAATAAAAACAATTATTACTTACTTCGCTGGCTCAGCGACCCAAAGTGGATCTTGGCGTCCGACATTAAAGTGCGCCACTCTATCCTATTTTGTGCCAAGTTTGACCATTCGCGCACTCCCAACTCTTTGAGGTATTTGGCGACTTCATCTTTCCAGCGATACCTTGGTCGACCCACCGGGCGGCGCCCGGAGGGTTTTCCAAGATAAGCTCTTTTGGCTGCTCGATCCTCTCCCACTCTCTCTACATGTCCTAGCCAGCGAAGTCGGGCTACTTTTATTTCCCCGGTGATGTTCGGTTCGGACACTAGGTCTTCTAGCTCCTGGTTAAATAAAGCTTTGCCTCTACAAACAAACAATTATTGCAACTTCATATTAGTTCTGAGAAATACGTGGTTAAACATACGAACTTGCACTTATGAAATTTAGCACACCTTTTAGAAGCTGACACGTAATACGAATATTGTGAAATTTCAACAATGCCTATTACATACATAAAGATCGAATCGATAACCTTTTTACAGTCAGTTTAAAATCGTAGAAAAGATGGCTGTTAGGGCAGTAAAGTAATCGAGTGGCGACCGCACACCGGGAAACATAGCGTAGGTAGGCCTCACACGTGGTGGACCGACGACCTGGTGAAGATCGCGGGAAGCCGCTGGATGCGGGCAGCGCAATACCGGTCGTCGTGGAAATCCTTGGGGGAGGCCTTGAACGCTTCTCAGCTGATGTGATGTTGATGAGAAATGGTAGGTAAACTTTTAAAAGTTTTCCCACAATGATGCTTGATTATTGATAAACAATTGATGAATTGTGAAATGTTTTCATGAATCGATGATGCTATAGGCACTATTGGCTTTCCAATTGTGAATATAATAAATAGATAAATGGGTAAAGAAAATATTTCAATAATCCACAAGAGCATAGACGTAACCGATTACAAAGAGATGCGTAATGATTTCACTCGTAAAAGCCATTAATAGTAAATCACGACTCCATTTGCCACCATTAAGAAAAACCTCAAGTATTATCAAATACTTAACTGTTGACACCACAATCACTAACGACTTACATAATATTTGTAATTTTGTTCATTTTTGCAACGAAATATTATTATTGCGTTGTTGACGGTCATTATTTATTTGAAACTTGCGCGTTTCTATAGGATTTAATCCAGGGACTTAATTACCGCAAAATTACGGCAGCCTAATTTTGCGGTACGATGTCGTATCCATAGTAATTAACGGTGTCCCAAAAATGCATCACACACATCAGCTAAATAGTTAAGTCGATTAAAATTTATATTTCTATGTTTTAATAATAAAATTGAAACTATGAATTGTATTAGACTATAAAATGTTAGTGACTTGGATGTGAAATCTGTAAGCTAGCAATTATGAATAAATGAAATGAAATGAAATAGACGTAGTGGACGCTGGACAAATGTCTACCCCGAGGTTTGGCGGTAATCGCCACGTTTAGCAGGCGGGTTGTCAATCGTAGTTTCCAGAGTGGTGCCACAGAACGCGGAAAGGACGCTGGTGTCCCAAAAATGCATCATACGCGTCCAATGCTCGAGAAATACCCCCCCCCCCCCCCCCCCAGGTTTTGAAGTAATCGCCACGTTAGGCGGGTTGGCAATCGCAGTGTACAGAGTGGTGGCACAGCACACGTAAAGGACGCTGGACGTCCCAAAAATGCATTCACACACATCAGCCAATAGACGTCCACTGCTGGAAAAATGCCTCTACCAAGGTTTTAAAGTAATCGCCACGTTTAGCAGGCGGGTTGGCAATCAGAGTGTGCAGAGTGGTGCCACAGAACGCGTAAAGGATGCTGGTGTCCCAAAAATGCATCACACACATCAGCCAGTAGATGTCCACTGCTGGACAAATACCTCCCCCATGGTTTTGAAGTAATCGCCACGTTTAGCAGGTGGGTTGGCATTCCAGTGAGCAAAGTGGTGGCACAGAAGGTGGAAAGGACGCCTGCTGCCCTTCCTATAGCTTTTGTCTCTTAGTCGCCCCTCATGACGTAATGGTCCATTAGCTTCACACCAGGAGGTCGCGGGTTCGATTCCCGGCGGAGTCCAAACTTGTAAGACTCGGTTTGGTTGGTGGTACGGCATTTTCTAATCCCGCCTGGCAAGCTACCACCATCCTATCTAAATCTTGCCGACAAACATCAGTGTTAACAACAGACTTGAAGATAAGATAGCCAGTTCTCCATTGCGTTTGGGAATCTTGGTAAGCCCGCTTCCATCTTTGGCATCATCGTCACTTACCATCAGGTGAGATGATGCCAAGGGCTTTCCAATTGTAAATAAAAAAAAGAAAAGGTTAAAAATTACAACACCTTGAAATTAGGGTACCGCAAAATAAATTGTAACAGAAATATATAGGATTGTTTCGGTTAAATTTCGATTAATTTAATTTTACCCAAATTAAAATTCTACTCTACAAAATAAAACAATCGTAAATTATTTAAAAAAATTTTTAGGGTTGCCACCGTAGTCAAAATAACTTTTTTTTTCTCAGAAATGGCTCGAACTATTTTGATGAAACTGTATAAGTGTGTAAATTTATATTTATATAGTATACTACACGACATAGTTACTTAATCCAAAAACAAATCTGAATAAGGTACCTCTCATTTATAAACCCAGGTTGTTTATTACTTTTTCTCAAAAATGGCTGTAACGATTTTATTGAAACTTTGTGAATAACTAGGACTTTTAAAGGTCTACTAGTAGTTGATTATTCCAGTGAAAATCTAATTAAGGTACCTCACATTCAAACCAAAATTATTTGTAATTTTTTTTAAGATAAATTATTGCATACCATATACGCAGAAATGAAATACATAACTAGAAAAACATACAAACGATATGCAAAGCCGGCCTTATCGCCTTAAGCGATTTCTTCCAGGCAGCAGCATTTTTCAGTCTGAGTATTGTACAGTCTTAGCTACTAAGTAAGCTTAATGTTTATTATTGACTAGCTGTGCCCGCGACTTAATCCGCGTGGAGAATTTGAGTTTTCCAACGGGAACTCTTGAATTTTCCTATATGTTAAGCCGAGCTACAAGGTACCACCATACAAAATTTCATCAAAATCAGCTTGGTAGTTTATGCGTGATGCGCAAACATAAAGACAGACAAAATTTACAAAAGCTGTTTTAGCATCTAAATCGTTAGTAATGTCCACCACAGTTATTATTTTACGAAAATATTTCATATACAGACACGGCCACGTTACAGTTTAATTATATGTAGAGGTTTAAGTACGATTGACTACGCCAGTCGGTGAAGGCTTTAAGAGGAATTATTTGATATCTACCTATCGACTTAGTTATGATATTTCCATAGCTTTTATTATTTTTAAATTTATTGTTTATTCATTTTTTCTTTATGAAATGGAGATGGTCTTGGAACCCTACACTATGCGTGGTTCGACACACACTTGACAGATTTTTTATTATAGAAATATAATCATTTGCTTATATTTTTTATATTTTAAAAATTACTGGATAACCCTGATGTTGATATTTTAAATCTGTGTATTTTCATTCACTTTAATGTTTCCATTCTATTTTTTCAGGTATGTCCTTCAAACTTCTACGTTGCGTGGTCTTCTAATAAAAATATTGGAGAAGTAAGCAAAAGTGAACTAACTTAACATCATATTCATACGACATTTTTTTTTATCCACAATTGATAAGCCCTTGGCATCATCTCACCTGATGGTAAGTGACGATGCCGAAGATGAAAGAGGGCTTACTAAGATCCCCCAACGCAATGGGAATCTGGCTATCTTATCTTCAAACCGGAACACATTGATGCTGTTAACATTGATGTTTGGCGGCAAGATTTAGATAAGATGGTGGTAGCTAGCCAGGCGCGCTATTGAAATTCCCTACCACTAACCGAACCTAGTATCACAAAGTTGAACCCGCCGGGATCAAACCCGTGAACTCCTGGTGTGAAGAGATGGACTAACCATTACGCCACGGTGGCGGATGAAATACTATACTCAGTAAAAGATCACAAGGTTGGTAAACGACTATTTTGTAAGCAAACCTCTTGTTGGTATTAGTACAATATGTTCCCATGATTAGTCGGCCTGCTTTGACCATAGGTCTCGGGTTAGATACCCGGCGGGGTCAACTTGTAAGACTCGGTTTGATTGGTGGTAGGGCATTTTCTAAGCCCATCTGGCTAGCTACCACCATCGAATCTAAGTCTTGCCGCCGTGTTAGCAACATTGACGTATTTCGGCTTGAAGATAAGATAGCCAGTTCTCCATTGCGTTGGAAAATCAGGGTAAGCCCGCTTCCATCTTCGGTATCATTGTCTCTTACCATCAGGTGAGATGATGCCAAGGGCTTAGCAATTGTGGATTATTAAAAAAAATTCGTTTCTGGGCGTAAGTAATCATTTATCTTGGAACTATTATAACGACGGAGAACAAAAAAACGCATTTTCCTGACGACACTAAGATTTCAAGAGATGTCATTGTATTTTGTCAAACAAGACTTCATCATCATAATATCAGCCGAAAGATGTCCACTGCTGATCAAAGGCCCCCTTCCACAAACGCCTGCATCCAGCGACGTCTGCGACCTTCACCTGGTCATCATGTTCCACCTATTGGAGGCTTTTCTATGCTATATCTTCTCTTCTAGTACGCAGTCAAACAAACAGGACAACAATCAACAAAATGCATGCAGAAAGCAGCTCACAAGAAAAACACAAAAAAAAAAAAAAAAAAAAATTGCCAAGTGCGAATTGGACTCGCACAAAGAAGGGTTACGTAGTCTTTTCAAAAAATAAATGTATGTTTTGAAAACCTTTTCAAAAAAAAATATATATATTTTGAAAACAAAAAAATTTTTACAGTTCGATAAAAAACAATTTTTAAATAGATCCATGAATCAGAAATTGGTTTCAGTAAAATTGTTAAAAAACACCCCCTCTTTACATGTTAGGGAGGTATCCTAAAATAACCTTTTTTAAGATTTTATTTTACCTCTTTGTCGATGAGATAAATAATATCATGCCAATTTATAGCTTTTTAGTAGTACTAATAGTCTCTGAGTTAAGTCGCGTACCTACAGACGGACAAACAGACATGGTGAAACCGTAAGGGTTCCTTTTTAACTCCGGAACCCTAAAAACAAACTGCTGCTATATTATAATTTGTTATTATTGGGCTCTTACTGTGAACATGCCGTGCATGCATAGGTAGTTGTGATTACAAAGGTAAAAAAATAAATAATAATAAATAAAATAAAAAAGAAATAAAAAAATAAATTAAAAATGGTTTATTTCGGATAACTGAAAGATCCATAGCATGTTAAAAAGGCTTATGGTAGGTTAGTAACAATAATAAGAGGACCAAACAAAAAAAATATGTTAATTACTTAATACAGATATATACAATCCCCATGCCCAGAGTGATCAGGGAGAAAAGCTTGTTTCCGTGATCACTCTCCACCTCCATAGGGGAGATGTATATCTGTATACTATGGTATATCTATAATATAATAAAACTGTAACGGGGCCGTGTCTGTACATGAAATATTTTTGGAAAATAATAACTGTGGTGGACATTACTAACGATACAGAGGCCAAAACAACAACTTTTGTAATTTTTGTCTGTCAGTCTGTCTGTCTGTATGTTCGCGCATCACGCAAAAACTACCAGGCCGATTTTGATGAAATTTTGTATGGTGGTTCCTTATAGCCCGGGTTAACATATAGGATACTTTTTATCCCGGAAAATTCAAGAGTTCCCGTGGGAAAATCAAAAGTATTCATTTATAGAATGGCTCACCACGCAAATGTGGCTTGACCTATTATAATCAAATTTTACACGTTGATACCCTATATCGCGAACTAAAACTGGGACATTGTGAATCCAAAAAAATCAAGGGTTCCTGCAGGAATGCAAAAATAGTATCTTTAGAATGGCCCAACGTAACAATATGAAAACTTTACATTGGGATGGGGTGTTTTGACCATCATTGCATAGTCGGGTATTCTTTATCATGGAAAACTAAAGAGGTCCCGTGGGAAATTATATCTATCGATACTTACAATAATAACAATAGAGTACTTTTTCCCCATATTATAATCTACACATACCACACATTATAATCATAGCAGCAAAATGTCAATAGATGGCACTGCAGGGATAATAAAACGCGCTTAAGTTGTATTAAAATATTATTTCATACTTTTGAGTGGATTTCTTTTATGTATTTTTCAGCATACGCTTCTTTACACAACTCTTACTCTGGAACTATGGCACGTAGCGATGTGTTTGATAGACCAACAGATAAGTATTTTTTTTTACAGATTCCAATCGTGTAAAAAAATTTAAAAACACATATACCGAGTTTAGCATTTCTTAACAGGAGGAACAGATATGGAAACTCTTCTGACGGCGACTTTTTGCGTGTGGCAGTTGCTCTTCGCCTGCAATATCAATATCTGTGAACCTCATCAATGTATTTGCTGGTCCACGGTGGAGGCAATTGGCAATCACTCACTGAGTTGCGGTCGTTGTTTGTGAAGATTCCCACGTCACCAATTCCTTAATGACCTCACTCGGAGGGCACTGGTCTCGGCCAGATGGAATATTCCATCTTTGATGCAGCCGCCGGGCTTTAGTCGCTCTGATGGCAAAAGGCCGGAGGGTTTAAACAGGTGCTATGGCAGAAAGGAACGTGCCTGCTTTGGGATGCCACTTTTATTGCCTCATACCTCACCCGTACGGTACTGCTGCTCAATTTGCGGCGAGAAAGAAGCATAATAAGTACTCGGTCTTGGAGAAAAATTACTGCTTTGTGCCGCTGGTCTGCGAGACAACCGGCTGTTTAACCCTCAGATGCCTTTGCCTTCACAAAGGAGATTGGCAGTCGCCTTCGAGAGAGGAGATGTGACGTGAGGTCCTACCTGCTGCTAAGGTTGTCTATTGCCATCCAGCGCGGCAACGAGAAGTGCGTCATGGACTCCTTTGGAACTGATACGACTCGAGGATTTGACCCATATTAATATTTTAAGGAAATTTTATTACTAGATTGATATAATTGAATTCATCATATCAGTTTATATACGTCCCCAACAAGGGGCTCGACCTGCCCTGAGTTAGGGCGATCAGGCCTTAGACGATCACGCGAGTCCATTGCGGGTTGATTGACTTCACACATAGCTTCGAGTTTCTTCGCAGGCGTGTGCAGGTTTTCTCACGATGTTTTCCCTCGCCGTAACAGCGTCGGATTAACGTACATACCAGTAATCGATATTCATATAGATATTGGTAAGTAGCAGGATTCGAACCACGGCCTTCCGGACAGGAGGTAGTGGCCCTAACCGTTCTGCCACCGACGCTCTAGATGTTATTTAAGATTTGGAAATCCTTACTTAATATTATGTGAAAATGTGTTTGTTTGTTTGTTACCTATTCACACTTCAACACCTCTACCAATCTTGATGAAATTTGGCGTGCAGGTAGGTATCACTGGGAATGAAATAGTTTACTTTTTATCTGTGGAAATTGTCATAGCCCGATGCAGTTCCTGAGGAAACTAAAACAATACTCTTTGTTCGTTAAGTTATTTAAAATCGTAACGAAAAAATGGGTTGGTGTGATTTTTAGCACAGAGATGAGGTGGAAAATGATATAATTTACTAATAAGTATATCCTGACATAGTTCCAGAGGGATCAGGGGACAACTGTTTTCTACGCTCACGCACGTCGGTTCGCAACGGAGCAACAGATTAAAGTGATTTTTTGTATGGAATTTGTTGAGGGGGTGTGAAGTGACAAAGACTGCTAATCCGAATAGCCCGATACAGTTCCTGGGGTACCTGGAGAAAACTCATGTCCACGCTTGCGAGCTGATTGCGGCTCGCGCACCACCCACCCTCAAAATAAAAGCTATGTCCATGCGGGCGAAGCCGCGGGCAAAAGCTAGTGGTAAATAAAGGTAATCTTATTTCTTTTT
The DNA here is from genome assembly GCA_947284805.1 of Coleophora flavipennella. Classification (NCBI taxonomy): domain Eukaryota; kingdom Metazoa; phylum Arthropoda; class Insecta; order Lepidoptera; family Coleophoridae; genus Coleophora; species Coleophora flavipennella. The sequence continues at coordinate 11,433,522 of OX369297.1, forward strand.
TCACATTCTTAAGAAGACTTTGAAAACACGGCGAAAATTCTACTTTTCATACAAACGGCGATATCGATTTTCGCCTCTTAAATGTTAACCGATTTGGACCAATTTTGACAGGTTTTCAGTTAGAACAAAAGTTATGCTTATACGTTTCGTTTTTTAAATTACTAATTATATTTTTAAAAAACGGCCAAAATTTGTTTTGTATAAAAAAACGTGAACGAATATAAAATTAAACTTATTAACATTATCGAAAAAACTAAAACGTATAAGCCTAGCTTTTGTTCTGACTGACTGACATAAAAAATTAGTCCAAATCGGTAAACATTCAAGAGGATTAAATCGTTATCGCCGTTTGTATGAAAAGTCGCAGCTTCACAATCCTCTTAAGATTTACCTTGTGGTGATTTTTTATTAGTTCACGTGAATGTAAATAAAAATATTAGTATATTTGGAATATAATAAAACACTTGTGTTTTAGGTAACTTAATTACGGCGGAAAAGGTTTTTTTATCTGATTGCTTCGCACATACCTACTTACTACGCGCAGCCCCACAAGCGGGCGACAGTGGCGCAGTCTTGCCGACGAGTTTCACTGAAGATGTGGGACGCGGATTGAAATCGGAGTTTTTCTAGCTTTACACCCACTCTTAACGCAAGGCACCGACTGTACTTTGTGATTTAGTTATGTTGCAGCCACAAAATCACTTAGATGACCAAGGTTTTTTCTATTATTTTCGAGGTTGCTCTGTTGAGATTCTGGCTGCATGCAAATCGTTGATTGGTGTCTAGTTCGACAAAAATACATTATGGTACTAGGGTGGTAAATAGGTGTTTGGTAAACGAGTGACATTAATTTGTAACCACTTAAAACATAAACGAATCATTTATCAAAAAAATATTATTGTCAAACACGCACTGCGCACCCTCGAAAAGACATAGAAACTTTGTCCACGCGGGTGAAGCCGCGGGAAACAGTTAGTTTGTTATATGAAAATCAATTCTTAAGGAGTGGACTTCAAAAAAATTCGCCCCACATTCAAATATAGTTTCACTTAAAGTGCCCTAAAAATTTTAGGGACCTAATTGTATTACGGCTTTTTTTTTTATGTTACTGCGACATGTATAATTTCATGATACTAGCAACTTAGCCAAATAATGAATTAGGTAATCCCTTAAAGGTGGTCTTTACCGTGTATCTCTTAACGCTTAGGTATCATAATTAATCTGTGCTATCCAACCAAGCGACAGGAACTTCAACAAGATATAACAATTTTGTGTACGAGGCATCTACCGGGACTTCTAATCATCACACTGAACAACTTTCCCCAAGGAAACCATAATCAATTCTCAACAAAAAATTGACGCTCCATTAAAAATTTCCATCTTCGGCATCATCGTCACTTACCATCAGGTGAGATGATGCCAAGAGCTTACCAATTGTAAAAAAAAAACTTAAATTAATAATTTAAAAAACCCCCGACAAAAAACCGCTACTAAGTAAAAAATAATATGTCTTGGCTCTTAAGGTAGTTATATTTTGATCTAAGAGTCGTCGCGTAGGGGGACCCTTAAGTTATGAAATTATTTGCAATTAGTTGTAGTAAAGTAAAACAGAAGTGGTATTCTGTTTTTATTTAATGAAGTTAGCGGTCCCCCTGCGCGACGACTCTTAGATCAAAATATAACTACTTACATTAAACTTAAAGGGCCATAATATTTTCTACTTTTTAGCGATTTGTTGTCAGTGGTGTTTAAAATTTTTAATTTAAGTTTTATTTCATACTTTTTAAAATTTATGTCGAAACACGATACCTATGCTGTAAGTTGGCAAGGATTTGTTTATCCTGCAGATTTCAGGAGATGCTGCAGCATCAAGTCAAGGTTACCATGTTCTATCTAACATGTTTTCATTGAGACTATTCTAATGAGCTAAAACACGATACGTCTGCTGTAAGTTGGAGAGGAGTTGGGTACCCTGCAGATTCCAGGAGATGCTTCAGCATCAGGTAAAGATTACCATGGTTTTGCCATATTATTACAGTAACATAGATTCAAACTTTGAATCGATCAGACCTGTATAAGTTGCCCACACCCCTTCATTACCTAGATGAGAGCTGATGATCCTCAAACGGATGAACAGACCATCATAAATTATAGCTAAGAACCACTTCAATAACGTCATCTTTCAAACAAACAAACAAACCGCATCAAAATCAGTCCATTCGTTTATGAACTACAATGCAACAGACAGACACACAAATACACAGATACACAGGTCAAACTTATAACACCCCTATTTTTGATTCGGGGGTTAAACAGATACACACAACAAACTTATAACACCCCTCTTTTTGCTTCGGGGCTTAAAAAGATACACACGTCAAACTTATAACACCCCTCTTTTTGCTTCGAGGGTTAAACAGATTCACACGTCAAACTTATAATACCCCTCTTTTTGCTTCGGGGGTTAAACAGATACACACATCAAACTTATAACACCCCTCTTTTTGCTTCGGGGGTTAAACAGATACACACATCAAACTAATAACACCCCTCTTTTTGCTTCGGGGGTTAAACAGATACACACGACAAACTTATAACACCCCTCTTTTTGCTTCGGGGGTTAAACAGATACACACGTCAAACTTATAACACCCCTCTTTTTGCTTCGGGGGTTAAACAGATACACACGTCAAACTTATAACACCTCTCTTTTTGCTTCGGGGGTTAAACAGATACACACGTCAAACTTATAACACCCCTCTTTTTGCTTCGGGGGTTAAACAGATACACACGTCAAACTTATAACACCCCTATTTTTGCTTCGGGGGTTAAACAGGTACACACGTCAAACTTATAACACCCCACTTTTTGCTTCGGGGGTTAAACAGATACACACATCAAACTTATAACACCCCTCTTTTTGCTTCGGGGATTAAACAGATACACACATAAAACTTATAACACCCCTCTTTTTGCTTCGGGGGTTAAACAGATACACACGTCAAACTTATAACACCCCTCTTTTTGCTTCGGGGGTTAAACAGATACACACATCAAACTTATAACACCCCTCTTTTTGCTTCGGGGGTTAAACAGGTACACACATCAAACTTATAACACCCCTCTTTTTGCTCCGGGGGTTAAACAGATACACACATCAAACTTATAACACCCCTCTTTTTGCTTCGGGGGTTAAACAGATACACACATCAAACTTATAACACCCCTCTTTTTGCTTTGGGGGTTAAACAGATACACACATCAAACTTATAACACCCCTCTTTTTGCTTTGGGGGTTAAACAGATACACACGACAAACTTATAACACCCCTCTTTTTGCTTCGGGGGTTAAACAGATACACACGTCAAACTTATAACACCCCTCTTTTTGCTTCGGGGGTTAAACAGATACACACATCAAACTTATAACACCCCTCTTTTTGCTTCGGGGGTAAAACAGATACACACGTCAAACTTTTAACACCTCTCTTTTTGCTTCGGGGGTTAAACAGATACACACATCAAACTTATAACACCCCTCTTTTTGCTTCGGGGGTTAAACAGATACACACGTCAAACTTATAACACCCCTATTTTTGCTTCGGGGGTTAAACAGGTACACACGTCAAACTTATAACACCCCACTTTTTGCTTCGGGGGTTAAACAGGTACACACGTCAAACTTATAACACCCCACTTTTTGCTTCGGGGATTAAACAGATACACACATCAAACTTATAACACCCCTCTTTTTGCTTCGGGGGTTAAACAGATACACACGTCAAACTTATAACACCCCTCTTTTTGCTTCGGGGGTTAAACAGATATACACGTCAAACTTATAACACCCCTCTTTTTGCTTCGGGGGTTAAACAGGTACACACGTCAAACTTATAACACCCCACTTTTTGCTTCGGGGGTTAAACAGGTACACACGTCAAACTTATAACACCCCACTTTTTGCTTCGGGGGTTAAACAGATACACACATCAAACTTATAACACCCCTCTTTTTGCTTCGGGGATTAAACAGATACACACGTCAAACTTATAACACCCGTCTTTTTGCTTCGGGGGTTAAACAGATACACACGTCAAACTTATAACACCCGTCTTTTTGCTTCGGGGGTTAAACAGATACACACGTCAAACTTATAACACCCCTCTTTTTGCTTCGGGGGTTAAACAGATACACACGTCAAACTTATAACACCCCTCTTTTTGCTTCGGGGGTTAAACAGATACACACGTCAAACTTATAACACCCCTCTTTTTGCTTCGGGGGTTAAACAGATACACACATCAAACTTATAACACCCCTCTTTTTGCTTCGGGGGTTAAACAGGTACACACATCAAACTTATAACACCCCTCTTTTTGCTTCGGGGGTTAAACAGATACACACATCAAACTTATAACACCCCTCTTTTTGCTTCGGGGGTTAAACAGATACACACGACAAACTTATAACACCCCTCTTTTTGCTTCGGGGGTTAAACAGATACACACGACAAACTTATAACACCCCTCTTTTTGCTTCGGGGATTAAACAGATACACACATCAAACTTATAACACCCCTCTTTTTGCTTCGGGGGTTAAACAGATACACACGACAAACTTATAACACCTCTCTTTTTGCTTCGGGGGTTAAACAGATACACACGTCAAACTTATAACACCCCTCTTTTTGCTTCGGGGGTTAAACAGATACACACATCAAACTTATAACACCCCTCTTTTTGCTTCGGGGGTTAAACAGGTACACACATCAAACTTATAACACCCCTCTTTTTGCTTCGGGGGTTAAACAGATACACACGTCAAACTTATAACACCCCTCTTTTTGCTTCGGGGGTTAAACATATACACACATCAAACTTATAACACCCCTCTTTTTGCTTTGGGGGTTAAACAGGTACACACATCAAACTTATAACACCCCTCTTTTTGCTCCGGGGGTTAAACAGATACACACGTCAAACTTATAACACCCCTCTTTTTGCTCCGGGGGTTAAACAGATACACACGTCAAACTTATAACACCCCTCTTTTTGCTCCGGGGGTTAAACAGATACACACATCAAACTTATAACACCCCTCTTTTTGCTTCGGGGGTTAAACAGATACACACGTCAAACTTATAACACCCCTCTTTTTGCTCCGGGGGTTAAACAGATACACACGTCAAACTTATAACACCCCTCTTTTTGCTCCGGGGGTTAAACAGATGCACACGCAAACTTATAACACCCCTCTTTTTGCGTCGGGGTTAAAAATTCAATAAATTGGTCAATAAACTAATCGAATTGCTTTTAGAGGAATACCTATCGGCCTGTTGGGAAAACTTGTTTAGTATGCTGGGGGATCGTTCATTAATCACGTGAGGCTTGAAAGGGGGCTAAGGGGGTTAGGAAAAAATCACGAAATATCACAAGGTTGTAGGGATATAACGTGCATATATTTTTTTTGTAAAACGTGCGAAGTCCAAACCAAAAAGCGGCGCGTAACCTTGACTCGCGGTTGCTAGGCAACGATTTTCCCGCCCGCCGCGGCTACCACCAGGCTCGGCTTTCCTTGAAAATTTATGAGATACTTTTTACCAATAAAAATACACGTGATTTTGGGTCAGCGCGGGGAGTGGGGGAGAGTAAGTTTAAAACCTCAGCACGTAGCACCGGTAGGGGGTTAAAAAGTTGCTAAAAACAATCCGTAATTACTATTAATCACGTTTATACAAGCCTATAAGTCGTGTACAACGTTTTTCGGCTGATATGATGATGATGATACGAGCCCTGACTAACGGTTCCTATACTAATTTTGGTAAATCTCTGTGTAGTCCCATCATGTGTGGTCCGATACGAGGAATGTGAAGCTGCAACTTTTCATACAACCGGCAATGACGGTTTTCACCTCTTAAATTTTAACCGATTTGGACGAATTTTTGATAAGTTGTCAGTCAGAGCAAAAGCTAGGCTCTAAAACGTTTTTGTTATTTCGGTAAAGTTAATTAGTTTAATTTTATTGTCGTTCACGTATTTTCATACAAAACTAATTTCGGTCATTTTTTTATTGATAACCAGTAATTGAAAAAACGAAACGTGTAAGCCTAGCTTTTGTGCTGACTGACAACCTATCAAAAGTTGGCCCAAATCGGTTAACATTTAAGAGGTGAAAATCGTTATCGCCGTTTGTATGAAAAGTCGAATTATCGCCGTAGGTTCACAGTCCTCTTAAATTGTTCTAATATGACAATTTTCGCAAATTCCAAGTTATTAGTCATAGTTCACAAAAAAATTGAAATATGCTTTGTCTATCTCATAGTGGACTAGTTCCAAATCTTTCACAAATAACCGGTTTTTAGTTAAACAGGGTGTAACAAATTAAATGTAGGACCCGTTAACTGGAGTTTCTACTCATCATACTGAACAACTTTTAATCTACGACTTTGCTGAAATCGCAAAAAAAAAATTACTCTTCATTCAAATCGATCAGCTTATCGACAAACTTTGTGCATTTTAGTATGGAGGGTCCAATTTTTTTTTGGGAATTGACTATGGGTTCCTTGGGGAAAGTATCATCATCATTTTTTATTTCATGAACAGACAATCTGTGCGCGAAACAATTTTAAAAACTTAAATCTAATAACATAATATTCAATTTCATGTTAACATTTTATAAAAACAAATTTAATGTCAAATATAAAACAAATTTAATGTCAAATATAAAGTAAATTAATGTAAAATTTCAATGCAACAATTTTAAAAGTCATCAAAAGAATAACAATTTTTATCCAACAAAACCAATTTTAATTTTTTCTTGAAAATGTCAACCCTAGTTTCTACCTTTAATTCTGTCGGAAGTCTATTAAAGAATGCCACGGATTGATACAGTGGACAATGGTTCACAACATTTAAACATGGCTCGATAACGTGGTGTAAGCCCTTTTCAGTTCCATGTTAAGTACGATGACTAGAACCCCCAGTTAACGGGCCCTATACCTATTTTGTTACACCCTGTATAATAGGCAGCTTACTTAGTTCGATTTCTTAGAAAAGGAGCAATATTTACACGACTCAGTGTAGTAATATTAATTTATCAGGACTTTAAGGCATCTAACTAAGTCTGGCATGACAAATTGTTGAGGAGTACCTATTACTCATTGGGAAATGCTAACGGACATATCGCAACCAAAACATATGCCACCGACTTAGGCAACCGAGGAAATTATACTTCACAGTCCTGTTTATCCTTAACTACCTTACGGTTATTGTTTTAAGGTTTAAAATCAAAGTCTAGCCTTTTAAATGTAGCATAGTTAAGTTTCCCTTTGTACTTTGACAAAGATAATCGTGCTGTTCGAAAATTGGCTGTATGTTTTATTATTAATGGTTTAAAGTTAAATTTGCCGTAGTGCCAAGGCTATCGATTTCAATTTTAACACGTTTGTCGCTTGATGGACTGGTTGGATATCCAATAGGCATAATGAAGTATTAGAACTTTAGAACAAATACTATGGTTTGTACATAAGTCACCGGGTGTTGTAATATTTCGTGCGCCCGCGGCATTAATCTATTAAAATTGAGGATCTTAAATTAGATTATACCTTTTGTCGTTATTTTTGGTTTGAGGGGCTCGAGCCTTCACTGAATTAGGACGGTCGGGCCTTAGTCGACCACGCGGGCCCAGTGCGGGTTGGTAAACTTCACACACAACCTTCGAGTTTCTTCGCCAGCGTGTGCAGACTTCCTCACTATGTTTTTTTCCTTCACTATAAGAACGTCGGATAAACGTGCATATGAAATTGAAATTCGAAAACAAATTGGTACGTGGCAGGATTCGAACCATGACCTCCCGGACAGGCCATTAAGCCATTAAGCCACCGATGCTCTGGTAGATACCTATTTTGTTAGGGTTTCGTAAAAAAAAGGGAACCCTTATAGGAACACTCGTGCGCCCGTCTGTCTGTCCGTCTGTCATAGCCAACTTTCTCCGAATCTACTGGACCAAATCAAGTGAAATTTGGTAGGATGGTGTAATCCTATGACCCAAACACAGATGTGCAAAGTAAAGAAATGTTATTTTTTTTTAATAAGGGTCATTTTAGGGGAAGTTTTAGGGGGTCATATAAATTGAAAGAGATATGTGCTAAAACGCGACGTGAGGGTCGACATGACCTATTCTTAATTTATGCGTCCGTGCTGTCCACGCGCCGTGCGCGAACTTAGTGAGGCGGGGTGTGTGGGTAGCCTATATTGTAGCTTAAGGCTCCTTCGTCTCTAAAAGTTAGCAAATTGATTCACGATCGATGTTTCTAACATCGCACGAAATAGTTTGGAAATAAAGTTCTAGTCAGCTTGTACTGCAACGTGGCTGTTACGTCAATCGCTGCGGACGAATGGTGCCAAAGTTGTGGTTTTTAATTCATTATAAATAACTTAAGAATAATTTCTAAATTTTGTAATGTTTTGTTAAGAAGTTCATAAATTGTCATAATGTTTTGATTAAAATTGCAGCAATTCTAAGGTTACAAACTAGAAAAAAGGGTGCATTAGGATATTTTTTTCTTAAGTTTTGTGTATCAAAATAGAATTCGAAAAAATCAAAATGACTGCTGTAAATGACAAGACTTTAAAAAAAAAATCCCTATTTGAATTAAAAAGTGGTTACAATTATTGGTCGTTGGTGGCAGTATAAGCCTTAAAGGTACTAAGCGCAAAAACCAATAAATAAAAATATATATTAAGTTACTGGGTCCTTGCAACCCATGTGCGACTACCCGCGGATTAAATGATTCTAAGACATTGTTGAGCAGTGTTATACTTAAATAGTGCGCTAGAAAAAAAAAACAATTTTGTCTATTATTTGTATTATTCTTTATTTAAAGAGTCGTGACAGAAACATCGAGACAGTAAAAAAAAACCTGACCCAATTTTGTAGTCAAAAAGTGGAACTATTTCGCTTTCACTGCTGGCACACTAGCACCAACTGGTCGATAACTTTCCAAAAATACTGCACCTTTTTATAATAATATGTTTTTCGTGGACTGCACTCAGAATTACTTATAACGGTTTTAGAAATATAAAAAAAAATAATGAAAATAACCCTTTGGCTGCCACCGAAACCATGTTTCGCAACCAGATGCAAATGAAGATTTTTTCTCCTTTGTTAGCAACTAGTAAAGAAATAATGGCCAAGAGTACATGTTTACGTAGGTTTTTCTTGTCATATGTGGTACGCGCACCGGAAAACGTAGCGTAGGCAGGCTTCCCACGCGGTGGACCAAAGACCTGGTGAAGATCACGGGAAGCCGATGGATGCGGGCAGCGCAGGACTGGTCGTTATGGAAATCCTTGGAGGAGGCCTTTGTCCAGCAATGGACGATTTTCGGCTGATATGATGATGATGATGTGGTCATGTGGTTTTTAGTATGCCTCACCCGTCCCTCGCTTACTAAAATTAAACGTTTTAAAAAACTAAGCTAAACAAGAATCAAGCAGACACCCAAAAATTTAACAAAATTTCAATATTATAATGATTTTTATATATATCAAAAAAAAAAACAACAAACACGATTCAGAATAAATAGCATACGTTAAAAAAACAAACACAAGGATTTTATTTATGTGAGTATTCTCGCGTCTTAGAGCGTCGGTGGCGTAACGGCTAAGGCCGCCGCCTCTTGTCCGGGAGGTCGTGGTTCGAATCCCGCCACGTACCATTGTAATTTCGATTTCATATGTATGTTTATCCGATGCTCTTACGGTGAAACGTCGTGAGGAAACCTGCAAACGCCTGCGAAGAAACTCGCAGGTTGTGTATGAAGTCGACCTACCCGCACTGGGCCCGCGTGGTCGACTAAAGCCCGATCGCCCTAATTCAGGGTAGGCTTGAACCTCTCGGTGGGGACGTATATGAGCTGATATGATGATTATCGCAGCGAGCAATTTGCCGCCAAATGCGACACACCGACAATAACCCTTCCCTCCTGCGGTTACCCGCGCATTGATTGAATAATTCTGACTTAATATTATAATTAGTTCAAGCAATCAAAAGGCTATGGAATTCGCTGCCTGAGTCTATCAGGCGTGTTCCAACGCTACAATCTGACTGACTCGGTGGCTCAGTGGTTAGTGCTCTTGATTGCTGATCCGAGAGTTGTGGGTTCGATCCCCACCCAGGGCAAACATTTGTCTGATGAGCAGATTTGTTTGCTCTGTGTCTGGGTGTAAAATATCTATATATGTATATATTTACACGTATATAAGTATTTATATCAGTCTCTGGTTCCCATAACACAGGGAATCCTACTTTGGGGCCAGATGACCATGTGTTATTTGTCCCATTTTTTTTTTTTATAATCTTTTAAAAGGCTTGTGAAAGCTCATCACTTTACTTAATAATACCACTGTTCTCTACTTTTAAATCCTTTTTTTTCCATCTTCCTTTTCTTTTCTTTACCATAGATAGATAAAACATTTAATTTATTTATGTTTGTGTTTGTTTATGTATATTTTATATATTATTTTTATAATATTTAAGTATTTTATTTAACTGTTTATTTGCAAATTTTTCTGTATTTAATTATTGCACCGCCCCTTAACTTATTCTATCGCTGGTTTCCTACCCAAAGGTTGCCTGGAAGAAATTGTTACCTAGCAAAAAGGCCGCCTATTGTATAGGCTTTCTTCTATATTGTCAATTTCTTTTTTTATGTTGTGATGCAATAAAAAATATTGTATTGTATTGTATAATTGTGAAAATGTGTTTGTTTGTTACCTTTTCACGCTTTAACACCTTGACCAATCTTGATGAAATTTGGCATGCAGGTAGCCTGTGTTACGGCACAGTATAATAAATGGGGTAGGACATAGGGTCCTTTTTATACCGTGAAAATAGTAAAGTCCGACGCAGTTCCTGAGTGAACAAAAAAAATACTATATTTTTTGGTTAATTTCTTTAACATTGCAACTTAACAATGGATTATTGTATTTTTTTGCACAGAGATGATTGAGGAGGTGGGAAATGACATAATATACTACTCAGCATATCCTGACATAGTTCCCGAGGTATCTGGGTAAAACTCATTTCCACGCTCGCGCACGCCGGCGTCGCAACGAAGCAATGGATTGAAGTGGTTTTTTGTATAGAATTGGTTGAGGGGGTGGGAAGCCGATATAGTTCCTGAGGGATCTGGAGAAAATACATGACCACTGCTTACCACTCGCCCTCCAAGACAGTCATAAGAACGATGCCGCGGGCAAAAGCTAGTATCTTATAATTTCTAAAACATAAAGGAGAGGTATGGGGGGGGGGCAGCTACTGGGACGTTTGTACTTGACAAATGCATCGTTTACAAAATAACACGGATTTTTTGCCGCGGTTTTAATTGTGTGCGAAAGATTTCAAAAAAAAAATTACATCATCATCATATTAGCTCATCAACGTCCCCACCGAGAGACTCGAGCCTACCCTGAGTTAGGGCGTTCGGGCCTAGTCGACCACGTGGGCCCAGTGCGGGTTGGTCGACTTCACACACAACCTTCAAGTTTCTTCGCAGACATGTGCAGGTTTCCTCACGATATTTTCCTTCACCGTTAAGAGCGTCGGATAAACGTACATAGGAAATAGAAATTCGCAAACACTGGCAAGAGACAGAATTCGAACCACGACCTCCCGGACAGGAGGTAGCGGCCCTACACGTTACGCCATCGACGCTGTATGTACATACTTAGGCAACATACGTGTATTGCGACTGTGTTAAGATTTCTTCATCGTATTAAATAGTTACTGGAGATATCTACGTCACAGATTACTAATTAGTTACTACGTCTACGTATGGATACAAAATTCATCGTAAAACCTATTAAGGCCTTCAGATGCCACAATCCGAGCAAGTTGATACGTGTTAAAATAATATCGAACGTAAGTCTATTCTTTTTTAAGTTCAAATCAATAAGGGCTTCAATCACGCTGTTACGTTGAAACCGAACGCCAAATTCAAAATTTTTACATGTTTTTACTACTTTTCTATACATTGAAATAAATTTTTAAAAAAAATGTTCAATTAAAATGAAAGGTCTTAAAGTCACCGATTTTTGTGTATTGGTTTCAATCAACGTTAACTATTTGTTTTCGAGAAATTTTGCAATTAATGCAAAAAACGGGGTCTATAGTATATTTTTTTACATCAAAAGTGGTAATATTTTTAAAATTGTATTCAATTAAATCGATTTTTTATTACCTTAACTATATTATATATTTTATCCATAGTGATAGCTTTACCCAGTCTGTCAATAATTTGAATTGAATTTTGTCATTTGACCTCAATGTATATTATTTTATGGATTATAAGATATTTCGATGCTCCAGTAGTTACCAAGAATTCGTGTTTAATTTAATTTAACATCACTTAATTAGTAGGTAAGTACTCCATTTTAATTATCAAATCTCTAGTCATCTTTTGAGAGTTACCAAGAAGCATTAATTAGACATCAAACAAAAGAACATCTACCTGATCGCTCGTCTCGGGTGATAGTTAACTGACAAGCCCTAATTTAGCCCTAAATGGCTTCAATTATCGCCTCTGATGTCTCTTATTAAAATTTCGTGGCGTTTGGTAACTAGTAATCTTTGATCTATAATACATACCTTGTTTTATTAAGTTTTTTAGGGGTGTCAACGGGACCCTGTTGTCGTCTTTTATCTGGCAATTTGTCTCAAGTTTTGAGGTTTGTGTTTAGTCACTTTTATTTCCTAGAGAGTTAAAATTTATAAAGACTTTGTCCCGATAAATAATAACAAGTGATTTGGTGCATGTCGGAACACGCGCAAAGTAGGGTTCCGTATAGGGGAGAGTTGGCAATTACCGCGTGGTTGGTAATCCCGCTCTCGAACCTATCTCAATATCTATATTATATACGCAATACAAGCCTAAGCCTACGTTACTGAAAAAAATGGTTAAGTATATGTACTTTCTAGTGAAGATGGTTACAAAAAAGTTCATTTAGTATTATCAAGAGGTATGACGACCTAATGAAGATTGCGGGAAGCCGATGGATGCGGGCAGCGCAGGAACGGTCGTCGTGGAAACCCTTGGTGGAGGCCTTTGTCCAGCAATCTTTTTCGGCTGATATGATGATGATGAAGAGGTATGATAAATAGACGTGAAATAGTAGTCAGTAATTAAATCATCAGATTTTTAATAAATTAAAGACGAAATGCCACCAGACACTAAAAGACACAAATCCGTAATAAAAAGTGGTGTTATTTTAAGAAGGCCAATGACGACGCAGACGCCTTTAGTGATCCTAAAATATGAACCAACTAATATTATAAACGCGAAAGTTTGTATGTATGGATGTTTGTTAGGTACTCTTTCATGCAAAAACTACTGAACATATTTAGCTGAAGTGTAGTAGGTAAGTAGACAGGTATGGACCTCGATTAAAATATAGGCTACTATTTCCACGCTCGCTAGCCGCTTTCGCACTGCGCACTGCGCACCCTCGAAGACAATCATAGAAACTATGTACTTACACGCGAGCGAAGCCGCTGGCAAAATTTTGTACAATATATTCTGGTCTATGGTTGGTTTCATTGTTTCTGTATTTTAATAAACTGTACACAACGTAATGTTGCCTGCATTGCTTAGGTAAAGTTTATTAAAATTCAGAAGCATTTAAATATATTTTTAAAGTCTGTTAACAGTAATAAACAAGTTAAAAGTTTAAATACAGACCCGTTACCGGAAAATCGCTCTTAATTCCTGTTGACAAAGGCGGCGTGTGGTAGAGCCCAGACCAGAGCCGTGGACCGGAGCACATATCTACCTTCGGACGAAAAAAAAATAAAATTTCGTGTGGATTTCGATGGATCACGATTGTTACTGGTAATTTTAAATATTATCTAGTGGAAAAATTACGAAGCTTTGGCATATCGGCTATACTAATTAGTAGCTGCGTCACTTTCCACTATTACAATATTAATGTCGGTTATTTTAACGTGTTTGGCATTTCCAGTTGTTATTGCTATTTTTTTTCACAGCTGCATGGAACCATAGACTTAAGTAGGTATTTATTTTTTGATGTGTAACATCTTTGCTCTCGCTTTCCTGCAATTTGTGGGAGTGATTTCGTGAAATGGGACGGAAATGTGTAACATGGGACGGAAATGTGTAACAGGAAGTCGCGAAAGCGCGGAATTCTACTTTACGAGAGTCCGACTCGCACTTGGTCGGTTTTTTTCGTTACTGTCAGATCCGCCACCCAGGTACAATATCGTCATCAAATCTAACTAACCTAAAGTATTTTGTCACATGTTACACATCATATGCGAGTACTGTAGGTCTCGCTCGAATTTTTTATTTGAATGTGACACCTCCATGCGTAGGGGAGCGAGGGGGAATTGGCACCTACTAAGGGAAATCGTCAATAAAACTCTTATTTATTTAAAGTATATATTTTTTTTTAATTAAGAACATGAACCTTACTTATCTGACTACAAAATAATTAAAGCTTCAATGTTTTATAATTAGGCATTTGGTCGATATTTTTTTTTCCGCAAATAAGAATCGCTCTTATTACCCTCCATGTCGGTACATGAGAGCTTATATAAATCCATATGTTTAATGGGAGCCATTATTTTAAATCAGTCTAAATCACGAAGGCTCTTATAACCCAGCGACCACCATCTTAGATTTAAAACAAAAACTAAATTATACACATCAAAATTATCACATTTTAAATGCATAAACATAAAATAAGATAGATCTGGCCGTAAGATTAATGTGCTCTAATTGTAATAAACATATATTTCGATACTTACTTGGGGTTTGGAAAATCGTGAATTCTTATAAGCGCGGAGCAAAAAACCAACAATCGTCTCGAGCAACGACATGCGTGGCACTGTCGGGTTTAGTGAGGGGGGCGAACCTAGTCGGTGTTATACGAACGCTTCCGAGTGGTCCACGAGTGAATACAAGTTGTATTTGTGCCTATATTCACACCGCTCCCATTACCCTCGTTCCCCTACTTGATAAAAAATGCATTGGCAGACAGAGAAGAAATAAAGAAAAAGAAAAGAAGGACAAAGAAGTGATCCTTTAGGGGTCCATTTTCTTCTTTTAATGTGCAGAACCCTGAAAATTGAGAATGTTAAATTGACATAATATAAATATAGTCTACTAAGTAACATACTCACTCCACATACATTTGATCACGATTAAAAACTTAATTACTTCGCTGGCTCAAAGACCCAAATGGGATTTTGGCCTTCAGGTCCTTTTGCACTTTGTCGTTCTAGCGGTTATTTCCACCTGGGGCATCCAACAGGGCGTTTTCGTCCGTTAATAAAGACGAAGACCTGGTGTCCGAACCCAATATTATGGGTATAGCAAAGTCAGCCCGTCTTCGCTGGCTTGGCCACCTAGAGATGATGGAAGATGACCGTGCTGCAAAAACAGCGTACAAGGGAAGATCAACTGATCAAAAACGGGTATTAAGAAACCTAGTCTTTCAATAATACATTGGAAGCCTTTAGATTGGGCTCATCGTTCATATTTTTCGGAAGCTAGTTTAGGACCTTAGATGGTCCTTATTATCCCAGACTTGTTAAGTCGGTGGATGATAAGTGAACCATCTGACTTCGATAAATATTTCTAAGAATTGTGATGGACTTGAGTATACTATCGTTGCTCGAGTTCAACGCAATACTGTAGTAACTAAAGCAGACAATAATAGAATTGTTAACAAAGAAACATACCATGCCATTGATCTAAACTGTGTCAAGCAGGTCGTGAGCTTAACACAGAAGGACAAACGCTTCTTACCTTATATGAATTCAAAAACCATCCACAAATGGCACGTCGCGTGAGCAAATATTCTTGTTTGAATGGCAAATAACAGTCAGACTTGGCAGCGTCAGGGTGTGTGTGCGTACATTATGATACACATTGACATACTGACACGGATTGAGAAGAAAGTGGTCTTGGCGCGATATTCAAGGACAATACAAATACACTTAAAGTTATTGTCAGAAAAGAAAAGTTACTAGGTGCTAAAGACTGCAAGGTGCGGTAGATAACTGAAACCAAAGACTTTGGATTTTCCCACCCTGGAGGGGCGCAAAATCTTTTTAACTCTGTGCCTAAAACGATGATTGGTAAGAAGGTATCACCGAGATAAATTTGAAAAAGCTTAGTAAACATTGTACCATGCTCTTAGAAAATTTTAACTAAGATAAAAAAGCTTAAAACTCATTTTTGATTCAATTTTCACTATTCCACATAAATCATATAAAACTACGCGTTGATGTCGTTGACGGCCGTTTTCTTACATCAACTTGAGGCAGACGCATCCAATCAAAACATAATCCAAAATGATAGATATGTCGCAGGCATACTGTATTATTCCTTGTTAAACATACGGTCAGGCAAATTTCAGGCAAATTATATAATGTCGAGGGCGGGGAGTCTCGCTTCGCGACGCTCTTGACAGTTAAATCAATCAAACCTGACCGAACCTAACATCGCTCGCTTCACGAGCTTATTTACAATCTGCCGTACGGCATTTTGACAATTTTCCTGACTCAGCATTGACCCTTTATATACGGACGAATTATTATAATTTTGCCTGGCTCGGCATTTTACAATCTGCGTACAGAATTTGACATTTTGCCTGACCGTTTACATACGGACGAATTATTACAAATTGCCTTAATTGGCGTACAGCTTGTGAAGTTAGGGCTTGTAGAATTAAGGCGTGTAGAGTTAGAAGCTTGGCTCTACATGAGATCTGATAACTTTTTGACAGTGCGAGCCATATGATCTCGTCTTGGCAACGTTTAAAATGTCAATGTTTTCGGTATGATTTTTATACGTTTTTTAAATCTCTCACAATAACATATTCTGTAAAAAAACAGTCAGCCACCTATTATGATTCCAAAGATACACTTTTTAGAGGTCGGATAGACAGACACGTTGATGTTGACCGTACATAGTTATAAACCAACATTCTGATGGTTCCTATACAGTTACTATCTCTCCATAAGGTCAGAAGAGGGTTTTCAGTGAAACAAAGTTAAACGATTTTACCTTGTATTGTCAACAATGAAAAGTCTATTTTTGATTATACTAGTTAGGTACTAGTTACATAATATAAGCTTATTTGGTGCTGGTTGGCTCGAGCGCGGACGGGAGACAACTGCTGGCTTTGAATACAAAACGGGCGAACTTCGCCTTGTCACAAAAACGCTGACACTACTGTTTTCCTACAATGTCTTACGTTTGAATAGACTACGTATCATTGTTAACTTGTGTAGAAAAGTAAAGTGGTACGGAGCCCTCTGCACACGAGTACAACTCGCAGATGGCCGGTTTTTCCTATACATACAAGGTAATAATTAAAAACGCTAAACGTGTTAAGAAACCGACTTCCATTGCAACAACTTAGTAAATTGTTGCATTATTATTTTTGGTTTTTGATAATTTTCTTATAAATTACTACACCGATTTTGATAAAATTTATATGGGACCACACAGAAAGCACTAGCTTTCAAATAAAAAAAGAATCATCAAAATCGGTTCACCCAGTCTAAAGTTCTGAGGTAACACACATAAAAAAAACATACAGTCGAATTGAGAACCTCCTCCTTTTTGGAAGTCAGTTGAAAAAAAACTGTATCATCATCTTAACAGAAAGAAAGCAAACACAACATACCAGTGACTCAACGGAATTGCTCTCAATTTATCTAGTCCATTGTATTATTGCTCCTCGAAATATAATACACTGTTTGTACCACACCCTGGACACTTCATACAACGGGCCAGAAATGACATTTCAAAAAAGGAATCACGGAACGAACAAAACGGCGGCGATATCCTATACGTTCGACAACCAAACGGTAACCAATCTGCATCAATCTGGGTGAAGAGAGGGTAATCTGGAGAGCGGCAGGGAGTGTCCATACTGTATGTGAGTACTAATAAATATACTTTGGTTTGTGCCTACTTCAAAAGGCTCTGAAGGCTGGTCCTTTAAAAATAAGGCTTTATGTCCGGAGGTTGTTGACCTAAACGAGGATGTGGTGGGCAGTTGACACTGTGGAGATTACTTTTGAGGCAGGATGGATATGAAATGTTAATGTGAATGGACACGGAAAGGAATTTTGGTCAGACAATGTAAAAAGATTGGGTTTCATTTTGTTGACGGTTGCTTTTGTGGCCAAAGGGAGATTTTACGAGAAGGTAATGTATTTATACGTTTAATTATAAATCTGGAAGAAGTTAAAAATACTTTGTTACAGAGATGACAAGCTAAAACTTACAATATATGAGTAGTTGATACTTTTGATTGTAGGTTCTTGGTGGAACATTATATCACATATATATATATTTTAACATTATATATATATATTTTAACTCGTGCTTTTACCCATGAAACTGAACAACTTTTCCCATGAAACCCATAATCTAATCTCAAAAAAAAATAACTTTTCATACTAAGTTGGCTGATCAGCTGATCGAGTTAGTATGGGAGAGCCGTATTTTTTTTGCGAATTGACTATGGGTTCCATGGGGAAAGTTGTTCAGTTTCATGGGTAGAAGCACCAGTTAAAATAGTTTCAGCTAATTTTGTTATACCTTATCTAACTACACTTATTCCACATAAAACAAATAAAACTGCGTTTATAATTTGTCAGCGACCGGTTTCGAACACCATCTTCAGGCAGACTATTTAATTACACAATGTAAGGAATAAGTGTAGATATATAGCAATATGTGTAATTTATGACTACTTATGCAAAACCACAAATCTATTCTTGATTTTTTCAGTTTAAAAACTGCTGCTTACAGGTGTAACAAAATTGGTGTAGGTCCTGTTAACTGGGGCTTCTACTCATCATACTGAACAACTTTTGTTCTACGACTTTGCAGAAAACGTAAAATTTCTTTTTACTCTTCATACAAATCGATCAGCTGATCGACCGATTTTGTGCATTTTTGTTAGGATGGTACAATTTTTTTTTTGAGAATTGACTATGGGTTCTTTGGAGAAAGTTGTTCAGTATGACGAGTAGAATCCCCAGTTAACGGGACCTACACCAATTTTGTTACACCCTGTATATCTACTTTCAATCCAACATAAAACGTAAACTTACGTTTACAATAAATTATAAAAAGTGTATTTTGACAGTTCGCGCCACTTTTGAGGCCATGACATGTAATATCGAGGCCATGAGATCTTCCACTTCTTGATACTAGTTAGTTTATATTTACCTAGTCCGTACAATCATATAAACTTTTTGCCCAAATCGAATAAAACTAAACAAAACGGTAGACCGATGACCTGATGATGGTCGCGGGAAGCCGCTGGATACGAGTAGCGCAGAACCGGTCATCGTGATCCCTGCGCCTATGTCCCGCAGTGGACGTCCTTCGGCTGATATGATGATGATGATGAAACAAAACGGATCCATACAGGCGACCTAAATCTATCAAAATAGCTATTTCTAAGTATGAAAACTAAAAAAAAAAACTAAAAAAACTTGTACGAACTTTCTAAGCGTAATTTTGGCCTAAATAAAATAAAATTAAACAATACGAGTGGATTCATAAAGTCGACCTACATCTATCAATCAATACAGTTTTTTCTACGTATGAACTTGTGCAAACTTTCTAAGCCTTGTTTTTTGCACAAATAAAATAAAATAAAACAAAACGGGTCCATAAAGTCGACTGACATCTATCAAAATAGTTTTTTCTAAGTATGAACTTGTACAAACTTTCTAAGCGTAATTTTGGCCTAAATAAAATAAAATAAAACAAAACGGGTTCATAAAATCGACCTAAATCTATCAAAATAGTTATTTGTAAGTATGAAAACTAAAAAAAAAAACTAAAAAAAACTTGTACGAACTTTCTGAGCGTAATTTTGGCCTAAATAAAATAAAATTAAACAAAACGGGTCCATAAAGTCGACATACATCTATCAAAATAGTTTTTTCTACTTATGAACTTGTACAAACTTTCTAAGCGTAATTTTGGCTTAAATAAAATAAAATTAAACAAAACGGGTCCATAAAATCGACCTACATCTATCAAAATAGTTTTTTCTAAGTATGAACTTGTACACAAATTCTACAAGATACTGGTATAAAAAAACAAGTTAAAAACAGACATTTTCCTTATTCTGTCCTTTAAACTCTTGTTAAACTTGTTCCATTTTTCACCACATGCCATTTCTATGACGAATGATTTAACTTTAAGTATCACTGTATTTATGGAATGTATTCGTCCTTGCTTGTTACTGCACTGACCGTAAAGATATATCGTTTACTTCCGATCCTAAATACTGATCACTGTATCAACCTTCAACGCTGCAGAAAAACTTATAAACTTTATTCCATCTACTCTCAGTTCCAATTCCTTTGCTGCTAGCTTCAGTGCAGTTAGGAAGTCCAGTTTGAAAGTAACAGATTTTTTGTTTCTACGAATTTCAATCGAAATGTGCAAACATAGGGTTGATTTTTCAACGTTTCTCTGTATCATAAGTGGAACCACTAATGATATTTGAATAAAAATGTTTCTTAATAGCTCTTCATTACGATTTATAATGATTCATTGTACACTGACCTTGGATAATGACATTTCTGTTTGGTGAATGGGTAGTCTTGATTATAATGTTTCTTTAATAGATTAAGAGTCGTATTTTGTTGGTGTATGTACCAACTTACTTCGATGGTTCAACTTTGATTATTAACAGTGATTCTTCATCGACATTACGGGTGTTAGCACCGAATATTTTCAACCTTTTAACTGATTTGGTAATGCTTGTTCGTGCATGACATGACCTGTTTATTTCTTTTTTTTTTATTCACAAATTAGTAATCGCTTAATTATAATTACTTGTCTTTACTTAATTTATTTTGCTCGGTTATAATTCGTTAAATTAAATCACTTCTTGCATATGTGTGTGTGAGTTTTGATTGTCTTATTTTTTTATTTTAAATGCTCTATTCTAGTCATTTAAACATTTCAATGCCTTATTCTCAGTCTAAAGTATGATCTGTTTTACTTTCTAAATGTGAGTCACTTGTGTGGAACGAAAAATATGTATTTTGCTAGACCGTTGTTCTAAATTTTCATTTTAAATGCTCTACTCTAGTCATTTACATTTCGATTCCTTATTCACAGTCTAAAGTTTGATCTGTTTTACTTTCTAAATGTACTTGTGTGGAACGAAAAATATGTATTTTGCTAGACCGTTGTCGTTAATTTTCATTTTAAATGCTCTACTCTAGTCATTTACATTTCGATTCCTTATTCACAGTCTAAAGTTTGATCTGTTTTACTTTCTAAATGTACTTGTGTGGAACGAAAAATATGTATTTTGCTAGACCGTTGTCGTTAATTTTCATTTTAAATGCTCTACTCTAGTCATTTACATTTCGATTCCTTATTCACAGTCTAAAGTTTGATCTGTTTTACTTTCTAAATGTACTTGTGTGGAACGAAAAATATGTATTTTGCTAGACCGTTGTCGTTAATTTTCATTTTAAATGCTCTACTCTAGTCATTTACATTTCGATTCCTTATTCACAGTCTAAAGTTTGATCTGTTTTACTTTCTAAATGTGAGTCACTTGTGTGGAACCGAAATTTATTTTGCTAGGCCGTATGATTCATCAATAAATTAAGATTCCTCTTTAAAAAGTTTTGTAGAACCTCTCGATTTAACTTCACGTGTACACTTCAGTTATGTAATTTCTGTGTCCCTACATTTCTTTATTTATTTTATAGTTTATTATACACAGAATACATAAATTACATATTTTACAAAGTAAAATTACACGAAGTACAAAATATAATAAACTATTTTATGAAATGTATCATCATCATCATCAACAAATCAGCCAAAAAACGTCCACTGCTGGGCAAAGGCCTTCCCAAAGGATTTGACCGGTCCTGCGCTGCCCTCATCCATCGGCTTCTCGCGATCTTCACCAGGTCGTCGGTGCACCGCGTGGGAGGCCTGCCTACGCTACGTTTTCCGGTGCGCGGTCGCCAGGTGAAATTAATTATACTTAATCTTTTCCCATCCATTGCTCTGACATTTGTTTAATTTAACTCTAAGCAATTACTTTACAATCATCATGTCAGCTCATATAGGTCCCCACCGAGGGGCTCGAGCGTACCCTAAATTACAATACACGGGCCCAGTGCGGGTTGGTTGACTTCACACACAACCTGGGAGCTTCTTCGCAAGCGTGTGCAGATTTCCTCACGATGTTTTCTTTCACCGTAAGAGCGTCGGACGTACATATGAAATCTGAATTCGAAATCACATTGGTACGTGACAGGATTTGAACCACGACCTCCCGGACAGGAGGCGGCGTACCTTACAATATTCATTAGGTAATATCTCAATTTAGACTCAAAATCATGTATCTGAAGCAAGACTCTACGTAAGGCCTAACAGTTAGTGAATAATTATTGGATCACATTCGATTATAGTTAACAGACAACCAGCTATGCGGAAACCTCTGATTATAATAGGGGATCGGACTGCTAGTCATTTGAGTTACTTTTTATGTACTGTCAAAAACTAAACTTTGTTCTAAAAATGTTTGAAATGCCCACAAGTGACGTCATAGATTTTAAGCGTCGTTGACGAACTTATTTTGTGAATCTGATCAATTAAAAATTGAAGACGTGGTGGAATAAACAAAACAAGTAAGGTTGTTTGAAACTTCAGAAGGAGAGCAATTTAGGAAATCATTTTTCAGAATTTATTTTTGATGCAGTCCGATCCCTTATTATGTGGGCAAGTCTCTCAAACAAGTTCGGTTCTAGTAATTAATCGCCTACGAGTCTTAACTAATTTGATATTTTGGTGCATTTAATAAATGAAACTAATAAATTAATGTGTTCCCTTTTAAAATAAAATTAAAAATTCAGGATTAAAAAGCTAACAGGACAAGTGTGAGTCGGACTTGTGCACTGTGGGTTCCTTTTGTACATCAATGATTATTATTTAAATATCTAAGGACCGAAGATCTAGTGGAGGTCGCGGAAAGCCGCTGGATGCGGGCAGCGCAGGACCGGTCGTCGTAAAAATTCTAGGGGAAGGCCTTTGTCCAGTAGTGGACGTCTTTTGGCTGATATTGATGATGATTTAATTGAATACAAGCTTATGCCCGCGGTTCCGCCCGCGTAGAATTTAAGTGTAAGCGGTGCACGAGTAACAAGCGGCTCGCGGGGCTTTTTTCGAGCCTAACGAAAATCAATTTATTTTTATATATGTGTTATATACCTATATAAAAGGGACCAACAAGACTGCCATCGACAGTAAATTTATATTTTTTTTTAGTCCCATTCAGGATCCCACTTGGCAAGTTTTTATTACGTCACATTGGCAGACCTCCACGTCTCTTCACTCCATTTCTAATATTGGGATTTGTCATCGTGGTGAAATGATTAGCCAGTCAGCGTGAGAACTCGCTGACTGCCCAGGGTGCGCCCGACGTACGGGCTTTTTAGTATGTCACTCGGGGAGGCTCCTTTCATGCACCCTTTCCTTTCATCCTTTCAATTGTGATGGCCTAAAACGAAAGGTGCACTGCCGCAACAACCTATTACAGCGTCTGGTAAGTACTAAGTGGGAAGCTACGACGCAAGTGCTGCGAACATCAGGACTGGCGCTAGCATTTTCTGCCGGTGAATTCGCGTGCCCCGTATGGGGCCGCTCTACTCATGCCAAGCTTGTGGATACAGCCTTAAACGAAACCTGCCGGAGCCAACCCCGGTGAAGTTGCTGTATCCACTGGCTGGCATAGCGCCGCCAGTTGTTCGCAGAACCATTGCAAGCTCGCGAGAGAGGGCTACGTTGGATGAAGACAAGCGGCATCCCCTACATGGACACGAGCTACCGCCGCAAAGGCTAAAAAGTCGGAAAAGCTTTTTAAAACATGTCGACCCCCTCACAACTCAGCCCTCTCAAGCGAGATGCAACATATGGCGTGCTCGAACATCGCTTCCTGATCCCTTTGTCCCGCTTTCTGAGAGTCTACCGGCTGGACATGTATTACTATGGCCGATCTGGAAGTCTTCAAATCGACTTCGGACTCAGGTCGGCCGGAGCAAGGAGAACATGTTCAGGTGGGGAGTCTCAGAAAACCCAAATTTGGACTGTGTGTGTGTAGAGCAGTGCAGTCCATGGCTCATTTAGTTTCCTGTCCTGCCTGCCCTGTCACCTGTTAGCAGCAGGACTTAATGGACGCCACATATGTATAGTGCAGTCGAAGTGGCTAAGTTCTGGGCCGGAATGATTTAATTTGTCATCGACACGCAAAGAAAGAAGAAGATTTCTAATATCAGCCTCTTCAACCTTCTAGAATCCGGTATTTGACTGCTAGTCATTTAAGTTACTTTTTATCAACTGTCAAAAACGACATTTTGTTCGAAACTGTTCGAGGTACTAACTTGTGACGTCATTGTCTTTGACGAACTAATTTAGTGATTTTGGCAAATATAAAATTGAAAATGGATTAAAATGTCGAAGGAATAAGTTTATGTGCTTTTGTAGGGAAAAATCTTTTAAGTTAATAATATTTTATAATTTATTTTAGACTAGTATTCCCGGCGAACTTCATACCACCTTACACTATAAGACTACACTACCCTACCCTACACTACACTACACTGCAATACCCTACCCTTCCCTACCCTACCCCATACTCTACCCTACCCTACCCTACCCTACACTACACTACACTACCCTACCCTGCCCTACACTACACTAAACTACACTACCCTACCCTACATTAGAACCTTCTCCTGACAATAACGAACTCGACAAAATAAGAATTAGCGAAATCGGTCCAGCCGTTCACGCGTGATGCCGTGACCAAGGGAAATAGGGATTCATTTTTATATAAATATTTACTGTCAAATACCCGATTCAAGAATATCTATATGACTGAGCTGTAGCTGATACCAACCGTTAACTGGTTTGTCAAGTCCACTCGCTCGCTTGACATTTATTTTGTGGCAACAAGCTGTTCTGTTGCGTCAGTAATCGGCCTGTAGTCCGTGGTATGCTGTGGTGAACCTATTATGGTTACTGAAATTCCGATTTGTTACACATTTGCGGTTCTGCGGTATTGAAATTTCAGTTGAGTCAAAGTATTTATATTAGTACTAACATACAGTATGGACACTCCCTGTCGCTCTCTAGATTGCGACCTCACCCCCTAGTCACCCAGATTGATACAGCTTGGTGTTGTCGAACGTATAGTATTTCGCCGCCATTTTGTTTGTTACGTCATTCATTTTTTGAAATGTCATTTCTGGCCCGTTGAATGAAGTGTCCAGGGTGTGGTTGAGTTGAGTTGATTTCACTTCTTCATGGAAAAAATATCAGAAAAATGTGATTAGTATTTCATGACATGAATATATTTTTTTAACCGACTTCAAACAAAAGGAGGAGGTTTCTCAATTCGATATATATATTTTTTATGTGTGTTCGCGGATAACTTTGTCGTTTATGAACCGATTTTGATGAATCTTTTTTTTGTTGGAAAGGAAATATTTCAAGGGTGGTGCCATGATAATGAAACCAGTATATGATGATGGTATCCCAGAGAAATAGAGAGGAATCTTAGTTTCCTGTTTGAAGTTGGTTTTTTTTGTTCAAAATTATTATTATCCAAGATACTAAAATTTTTAATAAAAAATATATATATATATATACCTTACCTTGGTAAAGGTAATCTGAATTAGTGATTCAGGAGGGTTGTATTTGGTGTTTATTTTAATATTATTTATTATATGAAACATGATGTTGGCCCAACTCGTCCCGCCAGCACCGCCGAGGCCTGCTGTGTGAGCATTGTGCTTTTTGCACCCAATCTGTCGCAATTTCAGCTCATAATTCTGGGTGCCCCAAACGTGCCCTGCCCAGTCTCACTTTTACCCGGCCGTCATTTTGCCAACATTCGTTATCTGAGTTCTAGAGCGTAGTGTGGTATTGAGAACTCAAACAATCCGTTTAATCTCGAACATGCTGCGCGCTTCATCGCTTTCAAAACCTTCATTTTAAAAAATAAAATTATTTTATTTCAGACAAGTCCATATTTGGTTAATAACACAAAACTTAATATCTATTGTTAGTTTATTTTAATTAAAAATTGAGTTTGACTATATCTCACCTGATGGTAAGTGACGATGTAGTCGAGGATGGTACACGCAAACTCAAATAATACCTATTTACTCTCGCCTTGAAGATCCCCAAATTTTAGGAGTCGGGAAACACAGACGCAGGCAAGGAGTTCCACTAGGTAATTGTATTTGAACCACTGGGCAAGCAATCCACTCAGCGAGTGTTGTTAGCTACCGCTGAGTGCATCCCCATCCAGCCTGGTTTCCAAGACTTTAATTTAGACTTCTGATGATCATTCAAGCACCATGTCTGAGTACCGTAGGTTAGTATGGGCAGAATACACATGTCAAAGAGTTTAAGCTTCAGCTCTAAAGGAAGGCTTCCCTTCAAGTGATTTGTCGATGTTCAATTTAAATTTTACACCTGATTCAGAGCTTGTTTGTTTGTAAACTCTTTATTGCATTTAAATCAAATACATTAAATATAGTACATACTTAGCGATTGCTTTAACGGTGAAGGAAAACATCGTGAGGAAACCTACACACGCCTGCGAAGAAACTCGAAGGTTGTGTGTGAAGTCGACCAACCCGCACTGGGCCCGCGTGGTCGACTAAGGCCTAATCGCCCTGATTCAGGGTAGGCTCGAGCCCCTCGGTGGGGACGTATATGAGCTGTAATGATGATGACATTAAATATTTAGACAAAAGAATATACATTTAGCAAAGGCGGACTTAGACCTTTCGGGATCTATTCCAGTCAACCTAGGAATGCTGAAAGGACTTCAGAGCATACGGTCAGGCAAAGTTTACGAGAAAAAAAAAAAGAAGTATAAGTGAAATGTGTGCTGGCACTAGACACTAGATTAAACGAAACAAATCAAAAGCTAGAAGTTCGTTTTTCGCCAAAATCAGTGCTAAAAATCACATATTTTTTTCAAAGTCGACCACAGATACTACTAAGGTGATTTCAAAATATTTTAAATACTGCTGTAACGTTTTCTTAATAATTTTTCTGCTACGATTTCAGGAAAGGAAAGAGAAAGGAAAATAGGAAAGGAATCAACGATATTATCCTTAGAGATTAACACATAGGGTACATTTTTCCCTGCTCGCGAGCCGCCACCCTCGAAAAGTCTTAGAAACGTTGTCGCGGGAAAAAGCTAGCTATTTATATAGCAAACAAGATAGGTATTAAACGAGAGGCAAATAAAATACAGTCTATATGGATAATAATACCTTTGGGAAATGGGTGTAAATAATAAAACATATCGATAAAAGAGACAACCCACCACAAGAAGTAACTCTTCTTTAATGTTGTTATGAATTTTTCTTGGCCATGGAAACGAGTCCTTCAGCCAAATTCGTAAATCATTTTAACTTTCTTAATATTTTTTTTGGATTTGTAATGATAGTGCCGGTGCATCACCAATCTCTCTGAAGTTCTTGACAGCATTTGCAGCAGCCTTATTCTCAGGTAGAACACCCGGTTGCAGTAGGGCGTCTCAGTGCAAATTGGGTTTTCACATCCTTTTTCATTTTATTTTCTTGTTCTTCACATTGCTCACGTGCACCAGACGAGTTTCTCCAAAACGCACTACTTTTTGAAGTAAATTCTAGCAGATAACAATGCAAATACAATAAAATAAAACTACGAATGCGTCCACCACAAATCCAGCCAAAAAACTCCACTCTTCTTTGAATTCGAGCCATTCAAATAATTGTTTTTCTAGAAAGAAGTCTCTACTACGTTAACTTGATCCGTTAAACTTTCATAAAATCTATTTTTTTTAAACTTCAACACAAGGTAATTTCACAATCGCCTCAAAATAAGAAAATTCATTCGACTCAAAGTTTGCGCAATGGTTAAGAACCTGTCAGTCAGACAGTCAGTGCACTACTTTTACTTTTACGCGTAAAAATAAAACAGGCTACAACTTCAAATTGGATAACTGTACGTTTACTTTGCCTCTGTAAGTAACTGAACCTATCGTATCGTGATCGCGCAATACGAAGTGTTACAGAACTCGTGTAGGACTCGTAACTGAAGATTTTTCTTATCATACCAGAGATTTGGTACCATAGATGGGTTATGCACTAACAAACCACATTTGAAAATCGAACCCATTTACGCACACTATATTATAGGTATTCGCTTTCGTTGCACCGAATGCTACAAAAAAAAAAAAAAACTGAAAACCGACTTCAAAATGAAATTCACTCAAAAGTATGAATAAAATATTAATTTACTTAAATACACGATATTAACCAACAATAACGAAATCAAAGGTGGGTACGAATTAAATTAGGTGCCTAAATTTATCTCTGAGGTCGGTACCAGCACATAGCTACTTACGTATCAAATGTACAAAAAAACACCACAAAAAAGTATCTTATTTGCTGACGATATTTCCATCATAATACCGTATAATATTAAATCGCATAGTTATGAAACTCACATAAATAATAAAATTAAGGAGGTAATTGATTGGATGGACCAAAATAACTTAATTGTAAATATAAATAAAACTAATTATATACAATTCGGCACAAATAGACATAACAAATTAAAACTTAACATACGTAGCAATGAATCACATATACAAGAGGTTACTAATACAAAATTTCTAGGTGTTGTATTGGACGATAGTTGTAGCTGGGAAAAACATACAGAGACTTTGAGAGAAAAACTGAATCGCTATGTGTATGTCTTAAGCAGATTAAGAAATATTTCAACGGTTGAGACTATGCTTTCGGCATACCATGGTTACGTAGCGTCTATTCTGAAGTACGGCTTGTTAATATGGGGAAATTCTGTTCATTTTAATAATGTTTTCATTGCACAGAAGAAATGCATACGAGCTATGTGTGGCAAAACATCCCGCGAGTCATGCAGGCCATTATTTAGGACGTTAGGACTGTTACCCTTGCCCTGTATGTATATTTTAGAGGTCGCTACTTTCGTAAAAAATAACTTACATATATTTAAAAAGACGAAAGATGTGCACAAAAGGACTGTAAGAGACCCAAACAAATTAGTTTTAAACAGTATACCCAAACTGACTCATTACAATAGACAGTGTGTAGTAATGTGTGTAAAAATTTATAATGCTTTACCTACTGATATAAAATCAATACCTAATATTATACCATTTAAACGCAAACTTGTGACATTTCTAAAAGAAAAAATATTTTATTCCGTAAATGAACTCCTAGATAGACATTTTTGACAATTAACATTGACTATGACAATTGCGTTTTATTTAATTATTTTGTAGTATTTTTTTATTTTTTTTTTGTGACTGTGTGTGAATTTTAAAAGTAATAATTATGATAAGATTAATATTTGCATGCCAAATCTGGTGAAATATGAGAACTTCCTATATAATGTTAACAGCTTTATAACCATGTTTTATGCAAATAAATTTTCATTTCATTTCATTTCATTTCATTGTTTTAGATTCGATAGCATTGCTGACACCGACCTCAAAAAAAATTTAGGCACCTAATTTAATTCGTACCCACCTTTTATTTCGTTATTGTTGGTTAATATCGTGTATTTCAGTAAATTAATATTAAATCATACTTTTGAGTGAATTTCATTTTGAAGTCGGTTTTTAGTTTTTTAAACTTTTATTTTTATTTTCTTTATTTTTAGTGATAATGCTATTTATCTAATAACGTTAAACCCAATCACCCACTCGCCAATAGGAAAACTCAAATCATAATACATGTGTTTCATCAGATACAGATTCCTGTGGCTTGCATCATCATCTCAACAGCATGAAAGTTAAGAAGTTAAAACTTCCATCATCAGCTCATCTGAATAACCTGAAAGAATACAACTATCGGTCTATACGTACCTACGTATCTACGTAAAATATTTGAAGAATTATCCTCCAACTCCTAATCGTTAAGAAGCTGTACCTTCCTTCATCAGCTCATCAACATGAGATGATGACTACCAGACGAAAATACTTTCATTATTTTAGAAAACACAAGAAACACGTAAAACGTGCCTATAAAATTTGAGGGTTGCCCTCGATTTCCCTGAGATCCCATCATCAGATCCTGACTTGGTGACAATGGGACCCCTTAAGGAGTATACTCTTTCGAATAAAAAAAGAATTTTGAAAATCGGTTCACAAACGGCGGAGATATCGCGTAACAAACATACAAAAAAAAGAACAACATACAGTCAAATTGAGAACCTCCTCCTTTTTGAAGTCGGTTGAAAAGAGATGCATTTTATTATCGACTTCAAAAAGGAGGTACTATGTACGACTGTATAATATATATTTTTTTAATGTATGTTCACCGATTTTTCCGTCAATTGTGGACCGATTTTAAAAATTCTTTTTTTATTCGAAAGAGTATACTCCCGAGGGGATCCCATTGTCACCAAGTAAGGATCTGATGATGGGATCCCAGGGAAATCGAGAGCAACCCTAAAATTACTCATTACGTAGGCACTAATTACGTGATTCATATGTTTTCTAAAGCTATTAAATACTTGCGACTGTTAGTCATCATCTCATGTTGATAAGCTGATGAAGGAAGGTACAACTCCTTAACGGTTAGGAGTTGGAGGAAAATTATTAAGCATTAGACTATTAGATATTAATAGCTCGTAAATGTGTGCCTTTTGCATAGATATTCTGCGAGCATGGTGGCTTTAAACCCATGAATACGGTTATTTTCAACTCAATAAAACACCATTTTTAAGGGCAAAAAATACACATTTTTAGTTTTAAAGTTATTGCAACAGCTTATTCGTTACTTATGTCATATTTGGGAGTACCCCGCATAAGATTTCGTCACTTTCAGAAAATAATTGGAAGATTAACTAGTCTAAAAAATTGCCTCATCTGACCTCTAAGAAAACACCTTTTGTTCCATTCAATGGTACATGGCTTAGGGGATTGGACAATACCATAAGTAGTGTCACTAGAAGGTCAATAATAAAAACAATAACTTTAAAAAAAAATGGCGTTGGTATTCAAAAACTAAATCGGCAATTTCGTACTTAAACCCCTTTTGTTAGCCGCTTATTGTAAGTTTTCTTCTAAGTTTTTATTTTATTTTTTATGTTTGTGATGCAATAAAGAATATTGAATAGTATTTTTAACCTAGTTCAAAAAAATGAGGAGGTTTCTCAATTCGACCGTACATATTGTTTTTTTTATGTGTGTTCACGGATAACTTGGTCGTTTATGAACCGACTTCGATGATTCTTTTTTTGTTGGAAAGGAGATATCCCAAGGGTGGTACCATGATAAGGAAACCAGGATCTGATGATGGCAACCCAGTTCCTATTTGAATTCAGTTTTTTTTGTTCATAATTATATTGTTTTTTTTTTATTGATAATTTGAGTGCGTTTGGCTGCACCTCACCTGATGGTAAGTGCCCATGCAGCCGAGGATGTAACACGCAAGCTCAAATAGTGCCTATTCGCTTTTGTCTTGAAGATTACTAAATTATACGAATCGGGGAATACAGACGCCGGAAGGAATTCCACTCCTTGGCCGTTCGCATGATAAATGAAGTAGCAAAACGCCACAGATTACTAATTAGTTACTACGAAAACGCTTCGTGCGAAAAGGTAGAACATTGACGACAAAGGGGTGGAACCGCTCTCCGCGCTTGGTCGTCCGATGATGAAATGGAGAAATTGTGTCGAAAGTAAAGTAAAAAGTTTTCCCCGGCAATTTTGTACATGGAGTTCCGCAATCAAGGTTTTTGTTAGAGACTTAGGGCGTCGAATGCAGGATAATGGGGGCAGGATCAGCGTGCGGGGTACTTCTTGGCCCAGCGTATTTCCTTCACCACAAAAAAAAAAAAACAATAAATAAATAATAAAAAAACTAAATAACTAATTACTTAATCCTCCTACTAATATTGTAAACGCGAAAGTTTGTAAGAATGTATGTTTGTTACTATTTAACACAAAAACTACTGAACGGATCTTGCTGAAATTTGGTAGATAGACAGATTAGGACCTGGATCAACACACTTTCCACGCTCGCGAGCCGGTGGCGCACCCTCGAAAAGTCATAGAACGTTGTCCACGCTGATGAAGCCGCGGAAAACAGCTAGTTGGTCAATATTTTATTATTACATTTATAAGTCGATGTGTGTATGTTTTCTATGGACTCCAAAATGGCTGGATCGATTGTGATGAATTTTTTAGGGAATCTTAAGCGGGCGGAAGCGCAGTGCGCGTCGATTATTAATAAATGATGAATCTTTAATTTTGGACGAATTGATCGATCAGCTGATCATTTTACATTGTGTTATGAATATGATGCTAAGAAGCTTCAGTTAACCGCTCCTACACTAATTTTGTTAAACCTGTATATCTTAAAATATTCGACCTATTGCAAAGTGGCTTCTAGATAAAACACTTTTGCGCTAGATAGTGAAGTGTTTTTATTATACTTTTATCGATATTCTTTTGCTAGGTATGTGTTTTATCGTGCTTTTATCGATAATTTTGGGCTTCTAAAAGATCTTATATTATTTTTCAGCATAGAAGAGGATTGTTTATTTTCTGTGGCGTGATAAAAAGTGTTTTTACCCGGCTGCTCAAATAGGAGGATATTGTTTTTCACATATATGTATGTATGTCTGTTTCTTTGGCTAAGCATGTAGCCTAAATGGCTTGATGGATCAAACGGCATAAAGTGTGAGGTGTCGTTAGATTCGTCTTGATCCTGTGATTAACATAGGATACATTTTTACCCAACTGGCCAAAGTAAGGTTTAATGTTTTTGTGCAGTCAGGTTTAATTTTTTTTATTTAATAGTTTAGATTATTTAACTTTATTTTTATAAAATTTTTAATATAAATTTATTTTTAATCTTCAGAAGCCGATTTCTGTGTTAGGCTGTTAATTTATTGACTAAAATCTAAGCTTCAAACTGCCATTTTGAATTCTGATATGGGTTTACCCCTTATGGGTTATGGATATGTGAAATGCAATACCACAGATTACCTAATAGTTCCTACATACCAAGTGTACCATGTACCAGTATCTCTTCCTGAGCGACAGACGACGAGGCTGGGCGAACATAATCATATCATTATAACGTTTCGTTGCCACGGATTAAGAGCGTATTTCCTATACAAATTAAGTAACATCATAAAAAAAATATTTTATACAACTAGAATCCATAGTAGGTATGTAAGTAAGACTTATACTAGGTTAGTTACAATAAAAATAAAATTCGGACGACCAGGCGCGGAGGGCGATTCCACCCCTTTGTAGTTGATGTTCCACCTTTACGCACGAAGCGTTTTGCTTCTTTGTTCATTATGCCAACGGCTAAGGAGTGGAATTCCCTGCCGGTGTCTGTATTCCCCGATTCGTATAATTTAGGAATCTTTAAGATGAGAGGGAATAGGCACTATTTGAGCTTGCGTGTTACATCCTGGGCTGCATCGGCACTTACTATCAGGTGATTTGCAGCCAAACGCACTAAAAATTTTTGATAAAAAAATAAAAACATATGAAGAATAAAGACAATTTAATTTGCTTGTGCCGAGGGCGATCAAGGAAATGAGTCCCTATTTCCGTGATCACCCTCCGCACAATGCACCCCATAGACACATAAAAAGTAAAATACAGAAAGTTTTTTGAAAAGTCAAATTAAAGCCTCAGAAAACTGAAATAACACTTTTTCTAGGTACAAGAAAGTCCATACTAGGCTGCTTCTAGAATCTAGACTATCCATCAGACCTAATAGCTCAGTTGGAGCCCATTAGAAATATTTGCTTAGAAACTGACAAATGGTACAATTGCAATAACTAGAGCGTGGTGGATTCCGTCACGCAGGCTTGTGTGGGTACTGGTACAGCTCATAAGATAAAGCGTTTTGCGTAGGTTTGGGCTTGTGCACAAATCACGTGAGGTTTTTTCGGCTACTTTTTGACCGCGTCCCTCCTTCTGGTGATATTTGGTGAGGTTTTTGGGTACCCTCCCTCTCCCCCTCGCAACCTCATGTGTGTTTTCCTCCGCTGTCCGTCCGTCTGTCTGTCTGCCTGTCCGCCTGTCACCAGACTGTATTTCATAAACCGTGATAGCTAGACAGTTTAATTTTTTACAGATGATGTGTTTCTGTTGCCGCTATAACAACAAATATTAAAAATTTAAAAAGTGATGGTCTCCATGCAAAAGACGTGTTTTTTTTTAAATGTGAAGGAACTAGTGCCATCTAGTATCTAGTACGGAAACCTTTGTGCGCGGTTCTGACTCGTACTTTACCGGTTTTTTTAGTTCCCTCAGGAACTGAGGACTATGCTTTTTTCACTGGATAAAAACTAGCCTATGTGCTTCTCCACAACATAGCTACCTCCGTGCCAAATTTCGTCAAGATTGGTTGAGGTGTTGAAGCGTGAAGAGGTAACAAACAAACAAGCAAACACATTCTCATAATTAAAATGTTAAGAAAGTACTTTTAATATTAATAAGTAAGGATATACCGACGACCTGGTGAAGATCGCGGGAAGCCGATGGATGCGGGCAGCGCGGGACCGGTCGTCGTGGAAATCCTTGGGGGAGGCCTTTGTCCAGCAGTGGACGATTTTCGGCTGATATGATGATGAAGTACAGATAAAGGTATATTATGTAATTCTTGCTTCTGAAAGCAAAAAACGTAAAATTAATAGACATCCCTCCGCTTTTATCTTTGAACTTGTACCAAAAGTCTGCCGTCAAGTGTGTCTATTAAGTTTCTTGAGTGTATGCAGAGAATACGCCTTCTTTCCTCATGTGTAGATTATGTCTCTTTTCGCCACTCTTTCTTATGTGCGATGCGAGTCAGTCAGATGGAAAAACTCTGTTCGTTTAGCCTTGCAAATACGACTGTTTACGCACTTAAGCAAATGAAAAACGAATTGTCTTTTTTTACAAGTGCCTACATTCAGTAATCCGTTTTGTACCAAAGACATCTTATCTTTAGACCTGCCCTATTATACTAAATTATTAGATACACTTGACGACAGACTTTTGATACAAGTTTAAAGATAAAAGCGGAAGGTTATCTATTAGTTTACGTTTTTTGCTCTCAAAAGCAAGAATGAGTTACTTAATCTTAATATACCTGTTAAATTAATGAAATGATATGATGATTTCCTCAAGATAACTTTTATTTTAATAACTTTAACTAGACAACAACCAGTCATGGCGATGCCACAGAGTAGAAGAAGGAAAGTGTCACAGAGTAAGTGCATGATAGTAAGTATAACAAGGAACCACGGCCATAAATTACCACAGTATATATCTACAAAATTATGAATCTAGGCCGTGATTTATACTGATTTTTGATCAACAACGCTCGACCTCATGGCAAAATCATCTCGAAAATTCCTTTTTCAAAAATTTCATTTTTCACTCAAGTTGACCGCTTTTTATAAAAAGGTACTTAGGTGAAACAAATTGAAAAGAATTTTAAAGGACTTTATACACACCCTGAATTGAGACCCCACTAACTATTTTAGACGACAACTATAGTCTCCAGCTTTCACCAAAGTAGCCGTACTTACGGATTAATGTAGGTATAGGTCTTTGGTTTTAGGTTAAATGGAATACTTTATCTATCACACTTAAACACACACACAAACACATATACACACTCATACGATTGCATGTTAAGGTATTAGTAAACATATTATATTTGACATTTTGTTCTTCTTCATATAAGGTCTAACAAAATTAGCTGAAACTATTTTAAGGGCAAGTTCAGCAAACGAAACTGAACAACTTTTTCTTCAGCGACCATACCGAATTCTAAAAAAAAATCGCCACATTACATTACTGCCTACTTAAATAAATAATATTCTCGTAGTACGGTCCTGGTTTTTGTTTACATCGCTGGACTCGTGACGTGTCGCAACAAAACTGTGCACTGTGCCCGGCCGTTGACCTTTGCTAGTTCACTCAATCAATTCTTATTTAAAATACTTAAAACCTTACAGTTCCTTTTTGCTGTAGGTAGTAAAATACAACCTAACAGGTATTTACACTTTACGAAAAAGAAGAAATTGAAATTGAAGGCGGCGGCTACTTCTTTGAAGGCATTTGAGGTCGTTGAACGAACCACGCGATATGTAGGTACCTACGAGCAAGCTCCTACAAGCAACTGTGATGTAAATAAATATCTCAGTTACTCTACTTACTCTCGCGCACTCATTGAGTTACGTTGCTCAAAGCCTAACCTATGACATTTTGTGACCTAAGTGCCTAAGTCACAATACAATTTTTGTATTGTGCCTAAGTTAAGTGTTACGTAGTGAAAATGCCGTACAAAAGTATTTGGATATGGTGGTGTGCTATGAAGTTTGTAACCACAAGTTTGGGATGTAAGAAGGAAGGCTGCGGTTAAAGAATCGGAATGATCGGAGCGGAGGCTTGTGCTACTATTATCATCTGTGGCGGAGGCGCGTGGGCTGCGGCTGCTACGGTACGATGGCCAGTGCCGCATTCATTAAGATTTCTTATTTTTTTATTGAAGATTTTTTTTCTTAGATTTCAGTATGGTCGCTGAAGAAAAAGTTGTTCAGTTCCGTTTGCTGAACTTGCCCTTAAAATAGTTTCAGCTAATTTTGTTAGACCTTATATAAATAGAAATGCAGCCGCGTAATTGTAATTCATCATCACATCAGCCGAAGGACGTCCACTGCTGGACATAGGCCTCCCCCAAGGATTTACACGACTACCGGTTCTGCGCTGTCCGCATCCAGCAGCATCCCACGACCTTCAACAGGTCATTGGTCCACCGAGTGGGAGGCCTGCCTACACTTCGTTTTCCGGTTCACCTGAGAACTTTACTGCCCTAAAAAGAAGGAGATCCTAAACATCCGGATTGTACTGGGTGCAGTTTTATATACGCCCTACTGCAACCGGGTGGTCTACCTTAGAATGGGGTCGCTGCAAATGTTTTTGAGAACTCCAAAGGTGATTTGTAATGCACTGACACCAGCATTACGAATCGAAATAGGTAATTTGAAGACTGTCTCAAAAGGTCTCCTACCCAGAGACGTTAATCTATTATAGAAAAAAAAACCTCTTAAACGTTGCCATCAAAATTTTAATTTGCGCTGGATATTGATTTTCGCATGTGTCTTTTTGGTATCCCTTGCCACCTGGCACCTCTTGCTCTATCCCAGGGCCGCGGGCGCAGTCAGTGCACGCCAGTTGTCTGGGTTCCTCGCCAGTCTAGCCCAGCGAATAATAAGTGGAACTACGCTGTAAAAAAAGTAGTGTATGGTTTTATGAAACCACGGTAAAAGTGAAACTTTTTTTCACATTATAGACATTTACAGAGGACAAAACGATCAAGGCTGCTCTTGTCTTGGAGCTACGGTACAGAGGACGAAACGATCATACCGACCGTCACGCGACACACAGACGAAAAAAATTGAGACGATGTATTGAAGTTTCACTTTAATAATTTAGAAAACCTAAAAACTTTTAGGTAGGTACAAGATTTTAATATTGCATTGTCACGCAATATAAATATGCATGCAAAATTTCAGCTCAATCTCAAACCGGGAAGTGGGTCAAATTTAACTTGCAAGATTTCATTATAGACACCGGGACAGGTGAAATTAAATAAAAGCTTGTAATACACTTCCTACAAAGCGATTACTGAACTGGTATAGTGTAAGTGTTCACTATCTCACTAGTGCTCTCACTTGTGGGACGGATCGGCTCGTTACCAGCTAGATGCCTTGGATTCTATCGACCGACGCGCTAGGAGACTCATTGGCGACGAGGAACTTGTATCAAACAGTCTCCAAAGCCTCAAGCTTCGCCGCAAAGTCGCCTGTCTATCGATGTTCTACAAGATTAATTTCGGAGAGTGTGCCCTGGAGCTTTGTTATCTCATTCACCCCCTCTCCATTTCATCATCGGACGACCAGGTGCGGAGAGTGGTTCCAGCCCTTTGTCGTCAATGTTCCACCTTTACGCACGAAGCGTTTTGCTTCTTCATTCATCATGCGAACGGCCAAGGAGTGGAATTCCCTTCCGGCGCCTGTATTCCCCAATTCGTATAATTTAGGAATCTTGAAGACGAGAGTGAATAGAAACTATTTGAGCTTGCATGTTACATCCTTGGCTACATCGGCACTTACCTACCATCAGGTGAGGTGCAGCCAAACGCACTCAATTTTTTTATTATAAAAAATTAAGTACTGCAAATACGAAAGTTTTCAATCACATGCCAAAAATAATTCCACCCACTAAACAATGTGAACTGCAACGATTTTTGGCACCAACTACTGTGGAATATGTAGGATTCACCTAAAGTTGTATATGAGCCGAACTTACAAAGAACATATTTCAAAGTTTGCAACAAATTTTCGAAAGTGGGTCACCAACTTTTCACTGCAGCAACCGCTAACTGCCTAAACCAAAGCTATCCCTCTTGCCATAAAACTTACCATCATGGAGATGGCAAACTGTACTTCTAGCTCATAAATAACCCAATTTCTCTTAACTGGAATCGGTAAATTGGTAATGCAGTGAGCGGATATTTCGTGAAGTCGAAATTCATTTGACAGAATTATACGTAAATGGCATTTCGGGCGCGATTTCACGTATGTTTGTATGATTGTAACCGACTCCTTTGCACTCAATTTTGACCCACTTTAAACGATCAGATTTAATTTAACCTTTTTACATTTATCAAGAATCAGTGACAATACAATATGTTTATAAGTTTATCTCATTATCCTGAACTAAAAATTAAAAAATAAACATACTTAGTTTAAAAATAAAAAACACGCTTTTAAAGCGTGCAAACTAAAAAGTGAAAAATATCTTAATATCAGCTGAAAACAATGATGAACGAATAATACTAGTTATTGTGAAAAAAGCGTGGGGCGCTTTGTGCCATATTTTTTCGTATATCGAGCAACCCACGCTTTTTTCACAAAAATACTAGTATTTTTCGTTAATTATTGTTTTTAAATTATATTAAGAATTATTTTTCACTTTTTAGTTTTTATAACAAAAAACATATCGATGAGATGTTTACTATCCGAACATTTGAAAAGTGACCTTTGAATTTGCAAGCCGATTTTTGCGTTATTTTCGCTTTTAGCTCTTCCAGATTTTCCAGATCTGTTCCAGATCTTTATGTTAAAAGTCTACCAAAATATGTACTCTTTTTAATAATCCCATTAAAGTAGTCAACTGGAGTCAAATCAGGCCATCTCAATATATATGGATTACTATCTGGAAAGCCCTAGCCCAGAACATAACCACCTTCGTGCTGGAAAAAACATCCACAATGATTTCCTATAGAATACTACCTCTTCCATCCCTGTAAACTTTATTCAGAATCCAATTATTCTAGATTTAGAGTTCTCGAGTTTCAATACAAACGTAGTACCGCTTTTATACAAAAATTACATGCCGCAATGAATCCAAACTATGCAAATATATTGAATAGACACAACAACTTTTAAAATTTTCAACCGCCTCCGTAGCTCAGAGGCAAAGTTCAGGCTTTACACAGGAGGTCGCGGGTTCGATTCCCGGCGGGGTCAATTGTAAGACTCGATTTGGTTGGTGGTAGGGCATTTTCTAAGCCCGCCTGGCTAGCTACCACCATCTTATCTAAGTCTTGCCGCCAAATATCAATGTTGATATCATTGGTGTGTTCCGGCATGAAGATAAGATAGCCAGTTCCCCATTGCGTTGGGGAATCTTGGTAAGGCCGCTTCCATCTTCGGCAACATTGTCACTTACCACCAGGTGA
Source organism: Coleophora flavipennella (assembly GCA_947284805.1). NCBI lineage: Eukaryota > Metazoa > Arthropoda > Insecta > Lepidoptera > Coleophoridae > Coleophora > Coleophora flavipennella. Next base: position 11,473,441 of record OX369297.1, read on the forward strand.
GATGTTGTCAAGGGTTTACCAACTGTGAATAAAAAAAAAATAAGATGTTTGTAATTAGTTTTTTTAACCGTCTTCAAAAAAAGGAGGAGGTTTTTCAATTCGAACGCAATTTTTTTTTTTTTATGTGTGTTCGCGGATAACTTCGTCGTTTATGAACCGATCTGATGATGGCATCCTAGAGAAATCGGGGGGAACCTTAGTTTCCTGTTTGAAGTCGGGTTTTTTTTCTTCAAAATTATTTATTCACAATTGGTAAGCCCTTTGCATCATCTCACCTGATGGCAAACTGTTTTCATCGTAGTAAATTTAAACATAACTAAACGAAGGCTTAATTAAGTTTGAAACTGCTCTTATAATTTTTTCGTTTTACATTAGTAAATCAAAAACTAATTACAAACATCGATATGTGTCTCCTCAATATATTTAAAAAGTTTGAATTCAATACGGCATGTAGTTTTTGTTGGAAAGCAGAACTACGATTGCATGGAAACTCCAGCCTCATGGGACCTTAAGTTCTGGCAAAGTATATATATTAGTACTAACATATAGTATGGACACTCCCTGCCGCTCACCCCCTCGACACCCAGATTGATACAGATTGGTTAGAGTTTGGTTTTCGAACGTATAGGATTTCGGCGCCATTTTGTTTGTTTCGTCATTCCTTTTTAAAATGTCATTTGTGGCCCGTTGTATGAAGTGTCCAGGGTGTGGTTCTGGAATGAAACACCCAGTATAACGAAGATGATTTTCGACAAAACGAAATTATATTATTTCATATATCTCCGTAGTTATGATACAGCGATAACGATCTTCGAAATTAATGATGTTTGCGCTGCGTCTGGAGGTTTCAACTAAAACAAAGGAAAATTTGCCTGAAGTGTGTATTGCCTCCAGAAACTCAATTAGGTAATAAAACAAAAGATATCTTCAAGTTAAGCCTCTTAGTATCATATTACAGAATGTGCGGTTGAAGAAAAAAATAAGAGAACTTTGTTGTATACGGGCAGCGTAGGATCGGTCGCTGTGGAAATCCTTCGGGGATGCCTTTATCTAGCAAAGGGACGTCTTTCGGATAATATATGATGATAATGATGATTTTCCTGCGGCTTAAAGTATCTAGCATTTTACTGCAGCTTATTATCATTATCATATATCAGCTCATATACGTCCTCACCGGAGGGTTTGAGCTTACCCTGAATTAGGGCGATCAGGCCTTAGTCGACCACGATGGCCCAATGCGAGTTGGTCGACTTCACACACAACCTTCGAGTTTCATCGCAGTTGTGTTCAGGTTTCCTCACGATGTTTTCCTTCACCGTAAAAGCGTCGTATAAACGTACATATGAAATCGAAATTCGAAAACACAGTGGTACGTGGCAGGACTCGAACCACGACCTCACACAAGAGGTAGCGGCCTTTGCCATTACGCCACCGACGCTCTTTTATTACGACGTATTATTTTTATTAATTTTAATTTGTCAGAATACACTGTTCCATTTTGTTAGTAAACTTAGCGTATTTTAGTAAATTAACAATATTAGTATGTCAATGTATATAAGAATATTAAAGAAGTCAATGAATTAAGAGCATAATTTAAATATGTCACGGAAACAACACAAAATAAATTATTTACAAATATCTACTACACAATAAACTCCCAAACACTCTTTATAATTCCTACCCAGTGCTTCAAGAAATGCGAGTCAAACCTTGCTGCAATGACTTCCGTGGCAAAGTACATTATATAAGTACTAGCATACAGTATGGACACTCCCTGCCGCTCTCTAGATTGCGACCTCACCCCCTCGTCACCCAGATTGAAACAGATTGGTTATAGTTTGGTTGTCGAACGTATAGGATTTCGCCGCCATTTTGTTTGTTCCGTCATTCCTTTTTTGAAATATAATTTCTGGTCGTTGTATGAAGTGTCCAGGGTGTTTCCGTGGATATAATTTTTATTAATTTTAGATTGGGTTCGGTAATGTTACTGATCAAGGCTATGTCAGCTAATGTCAATATTCCATTTCAAAGACAGCCTATTAATAAAAATTATATCCACGGAAACACCCTGGACACTTCATACAACGACCAGAAATTATATTTCAAAAAAGGAATGACGGAACAAACAAAATGGCGGCGAAATCCTATACGTTCGACAACCAAACTATAACCAATCTGTTTCAATCTGGGTGACGAGGGGGTGAGGTCGCAATCTAGAGAGCGGCAGGGAGTGTCCATACTGACTGGGTAGGAATTATAAAGAGTGTTTGGGAGTTTATTGTGTAGTAGATATTTGTAAATAATTTATTTTGTGTTGTTTCCGTGACATATTTAAATTATGCTCTTAATTCATTGACTTCTTTAATATTCTTATATACATTGACATACTAATATTGTTAATTTACTAAAATACGCTAAGTTTACTAACAAAATGGAACAGTGTATTCTGACAAATTAAAATTAATAAAAATAATACGTCGTAATAAAAGAGCGTCGGTGGCGTAATGGCAAAGGCCGCTACCTCTTGTGTGAGGTCGTGGTTCGAGTCCTGCCACGTACCACTGTGTTTTCGAATTTCGATTTCATATGTACGTTTATACGACGCTTTTACGGTGAAGGAAATTCGAAAACACAGTGGTACGTGGCAGGACTCGAACCACGACCTCACACAAGAGGTAGCGGCCTTTGCCATTACGCCACCGACGCTCTTTTATTACGACGTATTATTTTTATTAATTTTAATTTGTCAGAATACACTGTTCCATTTTGTTAGTAAACTTAGCGTATTTTAGTAAATTAACAATATTAGTATGTCAATGTATATAAGAATATTAAAGAAGTCAATGAATTAAGAGCATAATTTAAATATGTCACGGAAACAACACAAAATAAATTATTTACAAATATCTACTACACAATAAACTCCCAAACACTCTTTATAATTCCTACCCAGTGCTTCAAGAAATGCGAGTCAAACCTTGCTGCAATGACTTCCGTGGCAAAGTACATTATATAAGTACTAGCATACAGTATGGACACTCCCTGCCGCTCTCTAGATTGCGACCTCACCCCCTCGTCACCCAGATTGAAACAGATTGGTTATAGTTTGGTTGTCGAACGTATAGGATTTCGCCGCCATTTTGTTTGTTCCGTCATTCCTTTTTTGAAATATAATTTCTGGTCGTTGTATGAAGTGTCCAGGGTGTTTCCGTGGATATAATTTTTATTAATAGGCTGTCTTTGAAATGGAATATTGACATTAGCTGACATAGCCTTGATCAGTAACATTACCGAACCCAATCTAAAATTTGTTTTTTTTTTATGGGTGTCAATTAAATGGTTAGCATAGTATTGTTATTTCTGTGAGCAGAAAAATATAATCGGTGAGCAGAAATAGCTAATTGGTCAGCAACTCATGGTCAGCAAACATTTCAAAATCAATCAGCAATTTATGTCATTCTGGATGGCTGTAATTATTTTAAACATCCCCGTACTACACTCTTCCTACAGTGTTCGAGTGGTCGACGGAGCCCCTCCTACTTCTGTGTTCTCATGTTAAACCTAACACTACGACTGTGCGGGGAGGCGAGCTTAGCTCGCCTCCCCGCACAGTCTCCGAACCTAACGGATCCGAGTCGGGGTGCTCCGCAAGTCCGAGCTCGCTTCGCTCGCTCCCGCTTCCATTTAGAGCTCCCCGTACCACACTCTTCCTACATGTTTTTCTGCCGCTCAATCATGAAACCTTCCGCTCAAGTAGTTATTTTGCGGACTGAATGTTTATTATGCAGATAAATAATATATTTACCTTTTTTTTTATTATTTTAGAAACTATGCATTTTCCGAGATTAATAAAATCATATGTGAATCTCTGTCATTTAACTATGCCTGCGCGCCAAATTTCATCAAGACAGGTTCAACCGTTTTCACATTGGTAATGATATTTAAGCATAATTTACGCGGCTGTATACGATATTTTGCCGATTTGGTAGTTTTACAGACGCGATTAAATATATTTCTGTAAGCTTTAATGCATAATGAAAGATCATTTCAATTATGATCTAATAATCGAGAGAGCTACTTTTTTATTTTTATTATACAGGGTGTAACAAAATTGGTGTAGGTCCCGTTAACTGGGGCTTCTACTCATTATACTGAACAACTTTTGTTCTACGACTTTGCTGAAAACGTATTTTTTTTTACCCTTCATACAAATCGATTCAACAACGACATTCAACGACTTGGCTAGAAGTCCTTAGTCAGTCAACTGAATGTCGCCATTTAATCAACAGGCTAGCCTTTCAATCAAATGGCATATTTAACCAGTTGGCTGCGACATATACATTGTTGGAATTACTTTTTACATTTTTATATTTAAACTAGCTGTTTCCTGCGGCTTCACCCGCGTGGACAACGTTTATATGACTGCTAGGGTGCGCAGCGTGAAAAAAAGAAGCCTATGTGTTAATCCAGGTTCTAATCGATCTACCTGCCAAGTTACAGCCAGATCCGTTAAGTAGCTTTTGCGTGAAAGAGTTACAAACATACATCCATACATCCATCCATTCTAACAAACTTTCGCGTTTATAATAATAGTAGGATTTAGTTAAATTATTATTATTGAAAAGCTACAAAAGTTGATTTTATCAGGATCTACTTTTAAAATAGACCCATTTATAATGCATCACTTGACCCGAAAACTCGTCCATTATACTAAAAACGCTCTAAATCGGGCAGCGGCGCCTTTGTGCTAATTTAACATTTCATATTATTAGTATTACTACCCACCTAGCGATGCTCTGCAGTGAATGCGACGTTTTTTTGGCTCAGATATGTCGTTTGCTAGTGATGGGAATATTTAGGTATCGACAAATCCCCGGTTCTATGAGCTATGTGCCCTGCCCACTGCCACTTCAGTTTAGCGATTCTGTGAGCTACGTCGGTTACTTTAGTTCTTCTGCGAATCTCCTCGTTTCTGATTAGATCACGATCAGTGATCGCAGGAAGCCGATGGATGCGGGCAGCGCAGGACCGGTCGTCCTCTTTTGTCCAGCAGTGGACGTTTTTCGGCTGATATGATGATGAGGAAATCCCCGGTCTGGTTCCTATTGTGGTTAGCTAACAGCATCAGTATTGTCGCCAATCAGCATTTGTCTGGCATAAGATAGGATAGTCAGTTCTCCATTGCATTTAGGATTCTTCAACATCACTGTCACAGGTGATTCTAAAGAACATCAAAGGCTTACAAGTAGTTGATAAAAAATGATTTTTTTATTGTTATGTATTTCAATTCAAAAAATAAAATTCATTATATAGTACAATAGAATAAATTTTGATTGATCGTCAGTTAATGAATGTTAGACTATTATTTATATTACCTATGGATACCTCTATTTTGGAGTTCGATTAAAGCTATTAAAAATCTTTTGATAGTCATAATTAACCTTGTATTTTATTTTATTGTCTTAAGATACAAAATAATGACAATTCAATGGAATTGTGTTTTTTTTTGAAATTATTTTTATTACTGTGCATATTTATACATTTATGATAAAACTGTAACGGGGCCGTGTCAGTACATGAAATATTTTTTGAAAATAGTATCTTTGGTGGACATTACTAACGTTATAAAGGACAAAACAACAACTTTTAGAATGTTTGTCTGTCTGTCTGTCTAGCTGTCTTTCACGCAAAAACTGCCTGGCCGGTTTTGAAGTTATTTTGTATGGTGCTTCCTTATACCCCGAGTTAACATATAGAATACTCTTTATCCCGGAAAATTCAAGAGTTCCCGTGGGAAAATTAAAAACCTCCACGCATCACGGGCACAGCTAGTATCTATATCTTTATTTTTATTAACAATGAAATAATCGTTTTATTTAATACCTGAAAACGCTTGTTTAAGATAGTATATAATATTTAAAACAATTCACAATTCTTCTAATAATAAAATTATGTCTTTTAATAATAAAAAGTAATATCGATATAGCAGGTGACATTATCACATCACTAGTCGACATTTTATGCTGCATTGGCCAACAAAAAAGGCACTCATCAAAAATTTATCTGCCCTGGCCGAGATACTAACTTCGTTCTTGTATTTTAGTCCACTTTGGACAAGTTTGGTCTGTTTGCTAATAATTTATGACCGTAAATGCACTGCTTATGCTTTAATGTAGGTATCTACGCATTGGGGCCGTGGCACCCAGAAGAGATAGAGAATCTGAATCTGAGAGAGAGGGGAGGTGACCCCCGTGCTGGGTCCTCACCGTACAGTGGGCATTGCAGGCAGAAAAGTGGCAAAGAATAAAGACTATTTACTACGCAAAATCATTTGAATGAATGGCGACTCTTGCTACGACACAATAAAGTGCAAATTCAGGTCGCACTGCGCTAATTACCTACAGTTATATTCACCTACACGTTGCCTCTCTTTCTATCGCGTAAGTCTTATCTCTTTTGACTACTGAATTTGCCCCATTCAGGGTGCCACGCGGCGTAGAGCGTGGCGTAGGTAAAATTTCATGCCTACAGCGCGGAGTGCGACAGGCCTGACAGTGGGGACATTTGGGTTGCTTCTGAGTGGTATTTTTGGGTAGGGGTTGCTTCGAAGTGTTATTTTCGGACAAGGGTTGCTTTGGAGTGGTATTTTTGACTGACGTACTTCTACCGCCACCATAGTAGCTGGACAGATTCTCAACCATGGTCTTCTTTTCGTTACTGTTAGATCAGCCACCCAAGGTTTCTTCGCTTTGCGAGGCTCTTCGACAGTATGTTCATAAGACGTAAAGAACCTATTATCGCTCGCTTCGCTCGCTCCTACGTAAGACATTGAGAATCTGAGCACCTGTTATGATATGCTTCTACTTACGTAATTTAAATAAATTAAATTCATATCATCATATCACCCAAAGGACGTTCACTGCTGGACATAGGCCTCCCCCAAGGATTTCCACGATGACCGGTTCTGCGCTGCCCGCATTCAGTGGCTTCCCTCGACCCTCACCTACCTTCGCGTACGCTACGTTTTCCGGTGTGTGGTCGCCACTCGAGAACTTTACTGCACCAACGGCCATCTCTTCTACGAGCTTTGTGTGAATAAATGAAATTAGGTAAGCAAAAAGGAAAGTAACGATTTGAGCAGTTTATGTGCTTTCAAATGTTCCAACGTCACATCTAAAATATACATACACTCTTGAAAAATATGAATATTTGTTGTATTCGTTATTCCACAATAATAAACCCATGGCATCATTTCACCTAACGGTAAGTGACGATTATGCCAAAGATGGAAGAGGGCTTTCCAAGATTCCTCAAAGCAATGGGGAACTGGCTATCTTATCCTTATGCTAGAACACATCAATGATGTTAACATTGATGAATGGCGGCGAGACTACAATAAGATGGTGGTAGCTAGCCTGGCGGGCTTAAAAAGACCCAACTACTAACCAAACCAAGTCTCACATAGTTAGACCACCCTGGGAATTGAATCCGTGACCTGCTGGTATGAAGCAAATGGACTATTATTACGCCGTGGTGGCGGTGTTTTAAGTTCTGTTGCATTATGCAACTTGCATATAATGTTCGTAAAGTACAAAACTAAAACATTAATAAATAAATAAAAATGAAATTAAAAAATAAAAATGTTTATTTTCTCCATATAGGTTATGCATTAACATGACTATGGCTGGAGCATCATTTTAAGGTAAAAATGTCTGAACATTGATCAAAAATATTTTCATAACACGTTAATTTTCGATATCGTTATTTCATGAGTCGTGAAAAACAATTTACACACGCCTGTAGGCGCTTAGTGTCTGATCTGATTCTGATGACCATGAACACTTAAGATGTATAGAGCAAGCTTCGCAACAGAGAATACATACATGCCATTTTTATTGAATCCAAGACACCAAATTTGTCAATATCAGTTAAGTGGTTTAGAAAATACGAAAGAGCAGATGAACATACATACATACATAGACTGTCAAAAACAAAAGGAAGAGGTTTATCAATTTGTCCGTATACATACATTTTTTTAATGTGTGTTCGCAGATAACTTCGTCATTTATAAACCGATTTGGATGATATTTTTTTTGTTGGAAAGGAGATATCCCAAGGGTGGTAACATGATAAGAAAACCAGGATCTGATGATGGCATCCTAGATAAATCGAGTGGAACCTTAGTTTCCTGTTTTTTTGTTCAAATTTATTTGTAGTCGGCTAATAATTATCTACTTATCTACCGAAAATTCTGGTTTTGAAAAAAATACAAATATTTGAAGAGTAGAATACCACCCAAGTTTTGTATGGGTAAAAAGACTAAGTAGTCAATTTCAAAAGCTTTTAGCTTTTATCAGTGTCACTAATGGCATCAAAAAAACATTAGTCATAGATCAATTTTAAACTACATTACACAAAATTCCATCATATCAGCTCATATACGTCCCAACCGAGGGGCTCGAGCCTACCCTGAATTAGGGCGATCGGGCCTAAGTCCGGGTCCAGTGCGGGTTGGTCGACTTCACACACAACCTGCGAGTTTTTTTGCAGGCGTGTGCAGGTTTCTTCACGATGTTTTCCTTCACCGTTAAAGCAATCGGTAAGTATGTACGTAAATTTTGAAAAACTCATTGGTACATTGGCCGTCCAGATTTGAACCCAATACCTCTTCTGGTTAGAAGGACCGAGTCGATACCGGTCGAGCCACCGACGCTTCAAAAATGTACATAGTGAAATCTAAATTCGAAATCACATTGGTACGTGGCAGGATTCGAACCACGACCTCCCGGACATGAGGCGGCGGCCCTAGCCGTTACGCCACCGACGCTCTACTAAACGACTAAGTAGTCAATGTCAAAAGCTTTAAACTTTTATCAATGTGACGTATGACATCAAAAAAATATTAGTCCTAGATCAATTATTTTAAAATGCATTACACAACATTTAAGAGTCAGTAATATATCTATTAATACAATTTTGTCAATGTTATAGCATTATTGTATTGTTCCCGTAACAGTTACTTACGTTACGTAACGAAACGTTGCCGTGACATAATGTGACGATATTTGACAGCTACTGATACGCTCATAAGGTCACAACTCACACCTACGCAAGTAACTAGTATCTCATTTGTGCCTACGCTGACATGTTTTTACTTTCGAGCGACGAAGGAGACAAGAAGATATTGTGATGGGCCAAAAAATCGATGTTGAAATTTTGATGGGGATCGATGATCTTACACTAATAGACTCTAAAAAAAATAAAAAATGTGTGTGTGTGTGTGTGTATGTCTGTCCGCAGCTCTAGTTCCCAAATTACTAGACGTATTTGGGTGAAAGTCGGGTTAAGCAAATGTTGTTTTTACATTTTCAGTAATTTTTTTTTCTCCTACCTTGATTTTTTAGCGTTGCCACCATAGCAGTAAATCACTTTTTTTTTAAATCAAAAATGGCTCTAATGATTTGAATGAAACCTGGTATGTAACATTAACTGCATATATTGCATATAGTACGCAGTAGTCCGTTGTAATAAGAAAAATCGAAACAAGGCACCTCCCATTCAAAACCAAGTTGTTCGTTACTTTTTCTCAAAAATGGCTAAAAGGATTTTAATGAAACTGTGAATAATTAGATACTTCCATATTCCAGAAAAAAATTAGTAAAGAACCTCCCATACAAACTCCCATACAGTCTGATATACCTAGCTTTATTCTATGCTACTAAGTACTTATAAGTGTCATGTCTATTGTTAATTAGCTGTTTCCTGCGGCTTCACCCGCGTGGACATCGTTTCTTTGACTTTTCGAAAGTGCGCAGTGCACGAGCCGCAAACGGCTCGCGAGTGTGAATTTAAATAGCCTATGTCATAATATGTCTATATACCTACCAAATTTCAGTCAAATCCGTTCAGTAGTTTTTGCGTGAAGAAGTAACAAACATACACGCTAACAATCTTTCGCCTTTATAATATCAGTGTGATTTGTGTATGCCCGACTACGACAGACAGTGAAGGCTTCGCGAGAAAGTATGCACAGCGTGGCTGTACAATTTATTTTTATTGTTATTGTATTGTAAAACATTAATGTGAAAGGGAGCTAAGTTTAATTCAAATAAAAACTGGTCAAGTGCCAGTCGGACTCGTGTGAAAAGGGTTCCGTGCCATTCCGTTTTTTTCGTAAGAACGTAAAGACTAAAAATTTTAGTTTAGGTTTTGCCTGTAAACAAAGAGTATCCTTATATTCCCAATTTTTTCAAAATTTTAGTCTCTGTATTTTTAGATATCCAAGGAAGGGGGGGGGGCTGGTGGGTGATAAAAAATCGGCCAAGTGCGAGTCGGACTCTCTCACCAAAGGGTTCTGTACCACCACATCTCTAGATAAACCTTAAAAGTAATAAATCAAAAAGTTCTGAAATAATTAAAAATCTGTTGAAATTTAGGCCAATAAAGCCCTTTTATACGATACCCCACATGACAAGGTTAACTCAATTCAAAATTTGGACTGCCGTTCCTTGCATAACTGATTAAGTACTTCAAATAAAGAATAATAAATATTTTTTATGATTTAATATTAAATGTATAGTTTTCAGATTTTTCCCTATTATTTTTATTAAAAGACGGTATTACTTGCCAAATTTCATAGTTCTAAGTCAACGGAAAATAACCTATAAACTTTGATTCCCTTGAGAGTGTCGAAGTATAGGTTTTTTGCGGCATAAATGGCCGTATCTTTTTTTGAAGTTAAGTTAGAAGTTTGATATTTTTACAGCTTCAAAGAACCGTAGACAGGAGTACCTATATGGTTTTAATTTCAACTCGATACCTCTGTGCGTTCCCGAGATAAGGATCTTGGCATACAGACGGACGGACAGACGGATAACGTGATCCTATAAGGGTTCTCTTTTTTTTCTTCTGAGGTACGGAACCCCAAAAATAGTTATTTTCAAACATCGATATCTTATTAATTAGGGTTTTAGGTGATCGGGAGATTGTACTAGACGCACAAAATCACAAGTGTGAAGTTTATTAAACAGATTTTAAGTTACAGCAACTGGCCCAGAATGGTTCGTTTAATAAAAATCACGGCCGTTCACGAATTCAATTGACACACTGCCGTGTATGTAGGCACTATGCATGTATGCTTAGATTTTTTTAGCTTCATAAGTGGTATAATTTTGAACAAAAAAAAACCCGACTTCAAACAGGAAACTAAGGTTCCCCTCGATTTCTCTGGGATGCCATCATCAGATCCTTGTTTCATTATTATGGTACCACCCTTAGGATAACTCCTTTCCAACAAAAAAGAACCATTAAAATCGGTTGATAAACGCCGAAGTTATCCGCGAACACACATAAAAAATAATAATATATTCGGTTAAAAAGAAAGTAAAAGAATAATTATTTCGGTTAGTTCGTAATATATGTAAACTTATTCATAGTGTTTGAGTTATGTATGATTATGAAATTATGATTTGAGTAAATATTAATTATAATGATTTAATTCTGATTAAAATTTACATATCTACGTTACATAATAAAGAAGTCTGTTGCTTTCCGATACCCGGGTCCCGGACAAAAAAAAACAAAATCCCTGTCTGTTGCTGTTAGGGACGCGGAAGATAAAATCCCTGTCTATGGCCGCCCGGGACACGGAAGACTAAACAATTAAAGCCAAAAAACACGCTAAAGATTGTTGTCTATATTGACATGTATTGGGAGTGGCACACTAATTTTTAAATGGCAACACACAATATTTTGTAGATTCAGATAAAATCCATTTACCGCAAACAAAAAACCTGCGTCGCTCCAATTAGCTTTTGAGGCAGCTTAGCTGCCAAGGCTACAGAGGCTTGTTAGTGGGTAGTGTGGTCTTGGGCCTGTGCATATTTATTTATATATACCTTATGTATATAATGGTATGTATGCATATAGGCGCAGGGCTGTGAGTCCCACATAACCAGTACAGCCGGCTGTATTGGTATGCATAAACGCATTTTCCCCCTTCCCTCCTCCGCAGTCCGAGGGAAAAAAAAAACCAGAAACCTGTCTGTTGCATTTCGGCTGCCGGAAAAAAGTCTGTCTGTTGACTTCCGGCTCCCGGTTAGGGGGATGAGGCGTAATTACAGCATAACATCTGAGATAACGACGTTGCATTTTATTATGTAGAATATGCGGTAATAATATTCGTGGGTACAGTGTTATGGTATGGCTCAGATGAGAGAGAAGTAAGTACTGATTACAAGCGTCGAGGACTGGGCAGCCTGGTAATCGGTAAAAATGCCAGGCAAAATGTACGTACATAATACGCATCTTCATTTTCTATGCAATGGGACAAAAATATGATTTCCGAGATCAGCAACAGCAAAAACTCTTTTTTTATATTGCATATAATTTTTTTATGCACAATTAGTTAGCCCTTGGCATCATCTCACCTCATAGTAAGTGACGATGTTGCCGAAGATGGAAGCGGGCTTACCAATATTCCCCAACGCAATGGGAAACTGGCTATCTTATATATTTATTTATGTATATGTATATATGGCATATATCTCACTAAAATATATAATAGGCTTATATACAGGGTGTTGTTTCGACAATGTCGACAACGACTTTTTTAGGAGGCCTTCTTACTCATAAAACTAAACAAGTTTTTCCAAAATTGGCCCCCATACAAAATTGGTCAATCAGCTAATCGATTTGTATGGAATGTCCTTTTTTTGCGATTTCAGCAAACTTTTAGAACAATTTGTGTTCAGTTTCATAAGTAGCAGTCCTACTGGAAAGGGCGTCGTCAACAAAAACAACAACCTGTATAAGACATAACTATGGATCTAGTAATATTAGGTATTTACCTATGAAATTGCCGATTGTATAAAAAATATTTAAAGAAGAAAATAATTATTAAGAACAATAGTTCCATCTTCGTCAACATCGTCACTTACCACCAGGTGAGATGTTGTCAAGGGTAAACCCTTGACAATTGTGAATAAAATATAAAAAAAGTTATTAAAACAAAATTTATTCTCAAAATAGCATTAGTCTTAGTAGTTAAATGGTGGTAAACATATGCCTATTGTTTAGACATTTTGAGAGCACGGTGGCTTTAACTACATGAAGTCGGGCTTTTTCACCTGAAAAATCGCTTACACACTTTTAATTTTAAAGCCCTTTAAAATTAAACTCTATACCTAAACTCTATCGCAGCAGTTTCTTCGTTACTAATGTCATATTTGGGAATACCCCGCATAAGTTTTCGTCACTTTCAGGAAATCACAAGAAAATTAACTAGTCTAAAAAACTAACTAGTTTAAAACTTCCCATCTGACCAATAGTAAAATGCCTTTGTTCCATTATATGGTACGAGTATGTAGCTCAGGGGACTGGAACATGAAATACATACCACTAGTTACTAATAAAAGACCATAAGTAGTGTCACCATAAGGTCAATAATAAAAAACAATAACTTTTTTATTTTCAATAAAAAAATTACATTTAACTTCAAAAGCTGAATCGGCAATTTCATAGGTAAAGACCTATTATTATAATAACTACATTACTACAAATATCTTTGCGAAGTTTGAAAAATACTGAGTTGACGGATCCCAACAAAATGTAAAAAACTTACCTAACATCTAATATAGTTCCCCTTATGTAAAAAGCGTTAAAAAACCGACTTCCATCGCAACAGCTTAGTACATTTTTGCATTATTATAAGTTAATTTTCTAATAAAGTACAACACTGATTTTGATAAAATTTATATTAGACCACACGGAAAGCACTAGCTTTCAAATAAAAAAAAGAATCTTAAAAATTGGATCACCCAGTCAAAAGTTCTGAGGTAACACATAAAAAAAAAACAATGTACTAAATTTTTGCATTATTATTTTTGGTTTAAGTTAATTTTCTAATAAAGTACAACACTGATTTTGATAAAATTTATATGGGACCACACGGAAAGCACTAGCTTTCAAATAAAAAAAAGAATCGTAAAAATCGGTTCACCCAGTCAAAAGTTCTGAGGTATCACATAAAAAAAAACATACAGTCGAATTAAGAACTTCCTCCTTCTTGGAAGTCGTTTAAAAACACCGCTAAGCGACAGTGGAGGAGATGTGTTTGCGTACGAGTATAGTTCATTTGCTGAAATAGCTGCACCTTTGACAAATGCCGCTGGTCGCTGCCGGCTCGCGTCAAACGGTTCCTGCAAAGGGGCCGCCTTGAGTCGAATCGCGTCGCCGGCCGCCGACTTTACCCGCACGGGATCGCGCGAATCTTAATCAGTCTTTATTTAGATAGACAACGATTCTGAAAATAATTTGTCTAGCAGTAAAGAAAAGGGTTAAAATTAAATGATAAATACTAAGTTAAAAAAATATTTCTTTTTTATGCAAAATTGTTTTAAACTTCAACATATTTCCAGTTCGGGTGTACTGCAGCTAATTCCCCTTACCGACTTTTACAGTCACGCTCGAAAGTACTTGATTATTGCTTATAATATTACTAGCTTTGCCCGCAACTTCCTGCGTGTGTAGGTTTTGAATTTTTCCAAGGGAACTCTTGAATTTTCCAGGATAAAAAGTATCCTATATGTAAACTCGGGCTTTAAGGAACCACCATACAAAATTTCATCAAAATCTGCCTGGTAGTTTTTGCGTGATGTGCGAACATAATATTATTTATTATTATATCAGCTCATATACGTTCCCACCGAGGGGCTCGAGCCTACCCTGAATTAGGGCGATTAGCCCTTAGTCGACCACGCGTGCCCAGTGCGGGTTGGTCGACTTCACACACAACCTTCGAGTTTCTTCGCAGGCCTGTGCAGGTTTTCTCACGATGTTTTCCTTCACAGTTAAAGCAATCGGTAAGTATATGTACGTAAGTTTTTGAAAAACTCATTGGTACATTGGCCGTCCACATTTGAACCCGGTAACCAGAGGGATTGTAACCAGAGGGGTTAGATGGACCGAGTCGTTACCGGTTGAACCACCGACGCTTTTGAAGCTTTTGACATAATATTATAGTCAGACAAAATTTCCAAAAGTTGTTGTTTTTGCCTCAATATCGTTAGTAATGTCCACCACAGCTATTATTTTCCAAGAATATTTCATGTACAGACACGGCCCCGTTACAGTTTTATTATATTGAGAAGATAAGAGTTATGTTTATTGTAGAATAATAACAAAAGTACTTACCACAGATAAGAAAAAAACTTTACCGCTCTTCTTCTATTCTGTGGTACTTACAGCGCGAATATACTCCCGTATTTCCACTAACACTCAGCGGTCATTTTACATGACGGGACCTACAGTGTTATTTTGCGCGGCGTTCTTACCAGTTACCCGACCGCCCAGTCTGTTAACTTTATTTTTTAAAGTTTAAATGTCGCAGGCATACTGTATAAATCATCATTATACATACGGTCGTTCAAATGTCAGGCAAATTATATAATGGCGAGGGCGGGGAGGCTCTGTCGCACGGCAGGTAGTTAGTTAGGTAGGGCGTAGGGAGTGGGTTCTTAAAAGATGCCGTGCGTGTTCAGATAATTTAATGAGGATAAAATATAAGACCTAAAAAGAACATAAGAATTAGAAAATGACACACTTAAATTTAAAATAGAAATCACAGAACATAAATAAATCTTACCCGAAATGGGTCTTTTAGGAAGTACAGTAATTAAATAAATATAAATTAATAATTTGTGCTGGTTAAGATGAACGATGATGGTTTTCGGTTTTTAAATCAAATGTCACATAGTTTGACAGCGCATGCGCGGAAAAGAAGAAATAGATGGAATGAATAGAGATCGAATGAAAGAAGATTATATAACTGCGCACCACGCTACAGCTCTTTCACAGTTAAATCAATCAAACCTGACCGACCCCAACATCGTCCGCTTTGCGAGCTCATTTACAATCTGCCGTACGGCATTTTGACAATTTGCCTGACTCGACATTGACCGTTTAATATGGACAAATTATTACAATTTGCCTGGCTTGGCATTTTACAATCTGCGTACAGAATTTTACATTTTGCCTGACCGTTTACATACGGACGAATTATTACAAATTGCCTTAATTGGCGTACAGCATTTTATATTTTGCCTGAATGACTAATCACACAATTTGCCTGCCACATATACATGATACATTCCATTTTATAAACGGTGTTTCAAAATCATGAAACTGAACAACTTTCTCCTGGGAATACCATGCAGTGTTCAGTTTTTTGGGTTTGGTAGTCAACAGGAAACTTTATAGTTTCGCCATGTCTGTCTGTCCGTGTGTCATGGGTGTGCATATTAATCACGCCAACAAAGAGGTCCAATAAAACTTTAAAAAAAAATAAGGTAGAGAAAATTTTAATATGAAGAGATATAATCCTGGCCACAAAGTTAATCATGGAAATATTTCCCAGAAATTTATAATATTACTAGCTTTTGCCCGCGGCTTAGCCCGCGTGGACATCGTTTTTATGACTGTCTTAGAGGGTGCGTGGTGTACGAGCCGCAAGCGGCTCGCGAGCGTGGACGTGATTTTTCTCCAGATCCCAGATATTCATGTCATTTGCCACCCCCTCAACCATCTCAATCACACAATCCATTGTTCCGTTGCAATGTTAAAAAAATGACCAACAAAGAGTATATTTTCAGTTCCCTCAGGAACTGCATCGAGCTATGCTATTTTCACGGGATTAAAAGTAGCCTATGTCCTTCCTTGTGCACTTGGTCAAGGCGTTGAAACGCGAAAAGGTAACAAACAAACAAACACATTTTCACAGTTATAATATTAGTAAGGATAAAACAATATAATAGCCAAGTAATTTACATATTTTTCCGGTACAATGTTGTTTCCTCTGCACCCCAGCCTACTCTGTGCATTTTTTTGCTGTTCCTTTTCCTTTCATTCAGCCTTGCCGCGGCCAGCGCGCACCGTCGACCAAGCTTCGCGCGTGCGCGTGCTTCAATATTATATAGCAGTGATCAGTGATCAGTATTATTCTTAATCTATACATATTATTATAATAAAACTGTAACGGGTCCGTGTCTGTACATGAAATATTTTTGGAAAATAATATCTATGTTGGACATTACTAACGATACAGAGGCCAAAACAAAAACTTTTGTTTTTTTCTGTCTGTTTGTCTGTATGATCGCGCATCACACAAAATTATAGCCCGGGTTAACATATAAAACACTTTTTATCCCGGAAAATTCAAGAGTTCCTGTAGGAAAATTCAAAACCTCAACGCGGACGAAGTCGCGGCCACAGCTAGTCTATAATAATTGAAAACACTGCACACGTTGAAAAACCGATTTCTATCGCAAAAACTAAGTAGATACAATTTTGCATTATTATTTTTTGTTTTTGTTAATTTTGTAAAAAAAGTACTACACCGATTTTGATAAATTTATAAAGCACTTATTTGCACCATACCACAGTACAATAAAGAGAACTAGCGTGACCATACACTATCGATTAAAAAAAGAATCATGAAAATCGGTTCACAATCTGCAAAGATATCGCGTAACAAACATACAAAAAACAACATACAGTCGAATTGTCAACCTCTTTCTTTTTGGAAGTTGGTTAAAAAAATCAGTACATTTAACTTTAATATTTCAATTAATACAAAGTGACGATGCAGGGTACCATACACGCCAACTTAAATAACGCCTATTCACTCTCGACTTGAAGATTCCCGTTATTGTAAGAGTTAGAAAACATTGACTCAGGCAAGAAGTTCCACTTCTCTGCTGTCCGCGTCATAAAAGAGGACGCGTAACGCTTCGTGCGAATAGGTGGAATATCAAAAACAAAAGCATGAAACCCTCCCCGCGCCATGTTCTCTAAAGGTAAAATGGAGCTGAGTTACACAATGACACAAATCTATTATTTTGTTGAGTGTCCACACTTTGTTGTTTATGATTTTTTATGTATTAGTCGTATTTATACATCGTTAGATTTATCTTAATGGCGCAACTGTCACTGGGTATATTTTTTAATATCAAAGTATTTGATTTTGGGCGCTATATTGTGGGGTTTATTTTTTTTTAACCCTTGATGGGTTTAACCAGAATGAAGAAGTTTTAAAGAAGATTACAAAAATAAATATATACAATTGATATGTTTTGAACTAATTTGGAAGGACAATTGTATAAAAAACTCAAAACCCCGACTGCAGTGTAAAAAATATAAATGGAAAATATTTTGGTAACATTTCTTGCCCTATCGGTCAAAAAATAAAATTAAAAAAAAAATTATATAATAATTGGTACCTAATTTTGCACTTTATTTATTTTTATGTACAATTAAGAGTTCTTTGAATTTGAATTTGAAACACCTGTTAAATCTTGCACTGCCCGCATCCAGAGGCTTCCCACGACCTTCTTCAGGTTATCGGTCCACTGTGTAGGAGGCCTACCTACGCTATGTCTTACGGTGCGCGGTCGCCACTCGAGAACGTTACTACCCCAACGGCTATCTGTTCTACGAGCTATGTGCCCTGCCCACTGCCATGAGCTATGTCGGTTACCTTGGTTCTCCTACCAACTTCCGTTCCGTTCCTCGCCAACTGAGAAACCTTTTGTTGGAAAAGGAATTTTATTGTGTAAATGAATATATTAATACTAAATTTTAATTTGTATAACATTGGGTAAATTGACATTGTTCATTTAATTTTGATTGATTTATTGTTACGTATAACATATTTCTTGACATTATTTTTACACTATTTTTGACATTATTTTTGACATTGTTATCAATGTGTTTTATTTTTCTTTTGATTATCTTTTCATTTTTGACTTTTATATGTCGGAGGGGGTGGTCAGGTTTTTTTTCCCTCGGACTGCGATGGAGAGGAGGAGGAGAATGCGTTTATTGATATATTCATGTCATTGCTATTATATCAATTTATAGAGCAAAAGCCCCCTCAAAAATGCGTACTTATTTATTTTACCTAAAATCTTGTCCCAATTGCGTTGGGGAGCTTTTATATCTTCGGTATCATCGTAATTTACCACCAGGTGAGATGATGCCAAGGACTTATCAATTGTAAAAAAAAATATCCCAAGAAGTTTACAATTTTTAATGGTTTAGGTAACTAAATAAAATTGTATGCTAGGAATCAAAGGTACACTGCTCAATATGTTTTTTTTTTAACAAAATAGAGCTATTTTAAATGTTATCAAATAATTAGAACATGTGTATTTTAATGCAATTTATGAAAACAGAAAAACTCTATTTTCAGTTTCTACGCGTTTGTACAACAAACATTTTAAAATAAATTCATAGATTATAAGTACAGAGAGGTCAATTGCCTATCTTGCCTATCTTTGCCTTGCACTTGCCTATCTTAAAAGTTTCTACCCTACAGATTTTCGTAGCATTTTTTTTGTACAAAAAATTCTTACAATGCCCTAGAAAGTGTACTATAAAGTTTTTTTTATCCACAACTGATAAGCCCTTGGCATCATCTCACCTAATGGTAAGTGACGATGATGCCGAAGATGGAAGCGGGCTTACCAAGATTCCCCAACGTAATGGGGATCTGGCTATCTTATCTTCAAGCTGGAACACATCTATGCTATTAACACTGATGTTTGGCGGCAAGACTTAGATAAGATGGTAGTAGCTAGCCAGGCGGGCTATGAAAATGCCCTACCACCAACCAATCCGAGAAAATCGAACCCGCGACCTCCTGGTGTGAAGCGAATGGACTAACCATTACGCCACGAAGGCGGTTAAAAAACAAAACAGATTAAAGGAACAATCCGAAATCGTTGGGCTGATGTTTGAGAAAGTGTGCATAACAGCAGGAAACGTCACGCACGAGTCCCTGAAATCAAGTTCGTTTCGAAGTCAAAATAACCGATGAAAAGATGATTATGTCAGACAATAAATACTCGTAGCTGCCCTCGGAGTCCCTATCGAGGCCAATCAATTTCGAATTTCAGTGTCCATCGTTCCACAAATAAAACTGGTAGAGGACGAGTCGCCCTCGTGCACGAAAACTGATGTATTTCCACACAACTTTACTACAATTTTCTGTAAAGTATTCTGCCCTTTTACAAATTTCTTATAGCTGTCCTCAGAGTCCCTATCGAGGCCAACCGATTCCGAATTTCAGTGTCCATCGTTCCAGAAATAAAACTGGTAGAGGACGAGTCGCCCTCGTTCACGAAAACTGATGTATTTCAACACAACTTTACTACAAATTTCTGTAAAGTATTCTGCCCTTTTACAAATTTATATATAGCTGCCCTCAGATTCCCCATTGACGCCAACCGATTCCGAATTTCAGTGTCCATCGTTCCAGAAGTGAAACTGGCAGAGGACGAGTCGGTCTCGTGCACGAAAACTTCTGCATTCACACACAACTTTACGACAAACTTCGGTAGAGTATTCTGCCCTTTTTCAAATTTCTATATAGCTGTCCTCAGAGTCCCCATCGAGGCCAACCGATTCCTAATTTTAGTGTCCATCGTTCCAGATATAAAACTGGTAGAGGACGAGTCGGTTTCGTGCACGAAAATTGCTGTATTTCCACATAACTTTACTACAAACTTCTGTAAAGTATTCTGCCCTTTTTCAAATTTCTATATAGCTGTCCTCAGAGTCCCCATCGAGGCCAACCGATTCCTAATTTCAGTGTCCATCGTTCCAGAAATAAAACTGGTAGAGGACGAGTCGGTTTCGTGCACGAAAATTGCTGTATTTCCACATAACTTTACTACAAACTTCTGTAAAGTATTCTGCCCTTTTACAAATTTATATGCACTGCGCCTATACAAATACAAATATATTTATTTCCAAAAATGGTGTACCATACAGTATAAAGTATGCCTTGTGACCCCATACTAGGCAGAGCCCTTATCATGGTGGTCACGCCGAAAATAAATTTACCAAGCAACCAATTTAAGGCTTATACCGCCGCTAACGATCAACTTTGTAACCACTTTTTACTCCAATGAAGAATTTTTTTTATAAAAAAAGATATATTGTAAATTACAGGATATAATGAGTGATTTTGATTTCCTCGGATTCTATTTTAATACTGCACAGAACTAAAGAAAAAAATACCCTAGTGTACCCTGTTTTTCTATTTGTAACCATAGAACTGCTGTAATTTTAATCGAAACATTATGATAATTTATAAACTTCTTATCACAACAATATAAAATGATTTTGTTTTATAATTATATAAATACCACAATTTTGCCCACAGCATTTAAGAGTACGTAATCCATGTTGCAGTACGAGCTGACAAGAAATTCATTTTCAAGATATTTCGTTCGATGTTTGAAAAATCGTGAATCGAGTTGCTAATTTTAGGGACAGAGGAGTCATAAAGATTATTTAAAAAATTAAAATATTTTTTTCTATAATTTTCCACAGAACAGTCCGTTACCACGCTTATTCTGACTCATACAGGAAGGGTTTCATACCATCTTACAAAAAACACGTTTCATGTATGCTCGTTTTATTTATAATTAGTCGATTGCGGCTCGCGCACTACTCACCCTTAAAGACAGTCATAAAAACGATGCCCACGTGGGTGGAGCAACGAGCAAAAGTTAGTAGCAAATAAATTTTAAACAAAGAAATTTCGCTAAGAGCCCAGACTTTACTAAGTATGGAAGGGGTTCCCATGAGTTGATAACCTACAAATTTACCCCGCTTTGAATACGCAAACTTATACTCGCAGGGTGTGTGTGAAGTCGACCAACCCGCACTGGGCCCGCGTGGTCGACTAAGGCCCGATCGCCCTAACTCAGGGTAGGCTCGAGCCCCTCGGTGGGGACGTATATTAGCTGAAATTATGATGAAATACGCAAAGAAAAGATACAAGACTAACTCCCTTTACATACAACTGTTCTCCCCCGAAATTATTTGAGTTGCATATTCCCAAGTCGAAGAAAGTTCATATTCTGTGCTAAATGTTTAATATTCTAAACGAAGCCAGTGTGCTAGGTAGTCGAAGTTTCTAGACACTAAACTTTGTTAATAATGTTACTAAGATATTCCAGTAATGTTTAGTTTCGTGGGTTGACATGTTTTCAGAGATCAACATAGAATTTAACTGAAACTCCAGCCTAGCTAGGCTGGAAATTTAGTTAAATTCTAAGCTGATCTTAAGTGTTTCCAGGAGGCTCGAGTTTCCATACAAACGTAGTTCCGCTTTAATACAAAAACTGTATACTGGATTGAATCCAAACTTTGCGAATAAGGTATATTAGGTAGACACATATCGATGTTTGTAATTAGTTTTCTATGTACCTACTAGAAAAATACTACTACTACTACTACTACTACTACTACTACTAAAACGGACAAAATAAGAGCATAATTTAAAATTCACGGTTTTATTGGAAAAACGCCTTGATAATCAGAAATGAAGGAGACTTTTAAAAATCCCTTAAACATAACTCTTCCTTTTTTGAAAACAACATTTTATGTTCTTTCAATCCTATCGGCCAGTATCACACAAGGTCGCAAGCGCTGCCTGGCTCATAAATTACTTGCTCCTAGTATGAAAATTCATGGTTTTATTGGAAAAACGCCTTGATCATCAGAAATCAAGGAGACTTTTAAAAATCCGTAAAACATAACTCTTCGTTTTTGAAAACAACATTTTATGTTCTTTCAATCCTATCGGCCAGTATCACACAAGGTCGCAAGCGCTGCCTGGCTCATAAATTACTTGCTCCTAGTATGAAAATTCATGGTTTTATTGGAAAAACGCCTTGATCATCAGAAATCAAGGAGACTTTTGAAAATCCCTAAAACATATCTCTTCGTTTTTGAAAACAACATTTTATGTTCTTTCAATCCTATCGGCCAGTATCACACAAGGTCACAAGCGCTGCCTGGCTCATAAATTACTTGCTCCTAGTATGAAAATTCATGGTTTTATTGGAAAAACGCCTTGATCATCAGAAATGAAGGAGACTTTTAAAAATCCGTAAAACATAACTCTTCGTTTTTGAAAACAACATTTTATGTTCTTTCAATCCTATCGGCCAGTATCACACAAGGTCGCAAGCGCTGCCTGGCTCATAAATTACTTGCTCCTAGTATAAAAATTCATGGTTTTATTGGAAAAACGCCTTGATCATCAGAAATCAAGGAGACTTTTAAAAATCCGTAAAACATAACTCTTCGTTTTTGAAAACAACATTTTATGTTCTTTCAATCCTATCGGTCAGTATCACACAAAGTCGCAAGCGCTGCCTGGCTCATAAATTACTTGTTCCTAGTATGAAAATTCATGGTTTTATTGGAAAAACGCCTTGATCATCAGAAATCAAGGAGACTTTTAAAAATCCGTAAAACATAACTCTTCGTTTTTGAAAACAACATTTTATGTTCTTTTAATCCTATCGGCCAGTATCACACAAAGTCGCAAGCGCTGCCTGGCTCATAAATTACTTGCTCCTGTTCTGAAAAGGGATTTCATGCTAATATTTACTTCGTACCGTTAGCAAAAACAGCTTTGATGACGGTGGCAGAGTATTTTTGCTCCCCTAAGGTATTGCGATTTGACTATGGGTTCCATGGGGAAAGTTGTTCAGTTTCATGGGTAGAAGCACCAGTTAAAACAGTTTCAGCTAATTTTGTTAGACCTTATATATTATGTTTATAAATCTTAACGTTAAGAAAATAGTTTCAGCTAATTTTGTTACACCTTATATATGTCACCGGAAAATAACAAGACTCGTAAGTTGATCAATTTTCAAGGTAGTTGATCAACTCCCGGAAAATAATAAACAGCAGTTAAAATGTATTATTTAACGTATGTATTTTAGTAAATTGATTAATTTACGGCGCCTTGTCGTAAGATCATCCGACGAAGGCGAGGTGTACGTTGATTGGTTAAACGACTCACGTGCTTGCTTTTACACTGCTCCCCGCCCGCCACCAAAAAGCCAAAGTTTTGTGTAACTCTAGATGCCATAAATCATTAACATGTAGTAATAAATAAGTGAAATACGAATAAGTACAAATAATAGATATTCAGACTGATTGTACTTACTGATTAAACTAACTATAATACTTATTAGGTTAATAAGTGATAATTAATATCTGAGCTCAAGTATCTTTTGTTATTTAAAATATTTTTCCTTTTATTATACTAAGTCATAAAACTGTATGGCTAAACAAGAATAAATATAAAATATAAAAAAAATAAACATGATCTTTCACATCTCATCATCGGTATTAAAATAACATATCTAAGTGTTTGTTAACTCTATGAATAAATACTAGCCAAATGCTTATAAAATGCCCTCGACCAATCAGAGAACAGTGTATTATGTGACGGGTAATAGTATACCGTTAAATAGTACACTGAGCAACGATTGGCCCGTTAGTGGATGATTTTACTTGTGGCACAATCGTAAATTATTAAATTACTGCCAGGTACTGTAAGTTGACCAATTAGCTAAAATGCACTGCGTAAAATAATACATTTCTACTAACGTTTGTTATTTTTCGTCAGTTAATCAACTAACTAGAAAATTGATCAACTTACGATTCTTGCTATTTATCGGTGACATATACATAACATAATATTTATAATAAGATTTAAAAAATAATACATCAAATGTGGCAAGAAACAGTTTAGGTTCAGATCCGTTTTGAATATTAAATTTAAAAAAATATTCTTTAATATGTTCTATCCCTTCTTCTTTTTAGGGTTCCGTAACGCAAAAGGCAAAAACGAAACCCTTATAATTGTGTAATTCTCTTGCTCATGATATCCGGGTTTGTGAGACAGAGCATCTATTCCTTCAAATAGAAACACAAGGAGCACCACCTCTCACTCTAATCTTAAGTTTTTATAAGCCATATAAGTATACTATATAGTATATGGTAATTTATATTATTTATTATATATTATATGTATTTTACCTATATATTATGTATTCAATAAAATTCTAAAAGTCTAGCTCTTTTTTGCTGTCCATCCTACCCTTATTGTGGCCGAGGATAATAGTGATTTTAAATTAAAACTGCCGGAAGCGACCTTATTTCACACTTAGCTTTCGTTTTGTTGATTTAATGGCAAGGTTTTTGTAACACATAGTTAGGATGCATTAATATAAAAACTTGTGATAGTATAAATCGACTGAGCTTCATCATCATCATCATATCGTCCGAAAATCGTCCATTGCTGGACAAAGGCCTCCCCCAAGGATTTCCACGACGACCGGTCCTGCGCTGCCCGCATCCATCGGCTTCCCGCGATCTTCACCAGGTCGTCGGTCCACCGCTGACTGAGCTTCGCTTAGCTATAATTTTTTTTCTTATAACTTTTGGCATAGTGACAAAATTATACATTTTTTTTTTATCTGACGCAACGTGACGCTTTGGGCCAAAATTTCCTAATATATTTTCGGTATATTTGCAATTCCTATCGATAAAATATAGGTTCAATCGTGCGCAGAAAAATTTTGAAAAATGATTGAGCATAATATTGTCTTTATGCCATGCTCCATACAAAAATATTCCAACTCCTTTTCAACAGCTTTTATTATAAGTTCAACTTATGTTGTGTATTATTTTTCAGTCATTGCTTATTCGATGGAATAGGTTTTTGAATTAAGGCGTCATTTAAATTTTAATAGGTATTAAATTTTACTATTTTAATTCATGACATAATTTCGCTCATTTGGTACTACAATGACGAAATTAAGGTTTTTATCAAAAATGAGTTAAGTATGTCAAACGATATATTTAGGTTGGTTACTTTCGGGGTAAAATCGACGGTAATGTATTTTCATAAACTGCGGCTAGATGGCGTTGACGTCATTGTTACTTTTATACCAAAACGCAAGCATTCTACAGCTACAACGGCGATTTAGTCAGTTGTGCGGGGGGGTTCCTTGAAGTGAGGTGTCAGTTTGGTGCAACAACGACGGCAAGATAAATATGACATCACTTTTATCCCCTCCTGGCGGAACAACGACGATAATGCTTAATTTTGTCGTTGTTTCCGTAAAGTGAGGACTTATTTTGTGTGCAACAATGACGATAATATAAATGTGACATTTGTTTTATCTGCACTTGGCGGAACAGCGACGACAATGCTTAGTTTCGTCGTTGTTTCCATAAAGTTATTTTGTGTGCAGCAATGACCAAAAGATAAATGTGACATTTTTTTTATATCCACTCGGCGGAACAGCGACAAAAAAGCGTAGTTACGTTGATATTTCCCCAGATATTATATTTATTTTGCGGGAAAACTACGATAATGTAAATTATGAATTATGGAATATACAACTTCTTAATTTTTTTCTCCATTTTTTTGGGCAATTTATTTTTGAGGTCGGTACCAGCACACAGCTACTTTCGTATCAAATGTTTTAGATTCGATGGCATTGCTGACACCGACCTACCTCAGAAAAAAATTGTAGGCCCCTAATTTAATTCGTACCTACCTTTGATTTCGTTATTGTTGATTAATGTCGTGTATCTAAGTAACTAATATTATTTCATACTTTTGAGTGCATTTCATTTTGAAGTCGGTTTTTAAGTTTTTTAAACTTTTATTTTTATTTTATTTATTTTTAGTGATAACTCTATCTATCTAACAACGTTATACCCAATCACCCACTCGCCAATAGGAACCATTAAATCATAAAGCATGTGTTTCATTAAAACATACAGATTCCTGTAGCTTCCATCATCAACAGAATGAAAGTTAAGGAGTTAAATCTTCCATCATTAGCTCATCTGAATAATCTGAAAGAATACAACTATCGGTCTATACTTACCGTATCTACGCAAAGTATTTGAAGAATTATCCTCAATCTCCTAACCGTTAAGGAGTTGTACCTTCCTTCATCAGCTCATCAACATGAGATGATGACTAATAGACGCCAAAACTTGAATAGTTTTAGGAAATACATGCAACACGTAATATGTGCCTATAAAATTTGTGGGTTGTTCTCGATTTCCCTGAGATCCAATCCCCAGATCCTGACTTGGTGACGGTTTCGAATAAAAAAAATTTTGAAAATCGGTTCACAATCAGCGCGTGATATCGCGTAACAAACATACAAAAAAAACATACAGTCGAATTGAGAACCTCCTCCTTTTTGAAGTCGGTTGATAATGTATGTAAGTGAAACTCTTGAAAATTGCTTCTAATCGAGAAGTTGAGATTGTTTAAGCTTAAGTGATACGATTGCAAGTTGATTAAGTGAAAGTGACGGCAAATTTTATATAAGTTTTATACGAGGTACCAAAAAATATTAACAGTGACAGATGATTAAAAATAATGGTTAGCTTTTGTCAACTAAATACTTAATTTCGTCATAATTTATGAGTGTCTTAAGAATTTTAGTTGTAATTGAATCTGTTTTTTAGTTGGCAGAATTGAATTACTTATATTTATAATGAGTAAAGATTTAGTATTAGGCTTCAAAATTAGTCCCTATTGAGAAGTTGTTATTTATACGACTGATAGTTGAATAATTTCAAGCGACTGCGTTTTTCAAAATGTGATTTTCTGGTTAACTAAGTATTGTAGAAGTTACCAAATGAATAATTAAAAATGATTAAAAAAAACTGTTTGCTTCTGTAACCATATATTGCGTTTTGTATGAAAGCATTACATATAATTAAAAGAATCCTGGTGGAACAATGACGAAATTGGGGGTGTCGCTCTAGTTTTGTTTTAATAAAATAGATATTTATATAGATAAACAGTTGACATAGACTACTCATAAAACTATAATACTTATGTCATGTTTTAAGTCTAAAATCATACAATAGTGATATATTTAAAGGTCATTAACTGGATGATGAAAGTTGAAAAAATTTTTAAATCGCTCTCCTGTAAAGTTACAAAAAGTGCATTTTCGTCATTGTAGTACCAAATGAGCGATTTGATTTGAAGTCATTAATCGAGAACCTATTTATTAATTTATTTAATTACATTGCATTTTAAATGGAAAACCGACGTGAAAATCTTTGGGGGAGGCGAATAAGATCAGAATCAGAATCAGCAAAAATTAATTGCAAGAATACTTAAGAGCCTGCTGGAGTTCATAAATCCCATACAAACGTAGTATTTGATTCATTTGTTAACCAAATAATCGATTTTGAAATAACGTTATATCTATAATCGGATGACGAGTATCTGTGTCGTTATCGCATTAAGTTTTTGAAAAACGAAACAGGAATCCATTATTTTCCAATAAATTTGTTTTCAAGGTAAAAAAAACGGAAAACGAGTTTCTTGGTTAATAATCGATTCCTGTTTCGTTTTTCAAAAAAGTAATGCGATACCGACACAGATATACGTCATCCGATTATCGATATTACGTTATTTCAAAATCGGTTGCTTGGTTAACAAATGAATCAAATACTACGTTTGTATGGGACTTATGAACTCCAGCGGGCTCATAAGAGTCTCCAGGAGGCTCGAGTTTCCATACAAACGTAGTTCCGCTTTAATACCAAAACTACGTGTCGAATTGAATCCAAACTTTGTAAATATATTGAGTAGACACATATCGATGTTTGTAATTAGTTTTCGTCGTAATAAATTTTAACGTAACTAAATGAAGGCTTAAGTTAGTTTTGTACTGAAAGTTTAAAACTGCTCCTATTTTTTTCCGTTTTATATTAGTACATCGAAAACTAATTACAAACATCGATATGTGTCTTCTAAATATATTTGCAAAGTTTGGATTCAATCTGGAATGTATTTTTTGTATTAAAGCGGAACTACGTTTGTATGGAAACTCGAGCCTCCTGGCGGCCCTTAAGTCAAAAACATAAATATATAGATCTTAAAAAGTACAATACCAGTAAACGTATTTAGTCTTATGAAGACATGCAAATTAAAACAAATAAAAAAATAATTTGTTAATATTTATAATGATGAAATTAGGTAATTAAGCAATATCAGTTTCAGGTTTGTTAAAAAATGACACTGTATGTAATTTTCGTAGTCCATAGTAGGCGGGAACTCTGACCCCTAGACCACAGAGTCAATCAGGTCACTTGGGTCTTAACCTGCGTCGGGTGTTATAGTTTGTACAGATCTCCCGGGAGTTGAGTATGAGTGGAGAGGGCAGCACTGTATCAAAGTATATAATATACTAGCTGTTCCGGCGAACTTCGTTCCACCTTACACTACCCAACCCTACACTACACTACCATACCCTACCCTAACTACACTACACTACACTACCCTATCCTACCCTAAAACCAATTATTTATTGACTGATAATATATTTTTAAGGATGAATATAATTTTTTTTATACTTATTATCCTATTCCAAACGAAGACAAATGCAAAAACATAAAAATCATAAAAATTAATGCAGCCGTTCTCGAGTTATAAATGGTGTAACTAACATAGTACAGTATGGACACTCCCTGCCGCGGAGTCTAGAGGATTACGACCTCACCCCCTCGTTACCCAGATTGAAACAGATTGGTTACAGTTTGGCTGTTGAACGTATAGGATTTCGCCGCCATTTTGTTTGTTCTGGCATTCCTTTTTTGAAATATCATTTCTGGCCCGTTGTATATAGTTTCCAGGGTGTGGCTGTATGATGTGTTCTGTGCTCTTAGACAGTTTAGCCCCTCTCACCACAGCCGCAAAGCCGAGTTAAGCCAGACCCTCCCGTGACGTAAATGATTACAGAGACCTTTCCCGGTTCAACTTTCGTAGTTTGCGCGATAGAATGAAACCGTAGGGCAAAGTATGTATGTACTAACGTACAGTATGGCCACTCCCTGCCGCTCTCTAGATTCCGACCTCTAGTCACCCAGATGGATTTTATTTGAGTGCGTTTAGCTGCACCTCACCTGATGGTAAGTGCCGATGCAGCCAAGGATGTGACACGCCAGCTCAAATAGTGCCCATTCACTCTCGTCTTGAAGATTCCTAAATTTTACGATACAGATTGGTGCTAGTTTGATTTAATTAAAAATTTGAGTGCGTTTTGCTGCACCTCACGTGATGGTAAGTGCCGATGCAGCCAAGGATGTGACACGCAAGCTTGAATAGTGCCTATTCACTCTCGTCTTGAAGATTCCTTAATTATACGATACAGATTGGTGCTAGTTTGATTCTCGAACGTAAAGGATTTTCGCCGTGATTTCGTTTGTTCTGTCATTTGTTTTTAGAAATATCATTTCTCGCCCGTTGTATGAAGTGTCCGGGGTGTGCGTAGGGTTTGACTATAGGACCTATGGTAGGCATGGCAGAGTCAATTGTTCCTGCGCTCCATTCATCTTTCCAACTTAATTTGATATCAAAACCTTTTTTTTTTTTATTCAATTGGTAAGCCCTTGGCATCATCTCATCTCGTGTGCAGGTTTCCACACGATGTATTCCTTCACCGTTAGAGCGTCGGATAAACGTACATATGAAATCTAAATTCTAAATCACATTGATACGTCGCAGGATTCGAAGCAAGACCTCCCAGACAGGAGGCGGCGGCTCTAGCCGTTACGCCACCGGCGCTCATTAAAACTATACAACTATAAAGAAACTATACATTGAAAAAACATTACCCTCCTGTTTGCGTAGTAGGGTAAAAATGCCACTAATCCATTCATTAGAACCTGTTAAAAACCGTTACTGGCTTTGTGAAGGACTCATAACAGAAGCATTGGTTCCAAACTTTTCCATTATTTTTCAGTTCGTTAGTGAAATTTTAATCTTGTTATCACAGATCAAATAAAAATTCATATAGAGAGCTGCTAACTGTCAAGTTGAAGCCATTCTTTGAAACATGCATCATCATCATATCAGCCGAAGGACGTCCATTGCTGGACATAGGCCTCCCCCAAGGATTTCCACGACGACCGGTTCTGCGCTGCCGCATCCAGCGGCTTCCCGCGACCTGACAGTGGGCGGGGCACATAGCTCGTAGAACAGATGG
Organism: Coleophora flavipennella; assembly: GCA_947284805.1. Taxonomy (NCBI): domain Eukaryota; kingdom Metazoa; phylum Arthropoda; class Insecta; order Lepidoptera; family Coleophoridae; genus Coleophora; species Coleophora flavipennella. Next base: position 11,504,349 of record OX369297.1, read on the forward strand.
CCGTTGGGCAGTAAAGTTCTCGAATGGCGACCGCACACTGGAAAACGTAGCGTAGGCAGAAACATGTATGCGGTCAATCAATCCAGTCGTATACTTCATTTCTGAAGGCTGAGTCCATCCTGAAGTGCCTTTGTCGAGGAGTCTCCAAGCTTTTGCCACCATGCATTTCTATCCTCGGCCTGCCTCATGGCGGCTTGTACAGTTAGTCCCGTAGCTATTTCCACTCAGTCAGTCCAGCGGATTGACGATCGCCCTCAAAATCGCTTGCCCTCCACTTTCCCAACCATTATGATCTTTTCCAGGTTGTTTGGGTCTCCTCTAGCTACGTGACCAAAGTAGTAGGGCATTCTCCTACTCCAAGTTCTTTGATAATCTCTTCTTGACTCCCAATTGGTCGAGTATTGACTTGTTTGTCCTCTTGGCCCTCCATGGCACAGTATTACAATAAAGCGGCTTACAGTAGCGCAACGAATGTACTTACGCAGAGCAACGGAACGGTACTTGCGGGGCAGTGGGCGCGGGGCACAGCCTGCTAAACTCCACGAGTTGCCCGTGAAGCCAGTAAACTCGTGGAGTTTGGCAAGCTGTGCCCCGCCGCCCACTGCCCTGCAAGTACCCTTCCGTTGCTCTGCTTAAGTACATTCGTTGCGCTACTGTACAGGCTAGTATGCTAGTTAAGTACCTACGCCGGTGGCGGCATCGTGCGACATCAAAGGCGTTGCGCTACTGTAAGCCATATCATAATACTGTCTCCATGATACTAGTAGCATGCGTCTCCAGTACCACATTCCAAACCCTCTATCCTCTTTTATTCTGATGCGCGGTATCGGCGTGTTAATGTGTGTATTCGTGTATTCGACAACGTTTGAGCAAATACAATCGAGTGGTTTTGATGTTTACAAGTACAGTGTACGTACAGGTTTGGCTTCACATTAAATTTACTTGAGGTTCTATCTGAAGTTTTACTTGATCTGAGCTCGTTATTTTCGGTTTATATCACTCTTCACGTTTTTGTGTGATAACTTGCAGAGAACCACATTAAAATGTCAAATAGGAATACTTTTACACAGTGTAGTTGCTACATAACAATATTATGCAATATCGTTATTAAATAGATTTATTTGCATTGCGTGCAGAGTTTAGTTTGTAATTAAAATGTCAAACAAAAATGTTTTTGGATATTAGTTATGCTACATAACATAGTTACGCAATACATATATATGTAAAGAAAAATTAAATACTGCTCGTTGGTAAGCGCATCACTTGTGTACGTCTGGACTGGTTTTTTTTTTAAAGTTCGCAATAATCCGAAATACATTTTTAGGGCTCCTCAAAAGGAAAAAAGGAAAAAGAACCCTCAGAGGATCACTTTGTTGATTACTTTTGTCTATCTCATATGACATTTTTCTCAAAAACAAGCATATCAAATATTTAGGTCTACGGTCCCTGATGTTTATATCAAATATTTAATTCTACGGTCCCTGATGTTAATATCAAATATTTAGGTATTTCGTCCCTGATGTTAATATCAATATTTATGTCTTCGATGCCTGATGATAATATCAAATATTTAGGTCTGTGGCCCCTGATGTTAATATCAAAAATTTAGTTCTTCGGTCAGAGATATGCTATATATAAGGGGAGGTAGATATGTTACATGCGTCTAAAAAGTAAAGCAAAAAAAAGATGCCGATTGGCATCTCTTTTCTTAGTAACATTCAGTGCAATAGAAGGGAACTACCTATAACATTGTGTGTGTAAATGGCTTCGATTTTCAAATGTTGTTTGTCAGTGCATAACCCATCTATGGTAACAAATCTCTGTCTTCGGTCCCTGATGTTAATCTATATTAATAATTCCGCCGAGGGGTACGGTAGACTCGATTTAAACATATTCCTAATTATTAAACATAACAAAATAATCACTTCAAGTTGACAACATATATCCACAAAATTCGGATTGTTGAGTATTTTGAGAAATATAATGACAAATGGCAGGTTAAAATCGCCATAACAATATGTGACATGACATGACTGCGTTCAGAAAGGTAACAACATAAGTCACTATACATAAAAGTAAAAAGTCTTTACATAAGTAATGCAAAAAGATTATTATTGTCTGAGACTAATACGCAAAATAAAAAATTTAGGAAATGAATATTTTTCGTCTATTATTTCTTATCATGGAGCTATAATACCAGGAAAGAAAAAAATATTTAATTAAGTAGGTAGGTATATCACAGCAATAAAAACATTACAAGACCTGCCACTGTTTATAAAAATATTGCATTCGATATGGTAGGTTTTTCAAAGTGTGTAAATATATTGGATATAAGACTTAGGTCTGTTTGAGTGCTAAGTGATGGATAATGATACCGAAGATGCAGACGACCTGCAACAAGATTCCCCAATGCAGTAGAGATCAAAGTGTCTTATTTCCATGCTGGAACATACAATGTTTTTGGACGGTAAGACTGATAAACTTTCTAAAACTGGGGGACTAAAACTTTCTAACCTCATAATATAATGTCGAAAGAATTTTGGACATGTAATAAATGAAAATTCTTTGAATTTATTACCTAAACAAAAATCGAAACAAGTAACCAAGTTCCAAACGATATAAGATTAATAATTACGAGATACACAGGAGAACAAAAGCGACATAGCTCACGGAGCTGCTAACCTTATGTGGGCACATAGCTCAAATAACAGAGGGCACTAAAGTTTTAGAGTGGCGACCGTGTACCAGCAGAGCAGATCTACCGTATGACAGACTTCCACGTGTTGGACTGATGTGAATTCCTAGGTAATATTGCGAAGCACACCGAGAAACGGTCGACTGGTCAAATCCGGCGCTTGATATTTACATACCTATATACCTAGAAACTTATAATGATAAAAAATGATAATTCCTTAACATTTTATACTGACTCGTTGGCTCAGTGGTTACTGCTCTTAACTGCTGATCCGAGAGTTGTGGGTTCGATCCCCACCCAGGGCAAACATTTGTGTGATGAGCAGATTTGTTTGCTCTGTATCTGGGTGTTAAATATCTGTATATTTAATCGTATATATAAGGATTTATATCAGTCTCTGGTTCCCATAACACAGGGAATCCTACTTTGTAGCCAGATGGCTATGTGTGATTTGTCCCAGAATATTTATTTATTATAACCCAAGTAAAGCCGGGGTTTCAGCTAGTATTAAATATTTAAGTCTACAGTCCCTGATGTATTTAAGTTAACGGTTCCTGATGTTGATATCAAATATTTAGGTCTACGGTCCCTGATATTAATATCAAATGTTTAGGTCTCCGGTATCTGATGATAATATCAAATATTTAAGTCTACTGTCCCTTGTGTTAATATCAAATATTTAAGTCTACTGTCCCTTGTGTTAATATCAAATATTTAGGTCTACGGTCCTTAATGTTAATATCAAACATTTAAGCCTACGATCCCTTCGAGCTGTAAAAAAAATCAAGCTACTAAGTCGACGCAATCGAAAAAAAAATACGGAGAGCCATTGATGCCCTATATTTCGACATTCGATATCAAAACGTAAACTCTCGGTTGAGCTAGAATCATGAATTTTGGCAAGTAGTATGGCTCACAGTACAAGTAAAAGAAAAAAATTAAAACATCGTTAATATGTAGCTAAATGCCATAAAAATAACTTATTTTCGATTAAAAACTTACATTTGCAGTTAAAACCGTCGATGGCTCAACCGGTAACGACTCGGTCCTCCTAACCAGAGGTTCGGGATTCAAATCCAGACGGCAAATGTACCAATGAGTTTTTCGGAACTTACGTACATTAATTACCGATTACTTTAACGTTGAAGGAAAACATCGCGAGGAAACCTGCACATCTGATTCCTGATGTGTATGAGGTCGCGTTGCACACGTTCGTAGGTGAAAATCTAAAGGCCCTATAAGTGACCGTGGGTGATGCTAAGTGCAACACCAAGCAATCGCCGTCTATCCCTTAGATAGCACGGTTAAATGTGCCACACGATAAGAAATAAAGAAATTTTAGTATTTTTTTACGTACAATACAAATGGTGGTGGTACGGAACCCTTGGAACTTGGCCTTTTTGTTTTATCTGTCATATTGATCTGCACGTTTCCTTGTTGCAGTGGCCGCCCAGATTGCTGCGGTGTACCCTGGCCGTGTTGCTGGTAGTAGCTGTAATCACACCCACATCAGATTCCACAAGTAAGTTTGGAGTTATCACTACTTGATTTAATTGACATCGTTGGACCAATTTTAAACTGAACATCCATTAATAAACTGAACAATTTACTCCAAGGAACGTATTATTTGGAGAAACAACAGGACATGTGTCAGAGCTGTAACAGAAGAGTTGACGGCCCACTTTGCTACAAACGCACACATGAAAAACACACGCAAACGTCACCATCTTCGGCATCATCGTCACTTACCATCAGGTGAGATGATGCCAAGGGCTTACCAATTGTAAATTTAAAAAAAAACATAAAAAAAATCGGTGTGACGAAAGACCCGACCTGCAGGGCCTGTGGTGAAGATACAAAATCAATTGAACACTTACTGTTTCACTGTGATATCCTGGCTAATAAGTGTATGGGTCTTCTTTGTGATGGCTACCTAAAACCAGAGGACTACAAGCAATTTTCACTTAGTGGAATTGCTGCATTGATGCCACACATCTTCGAGTAGGCTAGAGTGTAAGGGTCATAGGGTTTGATCCCATTAGGTCGGAGTGTCGCTGCAACTGCAGCCCCCTTTTACAAAGACAAGATAATGAACATATCTTTCTCTCTCTGTCTGGTCGGTCCCTCATTCATTACTGAGGATCGTAGTCTTAAATTTTGAACCGTGTGAACTGTCTCCATAGGTTTCGGTCATGTTGCTCTCACCGCCTGATAAAAAGTTTTGGAAGTGGTGCCTTCTTTGACCTGATGACATAATGAGGTGGTGAAAAGATTATAACAAAAAAAGGGCGATGAGCGAGCTATGTTTGAAGTTTCCCTACGCGATCGAATCTGAAATCCGTAGGAGAATCAAGGTAACCGACATAGCTCTTAAAATTATCTGCTTAAGTAGCAGTGGGCGGGACACATAGCTCGTAGAACCGATATCCTTTGGGGCAGTAAAGTTCTCGAGTGGCGACCTTGCACGGAAGACGTAGCGTAGAACGACGACCTGGTGAACGCCGCGAGAAGCAGCTGGATGCGGGCAACACAGAAACACGGTCGTCATGGAAACCCTAGGGGGAGGCTTTTGTCCATAGCAGTGGACGTCTTTCGGATTATATAATGATGATGATGAACTAAATTGGTTTGATTACCTTTTTACATTACATATTTTCAAAGCACAAGTTTTATTCTCTATCTTCAAAAATCAGTAACATGACGCTCTGGCAGATCTCGTCTTTAGCCGTTCCCGCGTGGGTCTTTTTTTTTTAATTTACAAAAAATGTTTTTTAATTAATAAGCCGATTTGTATGGGGAGTCCAAATTCTGTTACGATTTGAGCAAAGTTGTAGATAAAATGTTCAGTTTTATGGGAAGATTAATAATAATATTATTTAATTTTAGGACCTGGATTAAAACATAGGCCACTTTTGTTCACGCTTGCGAGCCGCTTGAGAGCCGCTTGCGGCTCGCGCACTGCGCACCCTCGAAAAGTCATAGAAACTTTGTCCACGCGGGTGAAGCTGCGGGAAACAGCTAGTATCAATTATAAAGAAGATTGAAATACGCTAATGACCAAAAATGTGTGCTGGCCTTTTGCGTTTTTGGCACCTTGCGTCGAAACCAAAGTACTGCGCAGGAAAAATCAAGGTTAACTCTGCTTTCCTTGACCATCTCAAGGAATTAACATGTTTTTACGGCAGACTTCAAAAAGCTTTTTCTTATTTTATTATCCTGGCTGTCTGGGCTTGCTCGTAAAGATCAAGGGAAGATTTTATCTACAGCATGTCTGGAACTAAGTATTCAAGACCACTTCACAGGATGTTGGGTAACATAAAGCTTATTATTTAATGTGTTCCTTCTCATAAAACTTAACAATTTATTTACAACTTAGATCAAATCGTAACAAAATTTGGACTGCCCATACAAATTGGCTAATCGGCTGAGCGATTAAATTTTTGTTTTGAGATTTCATTAAAGTCAAACAACAAAAGTTATTCAGTTTTTTGAGTAGATGTCATAAAAAACTAGTGTGTCGATGCCATAAAAGTCTTGAATATAAGCCATGAAAATTATGAGTAGAAGCCATAATAATCTTGAGTAGAAGCTTTAAAAGTCTTGCGCAGAAGCCATAAAAATCTTAATTAGAAGCCATAAAAATCTTGAATAGAAGTCATAAAAATGCTAAAATTTACTTAACATCCTGTATAAGAATCTTAAACACTTAAATTGCCACCATAAAGTTAGGAGTAAGCAGGTCATCGTCATCTGGACAAAGGCACCCCTCCCAAACTTTTCCACAACGACCGTTCCTGCACTACGCGCATCCATTAGCAGCATCCCGTAACCTTTGCAAGGTCGTCGGTACACTAATTGGGAGGCCTGCCCACGCTGCCTTTCGGTGCGCGGTCACCACTCGAGAACTTTACTGTTGTTATGAGGCCCATAATAAGCAAGCATGTCTCAGTTCCGTATATCATCACTGGCAACACACACAGACTTAAGTAGGTAGGTAGTTACTTGCGTAAATGCCACATTCAGAGAAAATCTAATATAATTTTGAAGTCTTTTTGTACAGGAAAATCTGGCGGGAATATATTTGTTATTATATTGCGAGGATAATTGAAAACGCTAAACGCGTTAAAAAAACCGACTTCCATCGCAACAAATTAGTACATTTTTGCATTATTATTTTTGGTTTTTGTTAATTTTCTACTAAAGTACTACACCGATTTTGATAAAATTTATATGGGACCACACGGGAAGCACTAGCTGTCAAATAAAAAAAGAATCATAAAAATCGGTTCACCCAGTCAAAAGTTCTGAGGTAACAAACATAAAAAAAACATACAGACGAATTGAGAACCTCCTCCTTTTTGGAAGTCGCTTGAAAAGTAATCACTGTACTAGCAGTAATTTCTTGAAACCACAAATAAATATTAAATAAAAAACCGGCCAAGTACGAGTCAGAACCTGACACATAGGGTTCCGTACCATCATACTGGATGGCGCTAGCTAGTTTCATGTTTCAAAAACCATCATACTAGATGGCGCTAGTATCTTCATGTTAAAAAAAACACGTTATTTGTATGGAAATCCCCCTTATTTTTTTCACTTTTTCTAATTTTTAGTATTTGTTCTACTAAAGCAATCGGGCTGAAATTTTATACACACATTTGTTTCACGTGACAATGCACAATTATTAAAAAAATAATAGCTTTTACCTAAAAGTTGTAGGGTTTTTCGAACATCCTACTAATATTATAAACGCGAAAGTTTTTAAGAATGTATGAAAGTATGTTTGTTACTCTTTCACGCAAAAACTATTGAACGGATCTGGCTGAAAATTGGTAGGTAGGCTGATTGAGACCTGGATTAACACATAGGCTACTTTTTTCCACGCACTGCGCACCCTCGAAAAGTCATAGAAACGTTGTTCTCGCGGGTGTTACACACATTGTATGAAAATTTTATCCAGCTGCCTATTACGTTTCGAAATATACAGCCTTTAAAAGGCCGTACAGCAGACAGACAGACAGAAAGACAAATAGACGGACAGCATAGGCTTAGTAATAGGGTCCTGTTACCTGGTATGTAATGTAACCCCAATAGAGAAGAGCCGAAAAAAATGGTGCTATTGATGTCGGAATGTAAATTTTTGATCAATGAGCCACCTAAGTGATTAAAAAATTATATTGGACACATTATGGCGTCGGTGACGTAACGGTGAGGCCCTCGTGGTTCAAATCCAATAATAGGCTCAAATAGGTATGCACATAATTTTTCCATATTTTACAAAAAAAATGTAAACGACATCATGGCCCAGTGACACACAGGACAGTCGTTGGAACAGCTTCAGAGATTTATTGTTGGTAATTCGACAATTTATTTCAACGAAAGCGTGGTGCTGGTTGTACATGTCACGACGTTGGTTGAAATATGGACATGGTTGATTTAATGCTTGGTTTACAACTTAATTATACGTGAAGCTTGTTGGCTTATAGCTTTACAATTAGAAAGTCGAATTCAATGTTTATTTATAAGCTTGTATCTAAAAATAATTAATGTGATTTTATTGTTGCATTACATCACAGTCATTATCGTATCAGCCGAGAGACGTCCACTGCTAGACAAAGGTCTTCCCAAAGATTTGTCATCAACATAATATCAGCCAAAAAACGTCCACTGCTGGACAAAGGCCTCCCCAAAGGATTTCCACGACGACCGGCCCCGCGCTGCCCGCATCCATAGGCTTCCCGCGATCTTCACCAGGTCGTCGGTACACCGCGTGGGAGGCCTGCCTAGGCTACGTTTTCCGGTGCGCGATCGCCACTCGAGAACTTTACTACCCCAATGGTTATCTGTTCTACGAGCTATGTGCCCTGCCCACTGCCAATTCGGTTAACTAGCGACTATGTGAGCTATGTCGGTTACTTTGGTTCTCCTGCGGATCTCCTAGTTTCTGATTCGATCACGCACAGAAACTCCGAGCGTAGCACGCTCCCTTGCCCTTTGGGTACTGACCTTGAGCCTTCTCGTGAGGCCCATAGTAAGCGACCATGTCTTAGTTCCGTGTGTCATCACTCATCACTGACAACACACACTGGTCAAAGACTAAAGATCATCTCATAGTAATAAAAGTGCATGTAGCAAAACATAGTTTTATTAAAAGTTACGAGTATACTAGTATAAAATTATTCGGATTTTTATGAAACTTCTAATTTTTGTATTATATCTATGCACTAAGTAAATAATTTTGACCTTGTCCATGTAAAAAAGCTCTGGAAAAGATTTATTGGTTTTATAAAAGGACGAATGTCTACATGATGAATTGATGATAAATAAGATTTAAATATCCTTTTTACTTCGCAATTTATTGCCAATGCATTTATTTAAAATTAAGGAATTGAACATTGATACGATCAGGTATCGCTTATAGTAAAATATAGTTAAATGTGCAAAATAATATGTAGTATATTTGCAAGAAAGAAAACTTTTAAATAAACATAGATTATTTTTGCTACTAGGTCGAATCTCGGGGCTCAGCAGTGCCCCCTTCAAGTCGAGCCAAGAAGTAACGGGGCACTACCTACCTTTTCTGACACCGTTTCGTCGTTCAAAATTTCAAAATTCAATATTGATTTTTTTATTAAAAACAGGTGCATATTACACTCTTTCTGATAGTCATTAAGTAGTAACTACATTACATTATCAAATATTGTGAAAAAAGTTAAAACAAACAATTATCGTTAGATCATAATTTCAAAAAAATCATTTATGTAAAACAAATAATGTCACTAGGACATGAAACGAATATTACACGAGAAGTAATACATTAAAATTAATGAATTTAACGTCTAATTGACCAGTGTCGGCCAGTTCACATGGACAACACCCGGTCACGAGTATGACGCGAGAGTCAGCCAATGCTCCGTTCGACCATATTAGAAGGAAAGGAATGCGCCACTATCCGCCCAAATATTACTAAGCATTTTCGAACCGTCATAGCTTCGGTTCGGATGATGCTGTTAAGCTGAAATATTTAGGATGAGATTTCCTTGGCAGATTCATCAAACATAAAAAGTATCAATTTGATCTATCTTTTTATGGTTTTAGATTAATTCACGTCTAAAGCATCCATTATTCGGGTACAAATGTTCATACGAACATTATAATCTATCGGGATATGAACTCGCGACCTTGGCTCAGCAGTCATGGTCTCTAACTACTAGGTCACAGGTCGTTAAATCTGGGGCGCCTGACCCGTCTGCAAAAAGAAATGAAATCCAACCAAAAACAGTTCATGTAAATTTGGTTGCCAAGACTCACAATTTCATAATGCTTACACTGTTCAAAAGTTATTAGATCTCTAGCAAATCTAAGCCCCTAGCTGAGCTTTGCTCCTAATGTACATCATGGCCCACAGGGCAAGGCTCACAATTTTACAGTAATGCTTTCAAGGTTAAAAGTTATGAAATTTCTATCAAAGCCAAGCCCTTAACTGAGCTCCGATTTGTGCTGCACATCATAGCCCACGGGGCCTGCTCCGAGTCCAAAGTACAAGCTATAAGTTCTTTTGACTATACTTCATTTGTAACAATAAATAGAAAGTAACTCTACAGGCCGATGGGGCAGTAAAGTTCTCGAGTGGCGACCGCGCACCGGAAAACGTAGCGTAGGCAGGCCTCCCACGCGGTGGACCGATGATCTGGTGAAGGTCGCGGGAAGCCGATGGATGCGGGCAGCGCAGGACCGGTCGTCGTGGAAATCCTTAGGGGAGGCCTTTGTCCAGCAGTGGACGATTTGTGGCTGATATGATGATGATGATGATGAACTCTACATATAAGCCCTAACTTCAAACTCTACATCTTAGCAAAAAGGTATGGCTTAGACGTTTCGTGAATGTCTCACAAACTATTACTTGTGTACTTAAATGTTGTGTAACGTAATAGTTCCACGAATTTGCGCAGCATATATTGGAGTTCAGCTAGGGACTTGGCTCTGCTAGAGATCTCTTAGTTTTTTAACAGTTAAAGTATTTTGAACTTGTGAGTCTTGGCAACCAACATTACATGAAATGTTTTTGGTGGGATTTACCTTTTGCACGAAATCGTAATTTTTCCACTACAAACACGCGTAATATTAAACCTTATTCCGTAGCAAATAGGCCTCTCTTTACGAAACATTCATTTGATAGCACTTAGAGTGTTTAAGTTGAAAATGTATCAAATTTTATTACTCGGAACAAATTGGAAAATGGTACTGACAAGGGGGGACCGTAAATATATCGGTAAATAGGTCAAAAGGTAGGAAATTGGCTAACGACCGCCTCGGTTGTCTAGCGGGAAGTGTTCCTGTATGAAAGGACAAAGGCCGAGGCATAAATTATTAAAATGTTTTTATGATAAGAATCGGTCGTAGCTAATTGTGACTTGCATGGTTGGGACGATCACGTTGCTTAACTGACCTGAAGCTCGGTCATTATCTGGATGGGTTAAAATGTTAGTGTCATTTTTCTCGACTGTTTCCGTGCTTCGCAACTAAGTTACGTTTAGCCGGTTGCTAATATTAGTTTGCAGTGGTAAAGCCGTATCAGAGCCGCCTCCGTGGCATAATGGCTAGTCCATTCGCTTCACACCAGGAGGTCGCGGGTTCAATTCCCGGCAGGCTCAACTTTGTAAGAGTCGGTTTGGTTGGTGGTAGGGCATTTTTATAGCCCGCCTGGCTAGCTAAAACCATCTTATCTAAGTCTTATCGCCAAACATCAGTGTTAACAGCATTGAGCCAGATCCCCATTGCTTTCGGGAATCTTAGTAAGCCCACTTCCATTTTCGGCATCATCGTCACTTACCATCAGGTGAGACGATGTCAAGGGGTTTGTCAGTTTTTTTTTATTAACAATCAGTTGTGGATAAAAAAAAGGTGTCTTTTAGGTGGCTTGAAAAATTTCTAACAGTAGGGTTCACTACTAACCCTACATCTGGGCTTGGTCCCCGTATGTGAAGTATGGTTGTACCTTCCCGAGTTTGGGAAGAGACTTGGCTCACGTATGTGAAGTATGGTGTTACCTTCCCGAGTTTGGGAAGAGACTTGGCCCCAGTATGTGAAGTATGGTCTTACCTTCCCGAGTTTGCAAAGAGACTTGGCCCCAGTATGTGAAGTATGGTCTTACCTTCCCTAGTTTGGGAAGATACTTGGCCCCAGTATGTGAAGTATGGTGTTACCTTCCCGAGTTTGGGAAGAGACTTGGCCCCAGTATGTGAAGTATGGTCTTACCTTCCCGAGTTTGGGAAGAGACTTGGTCCGCGTATGTGAAGTATGGTCTTACCTTCCCGAGTTTACAAAGAGACTTGGACTCAGTATGTGAAGTAAGGTCTTATCTTCCCGAGTTTGCGAAGAGATTTGACCCCAGTATGTGAAGTATGGTCTTACCTTCCCGAGTTTGCAAAGAGACTTGGCCCCAGTATGTGAAGTATGTCTTACCTTCCCGAGTTTGGGAAGATACTTGGCCCCAGTATGTGAAGTATGGTCTTACCTTCCCGAGTTTGGGAAGAGACTTGGCCCGCGTATGTGAAGTATGGTCTTACCTTCCCGAGTTTGCAAAGAGACTTGGACTCAGTATGTGAAGTAAGGTCTTATCTTCCCGAGTTTGCAAAGAGACTTGACCCCAGTATGTGAAGTATGTCTTACCTTCCCGAGTTTGGGAAGAAACTTGGCACCAGTATGTGAAATATGGTCTTACCTTCCTGAGTTTGGGAAGAGACTTGTCCAATATATATGTGAACATAAAATGTCTAAAATCTTTCAAGGTTTTCTTAATCTTACTTAAGTTTCTTCTTCCAGCTGTCCGCAGAAGACTACGCAAGCCAACCAAAGTCTCCACATCAGTCACATCTAGTGTATCCAGATCTTCCGATCAGATCATCTCAGCTAGTGTGAACAGGCCAAAGATACGTGGACGGCCGAGTATCGCCAGCCGGAAGTCTTCAGCAGCTCTTGACAATTCCGTTGGCACTGACGATCACAAGGATAAAGATGGGTACAAGGTAAGCCGAAATGGATTTCTTTTACCAAAGTATATACAGATGTGAAAAAATTGGTGTAGGACTCATAACTGTGGGTTCTACTCATCATACTGAAAAACTTTCCCCAAGTAAGAGAGATCCAACATATTGTCATTTTTGTGGCTATGCCTATAATAATAAAAAAAATCGTTAATTAAAAAGCGTCGATGGCGTAACGGCTAAGTCCGCCGCCTCCTGTCCGGGAAGTCGTGGTTCGAATCCTGCCACTTACCAATGTGATTTAGATTTAAATTTCATAATGTACGCATATCTGACACTCTTACGGTGAAGGAAAAAATCGTGGGGAAACCTACACACGCCTGCGAAGAAACTCACAGGTTGTGTGTGAATTCGACCAACTCGCACTAGGCCCGCGTGGTCGACTAAGGCCCGATCGCCCTAATTCAGGGTAGGCTCGAGCCCCTCGGTCGGGACGTATATGAGCTGATAAAAATTTATACATCTTCTTAAACAACAATAATTTGTAATTGTAAATATTTGTAATTTGTAATTGTAATTGTAAATATTAACAATAGAGCGTCTTGGAAAACTGTAAGCTCTTATTGTAAATTGACCAATAAAGAAATAAATAAAAAAAGGAACCCATAGTCAATTCTCAAAAAAAACTGGACTCTCCGTATAAATATCAAAAAAAATTGGTTATTCAGCTGATCGATTAGTATAAAGAGTTTTTCTTGCAATTTCAGCAAAGTCTTAGAACAAAAGTGCCCTCAGGGCTCGAGGAGTTTCGATGCGAAGATTGGCTACATAAACCATCTTCGAGTGAACGCGCGGCAAACCGACTAGGAGTCGAAGTGGTCGCCATGACCGAAATCGGTCAGATAGATCATCATCATCATCATCATCGGAACAAAAGTTGTTCAGTATGATGAGTAGATGCCCCAGATAACGGGACCTACACCAATTTCGTTACACCCTGTATAATAGTATTAATTTTTACTGTGCAGTCCCACGAGCCTATATAAAGGTGTGGAATGGTTATAATAGAGAAATTAAGGAAATACAGTGTAACCTCTTTAAAGCGACACTCAAGGTACTGGGCATTTTATGACGTTATTGAGAGTTTTCTTTATCATTATCATCATATCGCCCAACTGCTGGACAAAGGCCTCCCCCAAGGATTTCCACGACGACCGATCCTGCGCTGCCCGCATCCATCGGCTTCCCGCGATCTTCACCAAGTCGTCGGTCCACCGCGTGGGAGGCCTGCTTACGCTACGTTTTCCGGTGCGCGGTTGCCACTCGAGAACTTTACTTCCCCATCGGCCATCTGTTCTACGTGCTATGTGCCCTGCCCACTGCCACTTCAGTTTAGCGATTCTGTGAGCTATGTCGGTTACTTTGGTTTTCCTGCGGATCTTCTCGTTTCTGATTCGATCACGCAGAGAAACTCCGAGCATAGCACGCTCCATGGCCCTTTGGGTGACCTTGAGCCTTCTTATTAGGCCCATAGTAAGCGACTATGTCTCAGTTCCGGAATTCATCACTGGCAACACACACTGGTCAAAGACCTTAGTTTTGAGACACTGCGGTATTTGGGACGTGAAGATATAGCGAAGCTTCCCGAACGCTGCCCAGCCGAGTTGGATTCGTTGATTGATCTCTTTCTTGAAGTTGGACCTACCTAGCTGGATTGTTTGTCCCAGGTATTCATATTCGTCAACAACTTCCAGTGTAGAGTCTCCAACCTTTAGAGGAGTGGGTGCGACACGGACATTTAACATTACTTTCGTCTTGTCCATGTTTATTTTAAGGCCCACTTGTTGAAAGACTCTTCTGAGGCCATCGAGCATTGTGATTAGGTCTTCCATAGTCTCAGCTATGACCACGATATCGTCAGCGAATCGGTGGTGGGATATGTACACCTCGTTGATATTGATGCCGAGTCCACCCCAGTCCAGAAGCTTAAAAACATCTTCCAGGGCGGCGGTGTACAGTTTCGGAGATATAACGTCTCCCTGTCTCACCCCTCGCTGCAACTGGATAGGTTTCGAGTTCTGGTCCTAGAGGCGAACCGACATGGTGACGTTTTCATACAGACACTTCAACACCTCGATGTATCGATAGTCAATTTGGCACCACTGGAGAGACTGTAGCACAGCCCAGGTTTCAACTGAATCAAAGGCCTTCTCATAGTCCACAAACGCCAAGAATAGTGGCTGATTGTACTCTTCGGTCTTCTGTATAATCTGCCGCAGCGTATGTATGTGGTCTATGGTACTAAATCCTTTTCGGAAACCGACTTGTTCGGAAGGCTGGAAGTTGTCAATCCTGCGTGCGAGACGATTCGTAATGACTCTCGAAAACAGCTTGTAGACATGGCTCAGAAGTGAGATGGGTCTGTAGTTCTTCAGCAGAGTGTTGTCACCCTTTTTGAAGAACAGCACGACCACATTTCTGTGCCATGCCTTAGGCGGTTGTCCCTCGAGTATAACGGAATTAAATAACTTCTGAAGAGCTTTAAGTACCGGTGATCCAACTGCTTTCAGAAGTTCAGCCGTAATTCCATCATCACCCGGTGCCTTGTTGTTCCTGAGCTGTTTGAGAGCCATTCTAATCTCGTACAGGCTGACGTCCGGGATATCTTCGCTATAGTGTCGGGTTAGTCTGGCTCTTGGGTTTTTTAGCCAGATCGCTGACAGGTAAACGTGTGGTCTTGTACAATTGTCCATAGAACTTCTCAACTTCTTTCAGCAACTCAGTCTTAGACGATATGGTCTTGCCATCCTCAGTCTTCAGCTTGGTCAGTTGGCTTTGTCCAACAGACAGATCTCTCGCGAACACTTTTGAGCCTTTGTTGTGCTCAATCGCCTCTTTAATACAATTTGTATTAAATTGGCGTAAATCGCGAGTCAGGGACTTAGAGATCTGCCTGTTTAGTTGCCGATACTGAGTAGCGTCTTCAGAGGACTGCAAAACCAATCTGCGTCTTTCTTCCATGAGGTTGCTGGTGAATTCTGAGATTTTTTGGTTCTGTTTGAACGGCAAGTTTTAAAAATCTTAGACCCGACCGTTTGGACGATTTCCACGAACCTGTCATTATAATCGTCCACATTCTCGCAGTCTCTTAGGCATTCGAAACGATTGTGGAACTCGAACTGAAAGCTCTCGGGGTTTTGGAGCTGGATGGGCGCCGGTCGTAGCGTAGACTTCATCAGTCGACATCTTTCTAGCTTGGTCTTTAGATTCAATGTGTCTCTGACCATCCGGTGATCGCTTCCTGTTTTGACTGAATTGATCACGGAGACATCATTGAATATTTGTCTCCTTGTCGACAAGATGAAGTCTATCTCGTTCTTCGTTACGCCATTGGGATGCAACCATGTCCACTTTCGCTGTTTTGACTGTTTGAAGAAGGAGTTCATCATAAAGAGGCTCTCCTTCTACATAAAGTCGGCCAGCATCTGGCCACGTGCATTTCTTACTCCATATCCAAATTGCCCCACTCTCAGCTCACCATCGCTTCGTTTGCCCAGTTTCGCGTTAAAGTCCCCCATAACAACGGTATAATGAGTTCTGGTGCTATGCAAGGCTGTAGAGATGTCCTCATACATAGTCTCTACCTCGTCATCGGAGTGTTCCGTAGTTGGCGCGTATACCTGTATGACCTTCGTCGAATACCATTTGGTGATTCTGAGTATAAGGTATGCTACCCTTGTCGAAACGCTCACGATTTGGACCACATTGCTAATCAGGGACTTGTGGACGGGAAACCCGACACCACCCTGGGACTGATGGTCGCCCTCCCGGAAATAGAGCAGGTTTCTGGATTTAAGGATCATGGTGTCCTCTCCCTCTCTTCGGACTTCACATAAACCTACGATATCCCACCGTAACCTGCTCAATACTTCTTCGAGTTCTGTAAGTTTCTCATCAGTCCGCTGTGTACGCGTGTTGTAAGTTGCCAGGGCCAAAAGTCGTTGGGTTTGGTAGACTGGCATCTGCCGGGGATTCTTCGCACCCCCCACCCCGCCGTTACCATGACTGCTACCGGAGCCAGGAATAGCGGGGCCGCCGGGGACTAGGGTCTGGGTGTGGATTTCATAGGGGGGTTTTTCCGTAATCGCCACACTTGGCAGGCGGGTTGGCGATCGCAGTTTGATTGCAGGTGTGTTGCAATGCACGGAGAGACGCTGCTGCCCATTTTCCGGTTTTAAGTCCCTTAGTCGTCTCTTACGTCACCCATTGGAGGATATGGGATGGTCCTATTCTTAGCCGGGAATATATAATGGTATATAATGGTTTTCGTTATACAGAGAGAAATTAGCGTCAAAGTAAACCTACTGGAGCCAGAGAATTTTGACGTTTCAAAGGGTGAATCGTTATATCGAGTGATGTTTTACAGAGTTTACACTGTAAATGAATTAAGCATGAGATTTGATTGTAAGTGAATTTCTTTGAGTTCTTCCTCCTAAAAAATCTAGATTACTTACAAAACGTATCTCCATGGGTGTCTTAGGGAAAGGTGTTCATTTTCATGAGTACAAGCTCAAGTTAAAAATGTTTATACCTTTGTTAAGACCCCTGTATATTTAAAATTACTTGAAATACAAGTTAAGGTCTTGTTTTTGTAACATCTCATAGAAATATTTAGACGAAAGAAAGCATCAAACGAAGAAATCAAATCATAATCATCATAAGAAGAATTTTCAAACCAAGATGCTAGAGCAGCTTCTGAATAGATATCGTTATTTAGATGTTCCTCAAATTTCAATCCGCTTGGGTGACAAAAAAAAACTGGCCAAGTGCGAGTCGGACTCGTGCTTAAATGGTTCCGTACCAGTTTTTTTTTTGTTTTTTTGATTTATAATTTGAATGCGTTTGACTGCAACTCACCTGATGGTAAGTGATGATGCAGTCGAGGATGGTACACGCAAACTCAAATAATGCATATCCACTCTTGCTTTGAAGATCCCCAAACTATAGAAATCGGGAAATATTAGCATTATTTTTTCTATATTATTATATTTTGTTATATTAGGTTAAGTTCTATAACCAAGAAGTTTCACGCTTGTGTGTATAACCGTTTCTACGATATTACAAAAAAAAGATTTAAAAAATATGTTTCTTGTATAGAAGCCCCCTTTATCACCTAACTACGAAAAAGGAGGGTTATGTTTTTTACAGTCTATGTATGTATGGATGTTCATCTGTTTCCTCGTATTTCTCAACCACTTTTTCCGACCTTGACATTATGTGGTGTCTCTGGATTTGTGCCATAACTCCGCATGTCATAGGATATAAAGCATATAAAAAAAATCAATGAAATTAATAAATAAAAAAAAAAATATTCATATTATTTTTGGTACTATTAAAAGAAAGGTCTTGACGAGCACATTCTAAATATATATATATATATATATATATATATATATATACATAAAATATGCAAATATGTTTAATTTCTCAGCAAATGGTCTTACAAAGCGATATTTTGAGACAGCTCAATGTACGCGTGCTAAAATCAAGCGACACTTGGCCTCGCCTGTCTGTCTATTGAAAGAATTAAAATTTTCAAAGCAGTTCGAAAAAAATGAATATAATCCCAAACTAAAAGGACAAGGAAATAAAGTAAAAGTTAAAAAAAACTAAAACCCGCCTATGGAAAAGTATGAAATCAAGAGTTTCCCGCCTGAAATCATAGCCTTCATTTTTCCCTTCGTCTGGCGTAATAGCCGTAGATGCAACGGAACCAAAATTATAATTTTTATTATTAGCAGTATCAAAATTTCAGCTCTCCACCTATTACGGTTATGTAATACAGCCCGCTGACAGACAGACAGACAGCGGAGGCTTAGTAATAGGGTCCTGCTGGTCAACGTTTAGGTGTAAGGAGCCCTAAGTGCCAGTCAAGTACGAGGCAAACTCGCGCACCAAGAGTTCCGTAACACCACATCTCTCTACACAAGTATAACAATGATATCTATTCATTAAAAACAAAAGATATCAATGCAACGCAAGTCACAGAAAAATGCCTTTTTTATTATTAAGTTGTACTTCAGGCCATAGTAAGCGATCATGTCTCAGTTCCGTTAATCATCACTGGCAACACACACTGGTCAAAACCCTTAGTCTTGAGACACTGCGGTATTTGGGACGTCAAGATATTGCGAAGCTTGCCGAACTGGAAGTTTATGGTCGGCCGGTACGGGTCTTCCGGATAGCTTAGATTTTCAATTAGATGATTCTCGAGAAAACTAGTTCAACTAAGTCGGTATTTCAACCTCTACATTTTTAACGATTTTCCTGAGCGTAAACGTTATAGAAAGCCTACAATTCCCTTTGATTGACGTAATGACGTAGCAGGTGAGGCTCTAGTACGGAACCTTGTGGGACACCAGATACAAACTTTCGATTTACACCTTGTTATTCAAACCATTAGCAAGATTTTCAACTCAATCCCTTTGACATAGGTGACAAAGAATATTTCTCCATTGGAGGAACTAAAGTTGCCGCAGTTAAACGCTATGCGGATGTTAAAATAAGCTTTTTAAATCAACAATTAAAGTTGTTGGCCTTCGAAATGAGTTCGTTCGCCGAGTTTAAATAACTTTGCACAGAACAAATGAACTGTAAAGACATAAAAATATGGGCCAAATTGCTTTGGTGGTACTGCAGTGAGAAATTGTGAAACTTTAGTGGATAGTGGTACTGAAAGTTATAGCTTGAATTACAGTTTGGCGAGTATTGCAGCTACTTGTGTAATCTGTGTTATGAATTTCATTTAGATATAATATTTTTAGGATTTCATATATATAATGTGGTAAAGTTATCTTTGTATTACTTCTTAACTTAAGCTTAAAATGTCGCAACTTATTAGGTTGTAGGTAGGGTATTTTACTAGCCCACCAGGCTAGCTACTATTTACCTTCTTAATATTTTTAACCGACTTAGAAAAAAGGAGGAGGTTTCTCAATTCGATCGTATGTATTTTATGTGTGTTCATGGATAACTTCGTCGTTTAAGAACCGATTTTGATGATTCTTTTTTTGTTGGAAAGGAGATATCCCAAGGGTACCATGATAAGAAAACCAGGATCTGATGATGGCATCCCAGAGAAATGGAGGGGTACCTTCGAAAATCGTAGTGGCGACTAATGCGTTTGAAGTCGTATTTTTTTGTTTATAACTTATTTACTTTCTAATATTTTCTTCAGTCTAATCTTATCTAAGTCTTGCCGTCAAGCATCAGTGTTAACAGCATTGATGTGTTTCGGCTTAAATATAAGATAGCCAGATCCCCATTGCGTTGGGGAATCTTGGTAATAAGCCCTCTTCCATCTTCGGCATCATTGTCACTTACCATCAGGTGAGATGAAGCCAAGGGTTTACCAATTGTGATCCAGTGTGATTTAATCTTTACCCACCTACGACGGGCAACAAATGGCGTCCATTAGATTTATACTACTTAAGTTGTATGCCTTTCTTCCTTACGATGCCAAAATATTATTTTCGTCTGTGTGTCCGTCTCCTCATTTCATTTAATTTCAAAAAAGGAACATCATTATCATCTCAGTAAAAATACTTCCACTGTTGAACACGGGCCTGTTACAAAATTGGTGTAGGATCCGTTAATCGGGTCTTCTACTCATCATACTAAACATATTTTGTTGAAAAAGTGAAAAAAAACTGTGGTCTTCATACAAAAAAAAGTGTTTTTTTTAAACATGTAGAAACTAGCGCCATCTAGTATGGTGGTACGGAACCCTATGTTTAGCATTTCCAACTATCATCTAAGTTGCTTTCAAAATATCTGCCGTCACTGCAAGGGGTACTGTCTCTTAAAACTTTATAGCTTTTTTAACGGGTGCTGTACGTGTGAACTGGCCTAATCTTGTCAAAGTCATTAACAGAAAATTAAATTTTATTTATTATATTTGTATTACTTCTCGTGTAATGTTGTTTTCATGTCCAAATGACATCTTTGTTTTATATCAATTATTAAACTGATGATTGTTTGTGTATATTTTATTTACAATTCGACATTATGTAATGTAACTGCTATGTTATGACCGTCAGAAAGAATGTACTTTTCACCTATTTTGAATTAACATTTTGAAATCTTGAAATCTAAAATTAAAAAAAAATACTTCATACAAATTTTGTCAAATTCTTGATCGAGTACAACTCGTAATTTCTCTTTGCCTCTTTTAGGGACAGTTGATCAAAATTAGGTGTAGAACCCCTGGCTATAAGGATGACTGCAACTCTGTCTCTCTCTTTCTCTCTTTTTATCTTTTGGCATAATTATACATGCTTTCCAAGAGATATATGAAGGTTATATGGTGTTACACTTGCCACCACCTGCGGTCACGTGTAGGGCATTTAGATTTACATCTACAAACGTGTGCAACGCGAACTTCATAATTGTACACCTTGACCACTAATAAGGAGGATAGGGCTACCAAAGAGAACTATTATAAGAGCATTAAAGGAACAGGCCGAGGGAAGACACAGATTGACATGGCTATCCAGGGGTGGACACAAACACTCTAAGCTCTTCATCGGTGAGGTCACCACAGGGGCAACCAAGTACATTTAAAAATAACAGCAGGACGCGACTCAGGGCGGTAACAGGAGCGTTGACGGGCCACTTTGCCACAAACGCACACCTGCAAAAAATCGGCCTGACGAATGACCTGACCTGCAGGGCCTGTGGTGAAGACATAGAATCAATGGAACACTTACTGTGTCACAGTGATGTCCTGGCTAGCAAGAGTATGTACCTCCTAGGAGATGGCTACCCAAAACCGGAGGACTACAAGCACCTTCCAATCGGCGAAATTGCGGCATTGATGCAGCACATCTTCGAGTAGGTTTGGGGTGCAAAGGCTATAGGGGTTGACACAAAAGATCCCACTGGCTCGAAGTGTCGCTGCAACTGCAGCACCCATTTACTAAGATAAGTTAAATCAATCAGGATCTTATTGAATAACCATCACTTCTCTTTCAGATCGTCTGCTACTACACAAACTGGTCCCAGTACCGGACTAAGGTCGGCAAGTTCCTCCCCGAAGACATCCAGCCTGATCTCTGCACGCACATCATTTTTGCATTCGGATGGCTCAAGAAGGGGAAGCTCAGTTCCTTCGAGTCCAATGATGAGACCAAAGATGGAAAGACAGGGTTGTATGACAGGATCAATGCCCTGAAGAAAGCAAATCCGAAGTTGAAGACCCTGCTTGCGATTGGTAAGTAACTTTTTTTTTATGCACAATTGGTAAACCCTTGACAACATCTCACCTGGTGGTAAGTGACGATGTTGCCGAAGATGGAAGCGGGCTTACCAAGATTCCCCAACGCAATGGGGAACTGGCTATCTTATCTTCATGCCGGAACACACCAATGATATCAACATTGATATTTGGCGGCAATACTTAGATAAGATGGTGGTAGCTAGCCAGGCGGGCTTAGAAAATGCCCTACCACCAACCAAACCGAGTCTTACAATTGACTGTAAAATTTCTCGAAAAAAAAAGTTTATGTTGATTGAAACCAACACACAAAAATCGGTGACTTTAAAACCTTTCGTTTTAATTATATACATTTTTTTTAAACTTGTTTGAAAGTGAAGAAAAGTCATAAAAACATGTAAAAATCGAAAATTGGGCGCTCGGTTTCAACGTAACAGTCGCGTTAAACCCGCATTAATTTCAAATTAAAGGGAATAGAATTACGTTCGATATAATTTTAACACATATCAACCTGCTCGGTTTGAGTCATTTCAAAAGGTCCTTGTTCTTTAGCTGAGCCAAGCAAACTTATTTTTTCAAATAAAAGCATATTTCTTTAAAGTACAATTTGCTATCTTCAAAATTTGCAAAGTTTTTTTTTATTGTAACATTTTGCTAGTTTGATTCCCGGACAAGGCAAGCTCGAACAAGAACAAGTTCTTTGAATGCAGTATTAGTTATTAAGGAATGTTTTCTTTTAGTTAAGTTTTCTCTCTTCAATGTTTAGGGTACTCTCCCTCCAGGTGGGGTTCGTTCATTCCATTCCGTATAATAAATTCAAGAAGGGTTCGTTCATTCTATCCCGTATGAAAAATTCAAAAAGTGTTCGTTCATTCCATCCTGCATAATTAATTCAAAAAGGGTTCGTTCATTCCATTCTGTATAATAAATTCAAAAAGGGTTCGTTCATTCCATCCTGTACAATAAATTCAAAAAAGATTCGTGCATTCCATCCTGTATAATAAATTAAAAAAGGGTTTGTTCATTACATTCTGTATAGTAAATTCAAAAAGGGTTCGTTAATTCCATCTGTATAATAAATTAATAAAATCAAAGGTAAATTAAAAATTGATTGCATTATTATGGTGCTCACCAAGTAGATCTTATATGAAACCATTGACAGAAACTGTCCGTTTTATATTGACATTTGAAATTGAAGTTTGCAATTTTAGAATATTGGTAGAACCACGGAATAAAAAACAATATTTTTTTTCTTATCTGTGGTTAGAACAAGTTCTTTCAAATTAAGAGCTTAGGCCGTTATTTGCCAGAACACACTGTTTCTACTTGGTGTCTTGGTATAACAAAATTAGTGTAGGACCCGTTAAATGGGGGTTCTACTCATCGTACTGAACAACTTTCCCCAAGGAACCCACAAACAATTCAAAAAAAAAATTGGACCCCCATACAAAAATGCACATGTCCATCAGCTGATCGATTTATAATTATGAAGAGTTAGTTTTTTTTGCGATTTCAGCAAAAGAATTAAAGTTGTTCAGTATGATGAGTAGAAGCCCCAGTTAACGAGACCTACACCAATTTTGTTACACACTGTATAAATCCTTTCATCTCAAATCACTGAAATTATTTAATAATACAGCAATCAAAATATTAATTAAATAATTACCCTCTCAACGCAATACTAATAAAATATGTATTGATTGCAGTAATTGAAAACTCAAACGAGAAGTCAAAAAGTTTTGAGTAAAGCCTTTGACTATTCACATAACTTTACTTATCCATCATGAACAGTCAAAGCCTCAATCATCTCCCCGCCATTCAATACATCTACATAACACATAATACGTTATGTACAAGGAACATTGTTCTTGCTTTCTATTCAGAAGTCAGCGTTCCCTTTCAAATAATAAGCACCATATATAATGAACCAACAAGACAGCACACGCCGCTCTACAGGCTGCGAATAAAGTTCTGTAACCGATATTCTAGATATGTGATACAAAGTTATCGACTTATCGATAATCGACATTGTTGCGTTGATCTTTTTCAATTTCATATTTTGGAATAAAACTACCATGTTTGAGGCACGGCAACATTTTTCTGTTGTGGTTATAATTTAATAAAATAGTCCCGCAAGTTTTATAGAATTTAGAGACATACTTTGGATTTAAGTGACTGAATGTTAATGTTATACTATCTATTAGCTACAATTTTCCTACTAATTTTTAACGTTATTTTATTTATTTCATCAATTTAAATATCGGTTTCGCTACACATATTAGTTTAAATCTTTACTAATTCCACATGATACATATAAAACTTCATTTATAAGTTGTCAGAGACTGGTTTTGAACAGCATCTTCAGTCAGACAATAGTTTTCGAAAGCAGTCGCTGTCAACTGATAAATGCAGTTTTATTTGTATCATGTGGAATTAGTGAAGATATATACCAATATGTGAGATATAGTATTTCACCAAGAAACTTCAATCAAAAGTATCAAATATCGGTTTCCTTAGACAATATTCCTAGTATATTTATTTGTCAAAAAAAAAATTGAAGATTAAAAACGGGTGGGGCTGTGTCGGGGCACACGGCCGTTGGTTTTAACGTGAATACGTCTCGTAACGGGTAATATGTAGTTTCTATATAAAATATTATTACTATTAATATTATTATCTGCGTAATTTCAACCGTCCCAGCTGCAGATGTACTGGTACCGTCGTTGATCCGCTCGGCCGCATTCATTACTTTACGTTGCCGGCACTGCTTGACTCGATCATATGGTGTTTTATTGGTACCATTCGATTGCTGTTGAGATGCCCTTTCCAACCGTATACGATCTCTGTATTTCGATTTGGCTTTTCGACGCGTATAGGCCGACATTATATATTTTTTGATATTATTTTTTTAATTAAACACCTTATTATAATCACAGTTACAATTTTACACTAATGTTTTATATATAATCGATAGATTTTGACGAGAGCTGACGATTGAAACTTGAATGAACGTCGTAGCTTCACCGAGTCGAAAGTTATACTAAATGGAAATCTCGATACGCAGCAAAATGACCTTCAAAAAGGCGGGGCTGCCCCCTCCCCCGCGCGCGATGTGTTACAGTCCTTACTTAGCGTAATAAATTCTTTGATTCTTTAGCTATCAAGTGGTGTAAACGAAATTTGGATGGAGATGATAGATATGTTGCTACAACACTAAACTGTATCCCCCGATTTTGTTATCATTCGTTTTTTTGGATTGCATCCCTATGGAGGTAGTTTTAAAGACGTATTCACGTCAAAATTATTGATTTGCTTGGTTCACTGTGAAATGTAAGAATCAGTAATAATTATGGTTTTGCATAACTTTGAATTATTTTCTTTTTCTTATGAATACAGCAGGACGCTAATAGATTCAATGAAATTTGTCAATAAATTAGAGATATATGCCGGTAGCGCAGAACTGGTCATCATGGAAATCCTTGGGGGAGGCCTATGTCCAGCAGTGGACGTCCTTCGGCTCATATGATGATGATCATAATTTATGAGAATTAATCAATAACTATCCCTAAGGCTTTCTGGTTAAAACATAATTCGATATAATATAATAGTTTAATACCAAAATTAGTAAAAATATTAAGTACAAATTTGTACTGACTGAGTAGGTAATTAGTATTTAGTCCAAGATGGCTTTAAACTAAATTTTATTAATTTTACCTTCCCTATGCAAATGTAACGTCAAGAACCGTGGTTAAAAATAACAAAGAAACCGATTTAATTGAAACAGCTGTTGCGCTCCGCGGTCTAGTAAGTAACTAATGGGTCTCTTCCCAAATTCGGGAAGGTTATGCTTTACTACCACACTGGGACCAAGTCCGGGTTGGCGGAGGTAAGGCTAGTGATAAACCCCACTGTCAGAATTTTCCAAGGCGCCTATAAGGCAGACAAAGATTAACAACTGCCATCTAGTCATAGCAACCATCACTAACTGCTTAACATTCTTTACAAAAATGCCAAAAAAAGCCAAACCATTGACCGTGCTTCATGTTAGTTAACCTGAGTGATCGACCCAACCAAGCAAATCGCACTGAGTAAATAATAATTGAAAACGCTAAACACGTTAAAAAACCGACTTCCATCGCAACAACTTAGTACATTTTTGCATTATTTTTTTTGGTTTTTGTTAATTTTGTAATAAAGAATAACACCGATTTTGATAAAATTTATATGGAACCACACGGGAAGCACTAGTTTTCAATAAAAAAAAGAATAATAAAAATCGGTTCACCTAGTCCAAAATTCTTTACACATAAAAAAATTAAAACATACAGTCGAATTGAGAACCTCCTCCTTCTTGGAAGTCGCTTGAAAAGCCAATACCGATTACAAATTCAAAACATAGTAGAATCGATATCGATATATGAGACTCACAACACTATCACGTGTGAATTCATGTCGCGGTGGCTTTTCTCACGACACAAAGCGCGCTCTGGCGGCGTTTTCACCCATTTTCGCGGGAAACGTAGACAAAAACTGCACGGCACCGGTTTCCACAAGAGGCTGCGAAAAAACCGTTTCGCAATGCATTACGAGCGAGTTAAATAATGAAATCGGCTTACGCTTTTGGGGTTCCTGGAGAATAAGGGTTTTTAACATATGGCAGTTTGTTATAAAATAAATTGAATTAGTTATTAACATCATTAAGAGCGTCGGTAGCGTAACGGCTAGGGCCGCCGCCTCCTGTCCGGGCGAGAGGTCGTTGTTCGAATCCTGCCAAGTACCGATGTGATTTCGAATTCAGATTTCATATGTACGTTTATCCGACGCTCTTACGGTGAGGGAAAACATCGTGAGAAACACGCAGGTAGTGTGTGAAGTCGACCAACCCGCACTGGGCCCGCGTGGTCGACTAAGGCACGATCGCCCTAATTCAGGGTAGCCTCGAGCCCCTCGGTGGGGACGTATATATGAGCTGATGTGAATGAATGAAAAACTTTAAAAATAATTTACGAGGTACTGGGTATTTAAAATTGGCGTATAACTGTAAAAATCTAAGATTTAAAAAAGAATGCCAGGTATCTTTTATAGATTATTTCAATCCCTGTACAGAACCACATTGCGTTAGAGTTTACTCGCGCTTGACTTGTTTTTTCTTTCATACCACAACGCATATTGTACAGCGCAGGTTAAAATAGTTGTTTGCGAAATTTTCCGGTATTTTAACTAATTGGGTTATCTGTTACCAAATAGATTATGTTTTGTGTTTATACTAGAAAATATAATTTTGCAAGTGAATACATTATTTGAGCATTAATCAGGCGAGGGCTTTAATTAATTACGAGACAGATTTTCACTTCTACCGAGGCATTTAATGTAGTCCTGACACACACACAACAAAAAAAACCGGCCAAGTGCGAGTCAGAAACGCACACAAAGAGTTCCGTATCATCATACTAGATGGCGTTAGTTTCTTCATGTTTAAAAAAACACGTTTTTTGTATGGAGACCCCCTTTAATTTATCACGTTTTCTATTTTTTTTGTATTTGTTGTTATAGCGACAACAGCAATACATCATCTCTTAAAATTTCAACAGTCTAGCTATCACGGTTCATGAAATACAGCCTGGTGACAGACGGACAGACAGACGGGCGGACAGGAAAGTCTTAGTAAAAGGCTCCCGTTTTATCCTTTGGGTACGGAACCCTAAAAATCTGCCAAATCGATAGAGCCGTTCTCAAGTGATGGTCTTTCATACATGCGACAACCATATCATTTTGATTTCTGTTTCATATGTACGTTTATCCGACGCTCTTACGGTGAAGAAAAACATCGTGAGGAAACCTGCACACGCCTGCGAAGAAACTCGCAGGTTGTGTGTAAAGTGTAACTATTTAGTAATCTGTGGTAAAGTCGACCAACCCGCACTGGGCCCGCGTGGTCGACTAAGGCCCGATGGCCCTAATGCAGCGCTGGCTCGAGCTCCTCTGTGGGGACGTATATGAGCTCATATGACGTATATATCAGAAATTACATGGATAATTTATGTTAAATAAAAATCAATTACCGCATGTATCAAAGATTATCACTTGAAAACGGCTCGACGGATTTGGCTGATTTTTTTTTATGTGTTTGTCATGACAAGCGGCTCGCGCACCGCGCACTCTCGACATATATGACGGCAAAGCCGCGGGCAACAGCTTGTGTTTAAATAAAATAAACAGTTGAGATGAAATTTTGTTTTCCCGCAATTTTTTGTAATAAAACTTACTTGAAACGTGAGATTTTGACTTTTGTTTTTCTGCTGATTGTAACATAATTTCATGTCACAGGATCCCTTGAGCTTCATCAACTTAGCCCGAGGTTTATATTATAGTCAATTACTTAAAAAAAGCGTCGGTGGCTCAACCGGTAACGACTCGGTTCTTCTAACCAGAGGTACCGGGTTCAAATCTGGACGGCCAATGTACCAATGAGTTTTTCAAAAACTTACGTACATACTTACCGATTGCTTTAACGGTGAAGGAAAACATCGTGAGGAAACCTATACACGCCTGCGAAGAAACTCGAAGGTTGTGTGTGAAGTCGACCAACCCGCACTGGGCCCGCGTGGCCGACTAAGGCCTAATCGCCCTGATTCAGGGTAGGCTCGAGCCCCTCGGTGGGGACGTATATGAGCTGATATGATGACTACAAAAAATAATTAAACTCTTTATACACATCGATCAGCTGATTTACCAATAGTGCAGTTTTGTATGAAGGGTCTAATTTTTGCGGTTTACTCTTTAAAAATTGATCGGATTATGAAAATTATGGGAAGTAAAATCAGACGTTATGCGTTGTGCGTTACCCGTGTAGTTTAGTTATTAATTTTGTGCGCAACTTATTTGGGTGTACGTATGTATGAATGTATGTATGTATATATGTATGTATGTATCCATGGATGCATGCATCCATGTATGTATGTATGTTTATTTTTTCGCTGAGAAAATTGATACAGCATGATTAAAAGTATTTTGTTAATACCTTGTATATTAAAACTTTCATCAACAGGACTTTAAATTTTTAAACCCTTATCCACCAGGTGGCTGGTCCTTCGGTACCCAGAAATTCAAGGAGATGTCATCGACACGGTACGCGAGGCAGACCTTCATCTACTCTGCCATCCCCTACCTGAGGGACAGGAACTTCGATGGTCTGGACGTGGACTGGGAGTACCCCAAGGGTGGTGATGATAAGAAGAACTTTGTGTTGCTTTTAAAAGGTGAGAATTTATATAACTTTTTTGTGTGATATGGTACTTAACTTAGATCAGAAAAGGGTTGCTTAAAAATAGGTTAGCAAAACAATCTTTGCGAGCTGATCTTTTTGTACTTAGAAAAAAACATTTTCAAAACTTATATTTACCTAGTAAGACTTACTAGCATTTTTAGTCATAACCGCCCAAGGTTCTATTTTTAGGACTTTTAGTCAATAGCAGATTAAGGCTTATTAGTAAGTCTTTGGGCGGTAGAGTGTAAAAAACAGTAAGCCAAGCTATGGGCGTTGATTCAGACCAAAGTCAAATTTTTCGGGCCCAAAGTCCTTCTTGGCCACAGCCACCAACGTCGCGAAAACAAATGTAAGACATTGTATGAAGTATAGTGTCGGTGGCGTAACGGCAAGAGCTCCTAATTCCTGTCCTGCCGCGTAGGAGTAAGTATGGACAGGTGCGATAAGCGCCGGGAAGTGAGCGTGCCTACAGCTCCAGTACCACACCGGATATGTGGGAGCCAGCTTCTCTGGCGTCTCGAGCGGGGATTATGGCAGCAGCGAAAGCCGCGGGAGGTAAGTGCGCCTACAGCTCCGGGACCTACCTGGACAGTAGGTAGAGGTTCTCTTCCACGAGGCACTCGCCTTGCAGAGTACCAGGACAAGCGTCTTGGCGGCAAGACCTACCGTAACTGGTCCTTGTTTTCACCTTATGGTGTTGGCAGGAATAGCGGCCCTCACTTTATGACCTAGCTGTCGGTGAGTGGGGACGCTATATCATAAACCTGGTAGACTAGCGTATCTGGTAGATATACGAGAGGGGAATGTCAGGGAGGTCGTGGTTCGAACCCTCACACGTACCAATGTGTTTTAAAATTTAGATTTCATAATATGTACATTTATCCGACGCTCTTACGTTAAAGGAAAACGTCGTCGTGAGGAAACCTGCACACGCTTGCGAAGAAACTCGGAGGTTGTGTGCACTGGGCCCGCGTGGTCGACTAAAGCCCGATCGCCCTGAGTAAGGGTAGGCTTGAGCCCCGTATTGGGGACATATATGAGCTTAAATGACGTATGCAGTATGCCACAGCTACCGGCGACGCGAATTGCGACTCAAACTGCAGCGCGGTGAGAGCTGGGGGTTTCGCTGCGGCGGTGAGCGAATTTAACAAATGTATAGTGCATGCCACTAAAGATGAGACTTGAAACACCACGTAAAGCGTTAGAAAGATAACATAGGAAGATGATTTACGACGTTTACACCTGTGTTCCAAAAGAAGTAAAGGATTATTTGATCTTTATATATTATGGATAACAACTTCGTACACTGCCTATTTTGTTTTTTTAATGTTTTACGTGGTGTTTCAAGTGTCATCTTTGGTGGCACGCATTATACTGGTCAGTATCGAGACTGGTATATAATACTACTCTTTGATAGAGACGGCCACAGCTCAGAGCGGTACGTGTTGCGGCAAGCGGTGGACGTAGGTTAGGGTTGCCATCCCCAAATTCAGAATACCAGGACATTTTTGTTCAAAAACAGGAAGCCATATAAGAACAAAAGTTAATAATAGCAATTACGCAATGAATGTAGGATCAATGAAACTAAACTAATAGCAAAAATTAAGTTGCAGTCGCTTCATAAGCTAGGTACATGTTTTCTCATTTATCTACAACTTCTTAGAGAAAGTGTCTAAGGTTTTAAAAGTCCCTGCCTCAGACTGTAATCTTGTGTTTGGACTTTTTTTGATGCTCTTAAGAGCGTCGGTGGCGTAAGGGCTAGGGCCGCCGCCTCATGTCCGGGAGGTAGTGGTTCGAACCTGCCACGTACCAATTTGATTTCGAATTTAGATTTCATATGTACGTTTATTCAACGCTCTTACGGTGAAGGAAAACATCGTGAGGAAA
The DNA here is from genome assembly GCA_947284805.1 of Coleophora flavipennella. Lineage (NCBI taxonomy): Eukaryota > Metazoa > Arthropoda > Insecta > Lepidoptera > Coleophoridae > Coleophora > Coleophora flavipennella. The sequence goes on from OX369297.1 coordinate 11,535,458, forward strand.
CCTGCACACGCGTGCGAAGAAATTCGCAGGTTGTGTGTAAAGTCTACCAACCCGCACTGGGCCCGCGTGGTCGACTAAGGCCCGATCGCCCTAATTCATGGTATGCTCGAGCCCCTCGGTGGGGACGTATATGAGCTGATATGATGATGAATGTATATCGCAACTCTACTGGGTATAGCTGATATACTCGATTCTCAAATAAGACAATTCACCCAAAACCCATGACACCTCAAAAGCAGGACATGTCCTGGGAAAACAGGATGCTTGGCAACCCTAACGTACGTATTCACCGCGGTCGCATATTCAACCTGTGGCGTACCACCGCAAATCGCGCCGCCCGCAGTGGCTCTCGCCATGCCACCAGAAGCTGTGATTATAGTTGTCATTTAGATGACTACTGCGATTTATTTCTTGAAGGCAAGGTATTGATTGGAACAGTTGTCTCCGTTTTTTTCTTTACGTGTAAAGCGTAAAGAAAATAACCACACTTTCTCACTTTTTCAATGGTTTTTCGTTTCAATCAAAAACTACAATGAAAGTATAAAAAATAATGACATTACTCACTTTGTTTTATCAATTATCATAGCAAAAATTGTTGTATATTTTTTTAAATGTATACTTCAAAATATAAGTCATAACTAGAGTTGAAAGTAACGGTGTAGACCTATATTTGGGATTTTCTCTATCGAGCCAAAACTGCTCAATCGTGTTTCTAATAGCTTCTGACTTTATGGAACATTATCAACGATATCAAGGGTATTTTTTTAACCTTTGGTTTTCTATAGTTTAGAAGTAATTGACAGCAAATATAACGAAAATCTATAATATTACCGCCTTGATTGCGCCTTAGGAACTTTGATTTATAATAAATCTTTATAAAAAATTAATCAGCTGATGTGGCTATTTTGTATGTTGCATGCAAAAATGCTGACTAGCTGTGCTTTTCATAGAAAGTTAGTTAATTTCAGTATCATATCAGCTCATATACATTCCTACCGAGGGGCTCGAGCCTACCCTGAATTAAGGCGATCGGGCCTTAGTCGACCACGCAGGCCCAGTGCGGGTTGGTCGTCTTCACACACAACATTCGAGTTTCTTCGCAAGTATGTGCAGGTTTCCTCACGATGTTTTTCCTTCACCGTTAAAGCAATCAGTGAGTATATGTATGTAAGTTTCGAAAAACTCATTAGTACATTGGCCGTCCGGATTTGAACCCGGCACCCCTGGTTAGGAGGACCGAGTCGTTACCGGTTGAGCCACCAACGCTTCCAATTTCTGTATACAGTCATAAATTCCGACTACTTCAAATGATGTAAACATTAATTACTCAAAGTTTTTGGCATACGTTAATGAATGAAATCATTAATCGTCACCTACTTAATAGTCACGTTACTTAATCGTTATTTATGCGCTAAAAATTCTTCGCTCTTGATGTAAGGATAGTTATTCTTCTTCTTTGCGTGTCGATGACAAATTAAATCATTCCGGCCCAGAACTTAGCCACTTCGACTGCACTATTTGTGGCGTCCATTAAGTCCTGCTGCGAACAGGTGACAGGGCATGCAGTACAGGAAACTAAATGAGCCATGGACTGCACCGCTCCACACATTATAAATAGTTATTAAAAAAATATATAAGCTACAGTCCAAAACCTAATTAGTCTGTTAAAAAAAACCTGGAAGTCGCTCTAAAAACGATTTCAAGAATTAAATTTACCTAAAAAACTAACATGTACACATACAAATATTACAAGTTAAATAAAAGCTTTTAAAAGTGAAATGATGTACGTTGGTAAGCACATAACTTAAGAACGGCTGCCTGATTTCGCTAATATTTAATTTAAAATGTTCATAATAATCCGAATAAGGTTTTTTTAAAGAATAACAACTCACAAGCCACTTGCGACTCGCGCACCACGCACCCTCGATATCCACGGGGGCGATGGCGCAGGCAACAGCTAGTACATAAAACAAGCTCGATGCGGTTACCTACCATATTGTAAGGTCATTGCACTACCTACTTCTAAAACGTAGGTAATTATCATAATATCGTGAGGACAACCTACCCGACTCCAATCTTTTTTCCGATCACGAAATATTGCGAAACATGGTTCAAGATGCAAAACTAAGCTCATTTTGGCTCATTTGTCAAAATGAACACCACGTTTTGAATAAAACGTGACATCGTTACGACGCACTGACGAAACTTTCTTAACATTTTACTGGAAAGATAAGTACTTACCTTTAAACTAAGATTGGAGAATAATTAGTGTATTCTATTTATTTATTTTTAAATGTATTTCTTTATTCACCATAATTATGTATTTTAGTACAATATATATATATATATTGTACTAAAATACATAATTATGGTGAATAAAGAAATACTATATATATATATATATATATAAAGCCAATGACTAACCCTAATCATAAAAAATCAAATTTTTTTAATAACTTAAAACCTAACTTAATTAACCTAACCTAACAATAATTTTAGCTATTTTTAACTGTTTTTTAATTTCTTTATGTTTGCACACCTGCCTGCAGGTTGAACACTAGCACTAAGAAAATAACAAGATCCTGTACCTACAGTGTTCTAGCAAATAAAGCCTTTTGAGTTGAGTTGAGGCACAGTATATATATTAGTACTAACGTAGTTGAGGTGAATAAAAATATTAATAAAAATCGAAACCCGTTAACTGTCTTATTTTCTTAACAGCATAAGCGGCTGAACTAAGCCTTCCCGCTAAAGTTTCAATGTGTTCTGAATTTTTTTTTTTTGTTACTGTCTTGTTTTCTTAACAGCATAAGCGGCTGAACTAAGCCTTCCCGCTAAAGTTTCAATGTGTTCTGAATTTTTTTTTGTTAACTGTCTTATTTTCTTAACAGCATAAGCGGCTGAACTAAGCCTTCCCGCTAAAGTTCCAATGTGTTTTAAATATTTGTTTTTGTTAACTGTCTTATTTTCTTATGAACTAAGCCTTCCCGCTAAAGTTTTGTGGCGACATCTGCAGTACCCGTCACTAACAACTACATACCTCAACTCAAGACTGAACCATCGGTCATACTATATGGAAAGTTGCATCTTCATCTCGATAGATGGCACCATCATCACAAGAAGGCTATTAACAAAGCATCTACAACGCACTATCAACATTTCATTGCTCATAAGCATATATACAAGCACCAACCATTCACGGTTGGTCCACGGCCGGACCCCAGGCACAACACCTCGCCTGGCGGAGACATCTCCTAATGTTCTCAATACAATACAATACAAAATTCTTTATTGCATCACAACATAAAAAAAGAAATCAATGATAAAGAGGAGAGCCTATACAATAGGCGGCCTTATTGCTAGGTATCAATTTCTTCCAGGCAACCTTTGGGTAGGGAAACAGCGATAGAATAAGTTAGGGGGGGGTGCAATAATTAAAAACAGAAAAATAAACAGTTGCAAATAAACAGTTATATAAAATATTAAATAAATAAAATACTTAAATATTATAATTATAATATATAAAATAATAAATATATACATAAACAAACAAAAAAATAAATAAATTAAATATTTTATCTATCTATGGTAAAGAAAGGAAAATGAGATAGTAAGGAAGATGGAAAAAAAAAGGATTTAGAAGCAGAGAACAATGATATTATTTAGTTAAGTAGTGAGCTTTCACAAGCCTTTTAAAAGATTGTAGCGTTGGAGCACGCCTGATAGACTCAGGCAGCGAATTCCACAGCCGGATTGCTTGAACTGTGAAAGAGTTGGAATAGACAGAGGAAGAGTGGATGGGGTTATCGAGGATTAGGGTGCTGGATGTTCGCAAGGTGCGGTTTAGGGTAGATGAACGAAAGACAAAGCGATTTTTGAGGTAAGAAGGAGTGACAAGATTAAAAAGGATATTATAGAGGAGAGACAAGATGTGTGAATCCCGCCGATGGGGAATAGGTAGCCATTTAAGTTGGGCACGAAAATAGGAAACATGGTCAAATTTACGAAGACCGAAAACAAAGCGAATGCAAAGATTTTGCAAACGATCAAGTTTGTTTTTAAGCTCTACGGTAAGGTCAGGGTAGTATACATCAGCGTAATCAAGCACCGGCAAGAGCAACGATTGAGCAAGAGAAATTTTAGTACGTGTGGGCAAGAAATTTTTCAATCGCCTAAGCGAGCCGTAAGCAGCAAAAATTCTCCTACTCACTTCAGTCACATGCGGTTTCCAAGAAAAACAGCGATCGAAAATCACCCCAAGATTCTTCACCGTTTCGCTGAAGAGAATGTTAACCCCGTCAAATATCACTGGTGGCAGAAGGCCGTAATTAATCCTTGACGTGAACCAAGGACTGCCGATGATGATGGTCTGTGTCTTGGCAGGGTTTACGCTAAGTCCGTAGGATTGACTCCAGGCAAGAATGTGCTCAAGATCATCATTGATGGTCCTGATTGCCACCGGGAGATCAAGGAACGAAGATTGGGTGTAAATCTGGAGATCGTCTGCATAAAGGTGATAGTAGGAGGACAGGGAAGAGGTTATAGAGCTGATAAAAATAGCGAAAAGAAGAGGAGATAGGACGCCGCCTTGCGGAACACTAGCAGAGATGTTGCACCAAGAAGAGACGGTGTCTTCAATGTGTATGCGCTGACGACGTCCAGCAAGGTAGCTATGAAACCAACCTATCACTGCAGGAGAGATGTTAAGGGATCGCAGCAATCCTAACAAGATATCATAATCTACGGTGTTAAACGCGTTACTGAAATCAAGCAATGTGAGGACAGTAAGCTGTTGGTTATCCATGCCATAACGAATGTCATCAGTGATCTTTACAATAGCAGTAGCCGTACTATGTCCGGAGCGGAAACCAGACTGGAAAGGATTATGCAGGGAATTTTGGATAAGGAAAGAGTTCTCCTCAAGGAAAGATGTTCTCCTCATGTAGGAACACACCGTTACTACATTGGTGACCCGACGCTGAACATTGACGCACCTTCGGCAACAACTCATCAACAGACCTCCAGCCGGTAAAGCAAGCCAACAGCAGCATAGCAGTCCAATGCGAAGTTTACCAGGACCATCGCAGCCGTCATATCGAGCTTCCTGGCCCTGCACTTCACTCCGAAGCCTCATCAGGTTCGCAGCCGTCGACGCAGCATCAAAACTCCACGGACCTGCAGCTTCACTCTTCAGGGAGCAAGTTGTCGGCAGCTCATGCTGTAGAGCACGCGCTCCACGTAACCTGCTTCCCTTACACCGTACGCCTGAACCACCTCCTCGTCCCGACTCACCGTGGACTCGAGTAGAGCAGCATTGGCCTGGCGTCTGGACTCACCACAGACGCCGCATCGCGACGCGTATCGTCGCTCCGCCGCACCGCAACATTGGACTGCCAACTCAATATGATTATCGACCTCCGGTCTCGGAGGGGGAGTAATGTAGCGACATCTGCAGTACCCGCCACTAACAACTACATACCTCAACTCAAGACTGAACCATCGGTCATACTATATGGAAAGTTGCATCTTCATCTCGATAGATGGCACCATCATCACAAGAAGGCTATTAACAAATCATCTACAACGCACTATCAACATTTCCTTGCTCATAAGCATATATACAAGCACCAACCATTCACGGTTGGTCCACGGCCGGACCCCAGGCACACCACCTCGCCTGGCGGAGATATCTCCCTTTATTCTCAAAAGTAGGAACACACCGTTCCTACAGTTTCAATGTGTTCTGAATATTTTTTTTTTGTTAACTGTCTTATTTTCTTAACAGTATAAGCGGCTGAACTAAGCCTTCCCGCTAAAGTTTCAATGTGTTCTGAATATTTTTTTTTGTTAACTGTCTTATTTTCTGAACAGCATAAGCGGCTGAACTAAGCCTTCCCGCTAAAGTTTCAATGTGTTCTGAATAACTTTTAGCCAAATAATAACATATGTACATGAACGTGATAATTTCGCAGACAATATTAGGTAGCTATTTTGTTCAGTTTGCAAATAAGTCAAAATTTTCTGTGACGTGACATTGCTATTTAGTAATTTTTCTTGAAAGACTCTAGAATTTTATGATGTCTTCATAAATTTGATGGCTGACTCTCGCGTTATACTCATTATTCGCGTTATACGCCTCCGTGTGAACTGGCCTACTCTTGTCAAAGGTATCAATAACATTCAATGATTTGTATGTATAAATTTTCGTGTCATATTGTTTTCATGTTCTAATGACATATAATCTGGTTTATTTCGACATAATTTTGACATTAATAACTAATGATTGTTTATTTCTTGATTTTTCACAAATTAAACTATGTTATTATTATTTTATGACTATCAGAAAGAGTGTAATTTGCACCTATTTTGAATGAATACCTTGAATTGAATCGAATTGATTTTAACCACGTTTTTACCCGACTGCGCCAGAAGGAAGATTATGTTTTTCGAGTGTATGTTTTCTTTTTTTGGCACGCTCTGTAGCATAAACGGCGAGGTGTCGTTAGATTAGTTTTGATCCCGTGATAGGATACATTTTACCCGACTGGCCAAAAAAAAGGTTTATTTTTTATTTTTTTTGGTATGCTCTGCAGCCTAAACGGCTTGATGGATTTTGGAATGCGAGGTGTCGTTAGATTCTTCTTAACCCCGTGAGTGACATAGGATACATTTTTACCCGACTGGCCAAAACAGAGTGGTTAAGTTTTAATGCAGTCGGGTTTTTAATTTTTAAGTAATTTGTGTAGTTATTTAATATGTAATTTTGAGTTATAATTAAACATAACTCAAAAAGGTGGCAATAATCTGACAGCCCACCTTAGGTGGGTTCCACTGCCTGTAAACAACGGTGACATCAAGGCACAGTGTTAGGACTATTCGTCAGGTGAGTCATCAATGCTTTGCCTACCCTCGAAAACTAAGAAGGAATACCTCGTATACCAGTAATCTCAGTGGCTATCTCGCCCAACCCAATAAAACCCAGCAAGCTGCTTAGCGACATGTTTTTTTATTATTTACAATTGGTAAGCCCTTGGCATCATCCCACCTGATTGTAAGTGACGATGATGCCGAAGATGGAAGCGGCTTTACCAAGATTCCCCAACGCAATGGGGTACTAGCTATCTTATCTTCAAGCCAGGCAGACATCATTAGCCTCATCATCAATGTTTGGCAGTAAGATTTAGATAAGATGGTGGTAGCTAGCCAGGCAGGCTTAGAAAATGCCCTTGCACCAACGTAGGTTCCATCTTCGGCATCATTGTGCCAAAGGCTTACCAATTGTAAAAAAAACATGACGCTAAGCAATTTTCTGGGTTTTATTGGGTTGGGCGATATAGCCACTGATATTACTGGTATACGAGGTATTCCATCTTAGTTTTAGAGGGTCACAGGTTCGATCCCGGCGGAGTTTAACTTTGTAGGACGAGCCTTACCGAGTCCTACAAGGGGCCGTTCAAGTATTACGTGAGCTCTACAGAGGAGCGGGGGGGTCATTGCTATGCTTATTTTTGATGACATGGGGGGTGTGGGGGTCTAGATGGTGATTACGTCAGCAGTAGTTATTTACTTTTTTTCACATAATATAGCAACCCACACATTGTCTATGCTTGAAAAGGAAACGCATTTTTGGGGATTCCCACAAATAATGAATTTTAATAGGATTCGGGCAAAGTATATATTATATTGATTCGGGTGTTATTGACTGAATAGTTGGATACAGTTAATTGGAATGTATTTATACCAAAAGTTTTAAAGAAGTTTGTTTTGTTCGTAATATTACATAAGATTATAATATATGTTGTACCTTACTCTATGTGGAATACCGTGTCAATAAAGTTTGTTTAAATGAATCTTATGTGGTTAAAGTCCTCTATCCTAAGCCTATTTTATTATTTCTAGAATTATATCTGTTGCTCATGAATCAATAGAAAAAAACATAAGACATTAAAATAAAAATGCATATACCAATGTTTACGCAAGCATGGGGGGGAGGGGTAAGAGCTTTGATTACTTTTGCTGACAAGGGGGAAGGGGGGAAAATAATTGTAATAAATCTGCTTACGTAATACTTGAATGGCCCCCAAAGTAAAACACCACCGGGATCGAACCCGTGACCTCTTGATGTGAAGCTAATTGACTAAACAGTTACGCCACGGAGGTGGTTAAAATGTGAAGAGCGAATAGTGGTGCCCGGCCAGTATTACGCAATAACTTGTTAATGGCAAAATGCAAAATTAAATAACTGGTTAATACCAGCTTTAACGTTAAGTACAAACCTTTAGATTTTTTTTATAACTTTAATTATTACCCTTAAAGCGTATTTTACCTGGAGATTATTAAATTACTCTTAATGTGCAATGCGTCTCTATTAACGTGTAACTAAGAGATAACCATTAAAACTTTATCGACACTATATTTCATGTGGCAACACTGGCTTGCATGTGGCAACACTGGCTTGCTGGCTCTTGCTGGCGACAGGTGCAGTCGAGTACGCCGGCCAACGATATCGATATAGACCATCGTATCGATAGATTGTATTTTGATAGGGAAGGGATGGAGAGTTAGAAATAGTTAAACTTGATGTTTTAGGAAATCTTTAATATTTTAAAATAAAATCCATTGTGACAAAATTAAATGTTTATTAATAACTAAAGATAATAAGAGATAATAAAGCGTCGGTGACGTAACGCCTAGGGCCGCTACCTTCTTTCCGGGTGGTCGCGGTTCAAATTCTGCCACGTACCGATGTGTTTTCGAGTTTCGATTTCATATATACATAAAACGTATATTTTTTTATTATATTCACAATTGGCAAGCCCTTGGCACCATCTCACCTGATGGTCAGTGACGATGACGCCGAAGATGGAAGCGGGTTTACCAAGATTATATAAGCGTCGGTTAACACAATACGTATTGAAAAAGAAAAACATTGTGAGGAAACATCCACACGCCAGCGAAAAACTTGAAGATTGTGTGTGAAGGCGACCAACCCGCACTGGGCCCGCGTGGTTGACTAGGGGACTAGGGGACTCGACGGGGACGTATATATGCGCTGATCTGATGATGATGGTCCTAGCCGTTTTCGGCTACAGCGACCGCAGCGTTGTCCGGCTCAGCTGCAAGCGTCCCGCTGCTCCGCCTTCTCGTGCGCCCGCATGTGGCTGTTGTAGCCAATCTTCGCTCGGAACGTGCGGTCACACTTGGGGCACGTCAGGACACCGTTGCTGTAATTGTAGATGTAGATGATGATGAATAAGAGATCGAGGCATGGGACCGTTTGGGCAGTGGACACTAAGTAATCCTTACTATCCTTACTATACTATACTATACTTTACTATATAATATTATAAATGTGAAAATGTGTTTGTTTGTTTGTTACCTTTTCACGCTTCAACGCCTTGACCAATCTTAATAAAATTTGGCATATAGGTAGCCTGTGTCACGACTCACGAGGAAGTACATAGGCTACTTTTTATCCCGTGAAAATAGCAGAGCCCGATGCAGTTCCTGAGGGATCTGAAAATATACTCTTTTTTGGTAAATTTCTTTAACATCGCAACGGAACAATGGATTGTGTGATTTTTTGCACAGATATGGTTGAGGGGGTGGGAAATGACATGATTTACTAATAAGAATATCCTGACATAGTTCCCGAGGGATCTGGAGAATATTCATGTCCACGCTCGCGAGCCGCTCGCGGCTCGCGCACCGCGCACCCTCTAAGACAGTGATAAAAACGATGTCCACGCGGGCGAAGCCGCGGGCAAAAGCTAGTAATATAATAAATCCTGATAACAGATATTAAATAGAGTTAGATACTAAACTTTATTTTCTATCAGTTTTTAAATACTAAAGTTTCAAGAAAGTTGTTACCAGGGGTAGTTCGCGTCATTCATCAGTTTTAAAATCACCATTATTTGCATAATGTATTTCTGGAACACGGGTTTTATTTATTTATCAATGGTGGGCAGATTTACGCCCTATTCCACACACGGGGCAAGTTCGTATAGGTGAATAAATCATTTCGCTGGAAAATGGTACAACAGTGGAGCTTCTAAAATATTTATAGCTCTATGAAAACAGATGCACCTGCTAGCGGCGACCGGGCCGACATTTGCCAATATTTAAGCAAACCACCGATATTGCGGGGGATTCCCTTTAAAATTGAGATCGAGCTCAGTAATATTGAGATTTTCGTAAAGTTTTACAAATTGGTGGGAACGGACCCATCCAGAATAATTAGCCATTTTGTCCTTTACTAAGTTAAAATCATGATTCAAGCTTCAATATATTTATTCAAAAAAGGGGCAAATTAAACTCTTTCTGATAGTTAGTTAGATAGAACAATAACAATGTCATTTGTGAAGAATCAAGAAATAAACAATAATTAGTTAATAACGTTAAAATTCAATCCTTGATATAAACCAGATTATGTCATTAGAAAATGAAAACAATATGACATGAAGAGTTATACATAGAAATCATTGATAGTCATTAATGCAACAAGAGTAGGCCAGTTCACACGGACAACACCCGGTCACGAGTATAACGCGAGAGTCAGCCATAGATCAAGATAAAATCATAGATCAAGATTTTTCTACTACAATTAAGTCAGCACTCTCTTTAAATAGAATCTGACATTTAGGGAATGGACGTAGAGATAAATATACCGATAAAACCGACTAGACATTAAGGGAATTAGACGTTCACAGCCAATCCTATTTATATGACTCATATTCTTTTCCGTAGACTTTTGGAAACAGAGATTCAACTGTTGAGTTAAATTAGTAGAAAATATTAAGCTTTGAATTGGATTTTCAGCAGAAAATATAACAGCTATCGGTCAGTTTTAATGTTTGTTTTAGAACTGGCAGCACACGACAGCGTTTGAAAGTTTTTTATTTATTTTATGGCACAAAGGAAAGTGGATTTTGCTGCAACTTCAGTTTTATGTGCAGCAATATGTTTTTTTGTAAGCGTCTGATGAAAAAATAAAAATATTTACGTACGTAGTTACCTAACTTTAATGTTAAGATTTAACACTTATTTTTTTAAAGAAAAATTAGTTTTAATTTATATTTAGTTTTTATTGTATTTTAATTGTTACGTGCTTTATCAAAATCTGGCCCGGCACACTTTCCGCTCTCGCGCATGTCATACGCAACAGATAAACGGATTAACGTAATAATTTACAGAAATACGTTTACGGGGGGAGGAAGTGACATAGACTACTAATTAACATAGCTCGACATAGTTCCCGAGGGATCTGAAGAAAACTCCGTCCACAAAAACGTCCGCGGCTTGCGTACCATGCACCCTCGAATACAGTCGGAGCAGCGGGAAAAAGCTAGTCCTATAATATTATAAATGTGAAAGTCTGCATAGATGTTTGTTATTCAATCTCTCCAGAACCACTGAACGGATCTTGATGAAATTTGGTAGGTAAACAGTTTAGAAATTAACATACAAGCTACGTTTATCCCGATAACTGGTTCCCGCGGGGTATCTGTTAACTCACTATGTATCTTTACCTAAGGTGGTGACCTCGAATAATGTTTCGACACGTGATAGGTCCTATCCTTCACTGTAATTGAGACAGGTGCATTTGAGACATGTCACAGCATTTCGGCATGTTGACATTAAGTCTGCCACCGTGTGACTATACACAAAACTCTGCTCCGTCGTGATTGGAGCAGAGTTTTTTATACCCCGTTTTCAAAGCGCTAACACTACATCTACCTCTTATTTTTGATCTGAGATTATAAACAGCTTAATCTAAACTTTGATTACGAAAAAAGCTATATGGTAAATACATATCTATCAAAAACGACATTTTGTTATAAAAATGTTTGAAATACCTAGGGGTGACGTCACAGTTTTGCAACGTCATTTATGTACTCATTTTGTGATTTTGTTGAATTAAAAATCGAAGACTTGATGGAAAACAAAACGAGTAAGGTTTTCCGAAGTTTAAGTAGGAGGACAATTATTACGAAATAAATAAATTACGAACTCTTGATCACTAGAGTTCGTAATTTATTTCTGATGCTGTCGTCATCCTTATTCTATTAAAAATGTAAAGCAATACAACGACCTTTGTCATCTGGTTCTGAATATCAGATACACATTTCGATTTCAGTACCAGATCTACCAAGAGTCTACATGGCAGATTGTTTCTCTGAAATGTTCCCGAGGCTGGGCTAAATCACGTCTGTAGAATTCCCGCTAAGGATTAAATTTATAGCAGACAATTTTATTGGAACTTGATGGATACATTCGATTTTCAACCGAATTCCAAAAAGGAGAAGTTATCAATTCGACTGTAGGTACGTTTTTTTAATGTGTGTTACCTCAGAACTTTTGACTGGGTTAACCGATTTTTATGATTTCTTATTTATTTCAAAAGCCAGTGCTTCCCGTGTGGTCCCATATTAATTTTATCTAAATTAGTGTAGTACTTTATTAGAAAATTAACAAAAACCAAAAAAAGTAATGCAAAAATTTACAAGTTGTTGCGATGGAAGTCGGTTTTTTTAACGTGTTTAGCATTTTCATTTATTAAAATTGCTTTTTAAAACAAAGTGGTAGGTATAAAGTTTTCTGAAAATAAAATATAAATATTTAATTTTTAGGTATTCATTTATTGTTTTTAATTCGTATGCATTATATTATTTTCAAAGCTTTCAATCATAACCGCCTCCGTGGCGTAATGGTTAAGTACATAAGCTTTGCATCAGGAGGTCGCGGTTTCGATTGACGGCGAAGTCTAACTTTGTCAGACTCGGTTTGTTTGGTGAAAGGGCATTTTCTAAGCCCGCCCGGCTAGCTACCACCAAACCTCAATATTAACTGCATTGATGTGTTCCGGATTGAAGATATGATAGCCAGTTCCCCATTGCGTTAGGGAATCTTGGTCAGCCCGCTTCCATCTTCGGCATTATCGTCACTTACCAGCAGGTGAGATGATTTCAAGGGCATACCAATCGTAGATAAAAAATATATGTTTAGAGTAATATTGTAAAACATCTAAAATTATTATGTTTATGGAATAAAAATTTTCATTAATTTATGGCTTCAGAAATTAACAGTAAGATCACAAGTAAATCACAAACACAAAACTAAATATACATTCTACATAATGATTAAATTGTAAAGCTTACGGAACCAAAATACTTATACTATAACATAAGCAATGTTACAATTAACAAATTAAAATGTTACAGCAAATATTTACAAGTAATTTAACTAATTCCTTCCTGACCCAATCGATCCCATAACCACACCCTGGACACTTCATACAACGGGCCAGGAATGACATTTAAAAAAAGGAATGACAGAACAAACAATCTGGGTGACAAGGGGGTGAGGTCGCAATCTAGAGAGCGGCAGGGAGTGTCCATACTGTATGTTAGTACTAATATATATACTTTGCCATAACACTGGCGGCATTGCCGCGTTGGATAGCCACCGAGATGCGTTGGACCAGGAAGGATCTAGATCGCGGGTCTCCACCACTGTCCCTCAACCTCCGCCCGATCTCAGCAATAAAAGCCTTCGCCTATTTTTTTGACGTGATAACGTCTTATAATTCGATGGAGCCGGCTGCACGCACGAAAAAACATGACGCATGCGTCGTTACCTCGCTCTGAGGCGTTCCGTCATGCGTCGTTACCTCGCTCTGAGGCTTTCCGTGTAAGTCTTGAAGTGCAAGCGAGAGCGCGAACGAGCGACAAAGAAGCACAATCGGTCTTTACGTTCGGCAGCGTTCGACATCCGTCTCTCTCCAACTTGAGTGAGCGATGTGTCTGTGTGAACAGCTGCTATACTATAGTACATCTACATGTTTTGCTTTTTTCGCTATGGCGGGAAAAAATAATCAGTTTTCCTATGCGCGCTCATCTAACCCTTATTTACAACTGCCAGTTCTAAGAAGGAGGGCGGTATAATCGTTATACCGTAGCACCAGCCCCGTAAAGTATTTATTACTGCCGGTAACAAGGAATAACTCTTACTGAATAATGTCTGCGAGAAAGTCGTGGTGTACTTTAGGAGATACAAAGGACAGTTAAGTAGTAGGGGCAGACAAACTGCTAAAACTGACTTAAGGCCGTTTGTTCCGCGAACCAGCTATTCCCAAATACCTCATACTAGATTTTAATTTCTAGCCGACTTCCAAAAAAGAGGAGGTTTACAATTCAACTGTACGTTTTTAAAGGGTAAAAACGGGACCCTATTACTGCGCTATCCGTCCGTCTGTCGCCTGGCTGTTTTTCGTGAACCGTGGTAGCTAGACAGTTAAAATTTTCACAGATGATATATTTATGTTGCCGCTATAACAACAAATACAAAAAAATTGAAAAATAATGGGGTCCCCATACAAAAAACCTTTTTCTTTTAAACATAAAAAAACTAGCGCCATCTATTATGATGGTACGGAACCTCTTGTGTGCGGTTCTGACTCAAACTTGGCCAGTTTTTTTTGTGTGCGTCTTACGCGATATCTTCGCAAATTGTAAACCGATTTTCATTATTCTTTGTTTATTTGATAGATTATGCTGGTGCCATATAAATTTTATCAAAATCGGTGTAGTACTTTATTAGAAAATTAACAAAAACCAACAATAATATTACAAAATTGTACTAAGTTGTTGCGATGGAATTCGGTTTTTTAACGTGTTTAGCGTTTTCAATTATAATAGAAACGCTGAGATTTGTAGACGTCGAAAAAATATTTACGAATATTGATTATATTGCTTTGATAAGACAGCCACCGATACACGATTTATAACACTTCAGTCGATACAATTTAATCACAAAATAAACTTTAAAACCGTAAATTGTGGGGTCCTGATACAAACTTCACTGTATATTATTGAAACTTTGTGAAACTAGGTTAAAAATTAATCATAAGTTAAATATTAATTACACAGAGCTATAGAAATTCGATATCTTATACAAATATTTTTTATGAAAGAATTTAGTCAGAAAGCGCAGAAGATTCGATTTGGCGCGCTATTGCTGTTTCTTTTACTCTCTAATTAATGTAGGTATGGGAAAAGGGGAGAGGTGAGGCCCCGATGCTGGCTCACGAAACGGCCTTAAGTGCATATCCTAGAACATAGCTTAAAAGCAGCATAGATCAGAGAGAAGATACTTAACGCGAGCCATTGATTGGAGCAGTTTTCTCTGTTTTTACTCTTTGTAAAGAAAATAATGACACTTTTGCACTTTTTAAATGTTTTTCGTTTGAATTAAAAACTAGAAATATATTTTTTTTAAATCCAACTGGCATATTGAAGTGTGTTTTAGACTAATCGACCAAGAAACTTTAGAGGTACTACATCGGTCCGGTTTGCCTGTAGAATGCAAATCTCTGTTTTAAAGAGGTTTTTTTTATATATTTTTTTCTATTATAATAGTAAACAAATCGTGTTTCTGCAACTGACAAAATGAAGTCATTGAGATGAAGAATCAGGTTACAAAATATCACTTTAATATGTTTTGTATCTGCTGAGAAAAATCAAGATCCCTGCGACCAAAGTCTCCAATTTGTCGCCTAGCAAATAAATAGTTAAAAAAATTGGCTACGCTTAATTCAGAATAAGATTTCTCAACAATAATTGGCCTGGTTTGGCATGTGATGATGTGATGATGATGTCTATCATTATGTCCTAGAACAAGTTACTAACACTATTGTCACAGTATATATGTCGCAGTCGTCTGGTTGAATCTGCTATTTGATTGAATGACTAGCGCGTTCATTTAATGACAACATTCAATTGAATGACTAGGCCAAACGTTGATTGAACAAGCGTCACTCAACGTCCAAATAGTTAGCGGATTGTAACATAGCCTTTTGAACAGAGCGAACGTAAAATCAGTCAGGTGATTGAAATTTTGTTCATAGTTCGTTTAGTTCATAGTTCGTTCATAGTTAGTTTATTTGTGAGAATTAGGGCTTGTAACTTAGTGTTCTTGTTCACATTGTGAACGTAAAATTCCATACAACGAAAAGGGAGTTGGCATATATGGTTTGGTCAGGTTGGATTAATTATACAGTCCAAAAGCTCCCCCCCCTCCTCCGGGTTGCAGAATGATCGTTTTTTATTCGGAGTATCCCATATAACAACTTGGCTACAGGACGTTCAGCTAAGACGTTGAACGTTACATTAAACAACTTGACGAGTTGTCCTTTAGTCATTCAATTAAATGTCGTCATTCAATGAACGCGCTAGTCATTCAATCGAATAGCAGATTCAACCAGATGACGGCACCATATATAAGGTGTAACAAAATTAGCTGAAACTATTGTAACTGGTGCTTCTACCCATGAAACTAAACAACTTGCCCCATGGAACCCATAGTCAAATCGCAAAAAAAATTGGCTCACCCATACTAACTCAATCAGCTGATCAGCCAACTTAGTATGGAAAGTTTTTTTAGATTTGACTATGGGTTTCATGGGGAATGTTATTCAGTTTCATGGGTAAAGGCACCAGTTAAAATAGTTTCAGCTAATTTTGTTAGGCCTTATATAATAGTAAGATATTGTGTTTATTGTGGGTCGAGTAAATAAATTATATTATTATTATTATTTATTATTATTCAATATATTAAATTTAAGTTACTCTGCTCACTTGGCACGAGGCGAAGTGGCAGGAGCATCTCCAGCGGAAGCACAGTCGGCTGGAGTTCAGTGCGAAGAGGAGAGAAAGCGTCGAACTATCCGGGCATTGTCGAGGAGGACTGCTTTCTGCATTGCTGCAATTATTGGTCTGCCTCGGAGATCCAGCCGCCTTAGGTGACGTTCAAGGTCTGCTGAAATTAGCCCGTTCACGGATAGGACTACAGGACTACGGGGATGATTTCGGTGGATTCCACTCGCCACATATCAGTAACCTCGTGCGCCAGGTCCAGGTACTTGGTCCTTTTAGCGGCATCAGCTTACACGAGGTTTTCATCGTATGGGATAGTGATATCCACCAAAAACACCATTGACTGCGCCCGATCCATCAACACGATATCAGGCTTATGCAAAGGAATAGTCCTGTCCGTGATGATGGGTTGGTCCCATTAGAGCTTGGCGTGGTCGTTTTTGAGAACCGGCTCCGGCGTGTACTTGTAATATGGCAATCGCCGAGATATAAAATGAAATGATGCCAAGGGCTTACCAATTGTTAATATAAAAAAAATAACGTGTGGTCCTTTGGGACTAACGCGGTAAAGCTATGGCATAGCATTTTTTATCAACTTATGCAGTTATAATTATTTATTTATTTTTTATTTATGCAGTATTTATTTACCAGTACCATATAGTCCTTGGGGCGCGGGATGTTTATGTAATATATTAACACTAAGAAAGTAACACCAGTAAAATTGACTAAGTCCTTTTAGTACCGCTAATCACTAATAGATGGCACTGTAAATTGTTAAAACGCGGTAACGTTACGTTACGCTCGGCCGACTGGGGTTGTCAGGTTTTATTTTCGTTACGGAATTTCTTGATTCGGTCGCCGCGCTCAAAGCCCGCAATACAAACTATGCAATAGCTTAAAAAAAATTGAGGACATACTTTAGAGCGATCTCATGGTGTAGGATTTATATGTGTCTACTCAATATATTATTATTACATCAGCCAAAAGACGTCCACTGCTAGACATAGACCTCCCCCAAGTTTAGGGGGTGGGTTTTGCCGTAATCGCCGCGCTTGGCAGGCGCGTTGGCGATCACAGTGTGCTGTGTACGGTGTGGGGGCAGAGTACGCAGAGAGGACGCTGCTCCCTATCTTCCGGTTTTTTTTCGGTCCTTGCGTGCGTGTTTTGTTTACTATTATGTAAGTCATAACAGCGTCGGTGGGGTAATGGCTAGGACCGCCGCCTCCTGTCCGGGAGGTCGTGGATCGAACCTGCCACGTACCAATGTGATTTAGAATTTAGATTTCATATGTACGTTTATCCGACGCTCTTACGGTGAAGGAAAACATCGTGAGGAAACCTGCACACGCCTGCGAAGAAACTCGCAGGTTGTGTGTGAAGTCGACCCAACCGCACTGGGCCCGCGTGGTCGACTAATGCCCGATCGCCTTAATTCAGGGTGGGCTCAAGCCCCTCGGTAGGGACGTATATGAGCTGATATGAAAAGGTCATAAAATAAGACACAAGTCTAATTAATACCCATCAGTACTCTACAAAACCCTGTGAAGCATGCATACCTTCTATAAAGTCTTTATGGTATGTCACGTCTATTGTATGTGTGTGTGACAGTGACCTTGATGTTGTTGATTTTTACAAGATTGTCCCCAGGAGGCTCGCGTTTCCATACAAATTGTAAAAACAAAATGCCGAAATGAATCCAAACTTTCCGAATATATTGAGTTAACACATATCGATGTTTGTGATTAGTTTTCTAATGTACTTTTCACGTCATAACGATGAACTCCGGCTGCACTCACGAAAAAGTATAACTCATTGTCACTCTCCTCATTTGTCACGTCCTGCCTGAGCCGAGCGTGCAAGCGAGAGCGCGGAACAAATGATAGAGAGGCACGATCGGCCTAAGCGTTCGACTTGTGACACGTTATCACGTAAAATTATCGCCCGTAAACCGACTTTACAGACAACCAGTTTTTATATCAAATTAAATGTCCCTCGCGGGATAGGCTAAGTCCCGCTTTTTGGGGATAACTCGACTGTGCGTGCAGCATACTAAGGAAGCGCGGCCGGGAACCATTTTTTTCTAATGAATAAAACTTTTTTTGACTTTGATTTTTGTTTTTTAATATTTTTATTTAGAAGACTAAGAAGACTCAACTAAAGATAAATATTTAAAAACATCTGATTAAATAATGTTTATAGTAAAAACGTCCCGCTTTCGACGAAAGAATCCCGCTTTTTTCACTCAAAAAGTTTCAAAATCCCGAATTGGCAAATAAAAAATCTGGCAACGCTGGCTGCGTACCTCGTATGTTTTCTCACGGCCGCAAACTCCGCCGCTGATCATGCAGAATGAGCGGTGCACACAGATGTGGAGTCCCAAATGAGGCAACGTCCCTATTCATGTAAGTATTAGGATCGATCCGTTCTTTTCCGAGACGGTCTCCAAATTCCTGATTTAAGATTAGCTCACAAAATACCATTCTGGGAATTCTCCTGCTAGCTATTCCATGCCGGGACTCTGATATTCAAGACTAAGCCTGTTTTACGAGACTTTGGTTCCGGGAAATAGCTGTCGAGGGTTAAGTTTCTCCAAATTGTTTCTATTTTGTTCCTTGTCTTTATTTTTGTGTAGTGAAAATGGAACTTGGGATATAAAAGTTCATGAAACATCAAATGTACGGTTAGAGGTGCTCGTGTGTGTTCCAATTTTTGTAGACTGTCTCATTTCTGAGACTATACCGATCGTAATGCACGTTGAGACGTGCATCTTAAATTAATAATCTCCGCTGAAAATCAGCGAGCAACATGTGCTTTTCGATGATGGACATGTTTTGTAATATTTACATTAATTACACGTTGGGCGTTTTTAAGATGGTATTGAAATGCTACACTGTTACTGTTACCGTAACCAGGAACACTCGGAGGGTCAAAACTTATAAAACTGTAAAAAGTTTACACTTCTGTTGGCACTCCCGGAGTGGTAAGGTTTTTTTAAAATTATATTATTTTAGTGTCAGGGTTAGGCTCAAACACCGAATACATCATTTCGCCTATATTTTTGAAGTAAAACTTCTTTACGCTAGCTTGACTTGGGGAGTAAGCTGGTGGATGCGTGACGGGAGCGTTACGGAAGTGAGATATCTGGCGAGGCGAACGGAAATTGAGAGGGATAAATAAATTAATGAAGATAGAAATAGACATACTATTTATTTTTGTTTACCAACAATATCGGTTGCCAAGGCAGCAATATCGGTTGTCAAAACATTCATAAGAAACATATAAGATAAAAAAGATTTGATCATCGGAGGATAATAAAACTCTTTTCATAAACTGTCTATACCTCCATAAGATAAAAGCGTCGGTGGCTCAACCGGTAACGACTCGGTCCATCTAACCAGAGGTACCGGGTTCAAATCTGGACGGCCAATGTACCAATGAGTTTTTCCAAAAAAAACCTTACGTACATATACTTACCGATTGCTTTAACGGTGAAGGAAAACATCGTGAGGAAACCTGCACACGCCTGCGAAGAAACTCGAAGGTTGTGTGTGAAGTCGACCAACCCGCACTGGGCCCGCGTGGTCGACTAAGGCCTAATCGCCCTGATTCAGGGTAGGCTCGAGTCTCTCGGTGGGGACGTATATGAGCTGATATAATAGAACCGCGAACAAAGGGTTCCGTACCATCATACTAGATGCCGCTTTTAGTTTCTTCACGTTTAAAAAAACATGTTTTTTGTTTGGACACTTCCACTTTCTCTAATTTTTAGTATTTGTTGTTATAGCGGCAACAGAAATACATTATCTGTGAAAATTCAAGACGCTTAGCTTAAAATTTGGCCGGGATTTTAATTTCGTTCTTTCTTTTACATTGTTGAGGTATACTTACTCAATAGAGTTGCCTACCTATGTGTTGGTAGATAATACATGCTCGCGTGTCAAAGGTGACAAAGCCCGAATACAACACTACGCTCTACACCTACCGACCTACCAGGTAGGTAACTTGCAATGAAGTGAAATGCTACGAAACATGGAAGCAGCTCTTCAAACATAGGAGCAGTCAAAAATATTTAAAGGTATGTATAATTAATAATTAATAGTTAATGAAAGCACCTTTTAAAGATGTAGTTTTACTTACCTACCAGTAGTGTTCTCCGTTTCTTTTCTTTTATTATCTGTTTTTATACTTTTTATTATACATATGTGTTCACTCCTACCCGTGTGCCTATCGGCAGAGACTTATATATAGCACGGTATTAATTTATAAGTTTTAAATACTATCAATATTTAGCTGTTAGTCTTCCAAAAATAAATAAATACCTACCTCATTAAATTTCACGTAAATTTGTTTTCGTTAATTTGAGTGGTAAAACCACAGAAATCGGAATAATATGGTAAAACAAACTGGAAACAGCAACTGGATTTCGTCAGTTAAGGCAAAAATGTATCGCAACTAGCAGCTGGATTTTGCCGGTTTGACCATGTTTTTAAAAGAGGGTTTATAGGTCATGTTGCTTCAAACTTTTTGTGCGAAAATTGTTCTTAACAAATAGAGGGAAAAGAAAGCGCCCAGAAGACTTTCCGCCTTTCCATTTCTAGGAAAATAAAATATCTAAAATTAACTAAGCATAGAAACACAAATAATTTAACCATAAATTAATTGTAAATACTTGATACTTTTTTTATCCACAATTGGTAAAAAAAAGAACTTGGTATTCTACAATGATTTTATAGGGAATCCACGATGCTAAATCGTGGATTCCCTATAAAATCATTGTAGAATACCAAGTTCTTTTTTTTAACCACAATTGGTAAGCCCCTGTGATCATCTCACCTGTTGGTAAGTAACGATAGTGCTGAAGATGGAAGCGGGCTTACCAAGATTCCCAAACGCAATGGGAAACGGGCTATCTTATTTTCAAACCGGAACAGATCAATGCTGTTAAAATTGATATTTTGCGGCAACATAGATAAGATGATAATAACTAGATAAGGAGGGCTTAGAAAATGCCCCACACAAACAAAGTTAAACTCCGTCAGGAATTGAACCCGTGACCTCCTGATGCAAAGCTGGTGGACTTAAACATTACACCACGAAGGTGGTTAGAACAATAGAATAATGTCAGCAAGTTATGAATCGTTGGGTAGTAGAATAACTGAAAAGTCAGTGGAATCACTAAAATGAGCAGTAATATAATCTCAATTGGGCAGTAAAATAAAAACTGGGCAGTCCCATTCCACACTATCCTGGACATTCACTGAGAATCTCATCAAGACAGTACAAGGAGTGTTTGTTCCGTGCATACAAGACCTTAATTAGCTCCCAGACACTGGGGATGTGCGGGTTGTAGGGAGGATGGTACTACTGTTAATTACTTCTCCCAGTGCCTCAAATAGTTCGCTAATTACTTCACATTAAGTGTGGGGTCCAAGGTTCTAGATTAAATCTTATACACTAACTGGAGGACGTGTGTCACTGATAAATCTCGATCTACATCTAAATTTACACTTTTGAAACAGACAGATCATCAAAATGTAGCTCGCAGGAAGTTGCTAGTTGCATTTTAATGTGGCTCAAAAATGCTTAAAAGTATATGGGGGTTTTTCGACAGTGTAACATTTCTGGCTAAAATGATAGATATAGAAGAAAAGTCCTCAGGAAGGTTCGTGGCAAGTGTTTAGATTTGACCAAACAATGTGCCTCAATTAATAAGCCTATATTTTAAACAGGCAGTTCAATAATTGATTTGGTGATTAAATGTGGGCAATAGAATAACTGAAAAGGTCAGTGGAATCACTAAAATGGGCAGTAAAATAATCTCAATTGGATAGTAAAATAAAAACTAGGCAGTAACATGTGTGCAGCAAATATTTCAGGTGAAGTTAGTTCTAATTCATGTCAGTGATGTCAACCGAACAGCTCTTCGCTTCGCTCCTCAATACCTAACCAACTGCCAAAAGCCCACACCCCACACCTTGATCCCTACCTTGACCCCCCACCCTAACCCCTACAAAGATCACTCCAACTCCAGCCAGCAATTGCTCATAATCTGTAATATCACTGCTCACGTGATAAAAACAAAACAATTCGTTGCTCCGTTGCGATTTAAAAGAAATCAACAAAAAAAAGTCTTTTTTAACCGACTTCAATAAAAGGAGGAGGTTTCTCAATTCGACCGTATATTTTTTTTTATGTGTGTTCGCGGATAACTTCGTCGTTTATGAGCCGATTTTTGTGATTCTTATTTTGTTGGAAAGGAGATATCCCAAAGGTGGTACCATGATAAGGACACCAGAATCTGATGATAGCATCCCAGACAAATCGAGGACAAACTTAGTTTCCTATTTGAAGTCGGTTTTTTTTTGTTCAACATTATTTTATTTCCCTCAGGAACTGTGTCTGAATTTGCTATTTTTCACGGGATAAAAGTAGCCTATATCCTTCTCCATGAGAAAGGTTATGTCGTGCATGCCATATTTCGCCAGGGTTGGTTAAGGTGTTGAAACGTGAAGATATAACAAACAAAAAACACATTTTCATTACATTTATATAACTAAAAATATTTTCCAAATTCCTAAATATTTTTTATTAGGTGTTACACACTCTTTTAAATAATTTAAAAATGTAATTGTCAAAAAAATTTCATGATTCAGATTACAGTCTCGGATTATCTATATACCCTTGTCATTTACATAATTCATTCTGTTTTAGGGTCCTCTACAGCTCAAGCATTTTTTGACATGACTCTTGATTTTATTCTTTGACTAACTGGTTACACTTTCTGAAATTTAATTGTACAATCTTATACACTGCCCCACAAATAACTTTTTCTACTGCCACTTGGTAATTTGCTTAATATTATATAACCTTAAATCGTATCACAAAAGTATTCATTCCTACAAGATCATTTCAAAACGATACAACTGTACTATAATGAAACTTTGTAAATATTTTTATTGCTCTGGCTTCAAACATGTATTTCGTGCAAGATGCCGAGGCCATTTAAAAAAGCGAGCGTACATACACCATGGCTAAACTTCGCGTGCTATTAGGCCGTATGGATGAATTTTTGACGGTTCAAAACACTCTTTTATTTATTTCATGGTCGATGCCACTGCACGCAATTAGCCATTATAACACTTGTGCTGTCTATTGTGCCACTTAGCTTCGCTTTGTGGCACAAACTAGCACTCATGTTACAATGGCTCTCATTACTTGACGGTGGCATAAATGATCATATTATCAGCTCATAAACAGGGGCTCGTATATATCAAGGGCTCGAGCCTACCCTGAGTTAGGGCGAACGGGCCTTAGTCGACCAGATGGGCCCAATGCGGGTTGGTCGACTTCACACACAACCTTTACAGTGGCATAAATAACTATATTAAACTTATTCAGTTTCTGATAAGCTATATTCAATTTATTTACATTTCCTAAATTGCAATAATGCCTACCTGTTAATTTTTGATGTGAGATATCTTTCCTCTAGCTTTCCTGCAATCTGTGGGAGTGATTTCGTGAAAAGGGACAGAAGTGTGTAATAGGAAATGCGTTTCAATGTGCGTCACATATGTGGCTAAGCTAACATGGCCATTTCGCCTTTTTTACGTTACGAAGGCTAAGGGAACATGTCCATGCCGCCTCATGGTTTTTTACTTATATCCGAAGTTACACATCATAAGCGACTACTGTTAGGCTTGCTCGTTTTTTTATTATAGGACGGTAAAGTTAAAATGATGACCCTGTTGTAGATAACAGTTAATCCACCCTGTCCGTTGCCTAGTAACTGATTATGACCATAAATTAAACACATTCCTAATTGTTAATTATAGATAACAAAAAATTTAAAATAATTTTTTTATGCATCCTTCACATTCCTTTTCTCATTTTCTTCTACGAGTAGTTATTTCAGTTCGAGAAAACACGGAAAAATCTGCTTCAAGAAATCCGACTTGTATGAACGATTAAAACTGGTGTAGGACCCGTTAACTGAGGGCTCTAATCATCATACTGAACAACTTTCCCCAAGGAACCCATAGTCAATTCTCAAAAAAAAAAATATCCTCCATACTAAAATGCTCAAATTTGATCGATCAGCTGATCGATTTGTATAAAGAGTTATTTTTTTCTGCGATTTCAGCAAAGTCATAAAACAAAAGTTGTTCAGTATGATGAGTAGAAGCCAATTTTGTTACATCTTGTATAGAAGCTCAGGATTCCAGGGTAGAAATCATAATTTCGCTCATTTGGTACTACAATGACGAAATTAAGGTTTTTATCAAAATGAGTTAAGTATGTCAAACGATATATTTAGGTTGGTTACTTTCGGGGTAAAATCGACGGTAATGTATTTTCATAAACTGCGGCTAGATGGCGTTGACGTCATTGTTACTTTTATACCAAAACGCAAGCATTCTACAGCTACAACGGCGATTTAGTCAGTTGTGCGGGGGGGTTCCTTGAAGTGAGGTGTCAGTTTGGTGCAACAACGACGGCAAGGTAAATATGACATCACTTTTATCCCCTCCTGGCGGAACAACGACGACAATGCTTAATTTTGTCGTTGTTTCCGTAAAGTGAGGACTTATTTTGTGTGCAACAATGACGAGAATATAAATGTGACATTTGTTTTATCTGCACTTGGCGGAACAGCGACGACAATGCTTAGTTTCGTCGTTATTTCCATAAAGTTATTTTGTGTGCAGCAATGACCAAAAGATAAATGTGACATTTTTTTTATCTCCACTCGGCGGAACCGCGACAAAAAAGCGTAGTTACGTTGATATTATATTTATTTTGCGGGAAAACGACGATAATGTAAATTATGAATTATGGAATATACAACTTCTTAATTTTTTCTCCATTTTTTGGGAAATTTATTTTTGAGGTCGGTACCAGCACACAGCTACTTTCGTATCAAATGTTTTAGATTCGATGGCATTGCTGACACCGACCTCAGAAAAAAATTTTAGGCCCCTAATTTAATTCGTACCTATCTTTGATTTCGTTATTGTTGGTTAATGTCGTGTATTTAAGTAAATAATATTATTTCATACTTTTGAGTGAATTTAATTTTGAAGTCGGTTTTTAAGTTTTTTAAACTTTTATTTTTATTTTATTTATTTTTAGTGATAATTCTATCTATCTTAAAACACTCGCCCATAGGAACCATTAAATCATAAAGCATGTGTTTCATTAAAAGATACAGATTCCTGTAGCTTCCATCATCATCTTAACAGAATGAAAGTTAAGGAGTTAAATCTTCCATCATCAGCTCATCTGAATAATCTGAAAGAATACAACTATCGGTCTTTACCAGTGATGGGCAAAGTACGGCCCGCGGGCCAACTCCGGCCCGCAAAAGGTTTTAATCCGGCCCGCCAAAGGTCCTTCAAAATGAACAGTATATGGTCCGCGATAATTATATTTTAGGTCTGAGCCTGCGGCTTGACCCTATGAGATTACACTTCGTATTTTGTCAATGAACGGCACGTCTTTATACTCATTTCACAGCAAAAACGCCCTTACTGCGCGACTCCGATTGTTAGAACAAGAGCGGGGGACGCGCGGGGTGCGCGGTTCGCTTGGCCGGCGGGCGCGTCTCGCGCGATCTTCAGTACGCTGTATTTTGCCTAGTGATACGCACGTTGATTTTAACAGTGATACTGTTCGAGAGATCATCGATATTTGGAGATCTCGATTTTTAGGTGAGTTACCTATAGTTTATTCTAAGATGGTTATTGTGTTTATTTTTGTAGAATACAGATTATTGTTGGTGTTCGCATCCTAAAACAGAAGATAAAGTCGTAGCTGCAGTGTTAATTTAATGATGTCTTCCTCGACGTGTCCGATTGTTGGACTCACCCACGGTAGTCCTGAGTGGTATTTTTACCGCTTCATTTATGATCTGGTCACTCGTATGTGAGATCATTTTTGCCTCGCGGCCCGTCGGCTCAGGTAAATGACCCGAAAAGGGTCGGCTCGTTGGAATGATCCGTCGGCTCAATAATTTGTAGCCGTCGGGTCAGATATAGCATCCGTCGGCTGAGATTAAGCAGCCGACGGGTAATTAAATATAAAAACTTCTGTACGATGAATATATAGATGACCCGTCGGACACTATTTTCACATCATTCATGGTATCGTTTTTTTCTTTATTATAGTATGAAAAATGGCGCTGCCAAGAGCCTTTACGACACTGCGGGAACTCGCATATCAACAAGTTCCAGGCGATAGAGAGGTCTTGGACCGCATCATAGAAGTCGTCGACCAAGTTTACCCTGAAACTTGGCCCGATTGGAATGTCGTCAACTACGAGAAAAAACACCTTTTGGGCTCGAAAATAGATCCGCAAGTGCTCAACAAACTACGTTTTGCCATACCGACAGTATCAATCATAAAAGCTTTCGATCCGGAGACAACTTCAATATCAGAAAAAACTTTCAAGAGCTTGAAACTCTCTCTGCTAGAGTGGCCTTTCTGCAGGGCGTTAATAATAAGCCCAAAATCGTTGGCTTTAAAAATACATGGTTCGGCGTCTAACCTTGAAATTTTCATGGCAAAAATTTGTAACATCAGAGACAGTTTTGTATCGAGAGAGGAAGCAGAGTGTATGATATCTGGAAAGGAGAGGACTAAAAGGCCATCATCTCAGGCTTCATCGCATGGAAACCAAAACAAAAAACAAAAAACTGATGATTCTGTTGAGGAGTTAAAAGTGCTCAAGAATATGATGGCTCAGATTCTAGCAAACCAGTCAAATTTTCAGAACGCTCCAGATCATCGTAGCCTAAGGAGCTTTGATTCAGAATCAGCAGAAGACGCTTCGTTTAATGGCGAGGATCAAGAACACAATGAACCGGAGCCATCTGTAATTAGAGCCCCTGTATTAGAGCTAGACTTACCAGACTGCACTGATGATTTATTTGATTTCTCCCCAAATGTCAAAGAAGCTGAGCCTAAAGTCATGCCAGCCCCTGCCGACTTGTTGCAACAGGCTATGACCAATCAAAGATTTGGTCAACAATCTTGGGCGAATATTCGCTATAATGAAGTTAATAAAAGACTCCAGGCAACTCCAGCTTTTACTTCCCTGTCGATAAACTCTCAGTTGGCTGGGAAGACGCCAAATTGGGTTCCTTACGATCAAGTTATTAAGTTTGACCAAGCTTTGGGTGCTTTAACGCATGGACTGCTGTCGCACTGGAAGCAATTGAGGGAATCCCTATCAAAGGTAGCTCAGGAAGTGAAGTCAAAAGCTCTTAATGAGGCTATCGCGAAGCACATCACTGGACCAGACACTGATTTTAAAAAATCTAGCGACGACATCCTGCAGTATGTTTGCGGTCGCCGTGCCGAGCTAATAGAATTTAGGCGTTCCGTTTACAAACCGGCGTCTAAATTTATGCACAATATTCTGCATGCAATCCCTCCGTCCTCAACCCATCTCTTTGAAGAGAATGCCTTATCTGAGACGTTTAAGCAGAATGGCGGATTCTACAAATTTTTCCCCTCTTCTAGGGGTTCAACTGACGGAAATATGAAGCGTCAGGAATTCAGACAGTCGAGTTCTTTTCAGAATGGAAAGCAACAAGGGCAACAGCACTTCAAGAAAGGGAAAACAACTAGCCAGCCAAGTTCATCTACGTCAACGTCCGCTGGCAGGAACTTTCGCAAACCATTTGAGGCAAAGCCAAACAATAGGAAAACAGGGGGGGGGCATGGTAAACCTTCTCCTAGAAGATCCTCAGCTAAACACTATTGACTATGCCGCAAAAGTTCATCTAGCAGGGCGTCTGAAATTTTATGTTGCAAATTGGGAGAAGTACGGCGCTCCAAATTATATCAAAACAATTTTAATGGGCTTGTCGATTCCTTTTACAAAAAAAACCCCGCTTATGTCAATATCAAAGAAAAATTTAACAAGACTACAGACCTTAAAATCTCCAAAAATGCATCAAGAGATAGAGAAGTTCCTTCAAATGGGGGCGTTAGAGAAATGCAACCAGAAGTCAGTTTTCCTCTCGCGTCTCTTTCTTGTTCCAAAGTCAGATGGCAGTCAAAGACCAGTACTCAATCTGAAGCCACTGAATCTTTATATGAAACCAAAACCTTTTCGTCTCGTAAATCACCAGAAAGTTCCAAATTTCCTCCAGCCCAACGATTTTTTAGCGAAGATAGATCTATCGAGTGCATACCTGCACGTACCCATAAAACCATCCCACAGAAGGTTCCTGGCGTTGTCGTACGACAATCAGTGCTACCAAATGACCGCACTCCCATTCGGCCTTGCTGTCGCCCCCGTAATTTTTGCTCGTCTAACGAATTGGGTAGCCGGACTCTTAAGATCCAAGGGGGTTCGGATAATTGTGTACTTGGACGATTTTTTACTGGCATGCCAAGATCCCAATGCATTAAAAAATCAAATACAATTAACCATAAGTATATTGAGCGAGTTAGGTTGGGTGATAAATTGGGAAAAGTCAATATTGGCTCCGATGCGCCGGATAGAGTTTCTAGGGATTGTGTGGAACACCGAAAGGAATCGCAAAAGCATCAGTACAAAGAAGATCCAAAGGATAAGAGAAGCCTTACGTCGGACAAAAGAAATACGTTACTGGAGCTGGAGGAAGGCAAAGTCATTGCTAGGTCTGTTGGTGTTCGCAGCATTCGTAGTTCCCTTGGGACTTTTAAACTGTCGTCTAATACAAAGGGCTGTGAACAGATTAAATTTTCTTCAACCGGATCAAACTCACGTTGTTCCGAAGATAGCGCTTCGCGATGTGGATTGGTGGTTAATGAACGTAAACAAGAGCAGTCCTATCTTCACAAAAAACCCAACTGCCTTCCTATCGACAGATGCCTCCGACTGGGGTTGGGGATCAGAGCTCAGCAACAAGAAGTTATCAGTTCCCTGGAAAGTAGCACAAAGGTCATGGCACATAAACGTCAAAGAGCTTTACGCAGTCTACAAGTCCATAGAGACACATATCAAGGCATTAAAAGGTCAGACCGTTGTGGTTCAGTCCGACAATCGAACGGTCATTTCTCACATAAGACGACAAGGCGGTACGAAGTCAACAGCTCTGTTAAGTCTATCAAAACGCCTACTGAACATGTGTCATCAAG
Organism: Coleophora flavipennella; assembly: GCA_947284805.1. Lineage (NCBI taxonomy): Eukaryota > Metazoa > Arthropoda > Insecta > Lepidoptera > Coleophoridae > Coleophora > Coleophora flavipennella. The sequence goes on from OX369297.1 coordinate 11,565,241, forward strand.
CGCAGATAATCCTTCATCCTCAATTTATTCCGGGACGTTACAATTTAATGGCCGACAGCCTTTCCCGCAAAAAGAAAACAGTAGAGTGGAGCCTTTCTCCATCCGTAACCGCGAAAATATTTCAACGATGGGGGACTCCGATAATAGACTTGTTTGCGACCGAAGCGTCGGCGGTGGTGCCAAATTACGCCAGTCAAGACCTGAGAGACAGGAACGCAGCATTTACGAACGCGTTCAGTCGTGTTTGGAATTTCGAGCTTGCTTGGGTATTCCCTCCACCAGTCTTGATGCCACAGGTGCTTCAGCATCTGAACAAGGCAGTAGGAACGTACATAATAGTAGCACCCAGGTGGGAGAAGTCATTTTGGAGGGTAGATCTCAAGCGGAGGGCAATTTCCCCCCCCTACCAAATTCGCAACCTACAACATCACCTAGTAGACTTGAATTCAGCGGCTCCTCCTCCCGATGTAAGCAAATTAAAATTGGAGGCCTGGAGAATTCGGGGTGGAGTAGTCTAATCGAAAATTGGTCTTCAGCTAATATAGCTTTGTTGGAAAGTTCATGGAGGAAGTCGACGCTTCAGTCGTATAAGGCAGCCTGGAATCGGTGGCTGCGCTGGTGTTTATCGAATCGAGTAAACCATTGTAACGCGTCGGCTACACATTTGGCGCTTTTCCTGTGCTACTTGCATACGGATTTAAAACTGGCTCCAAGGACTATTAAGGTACACAAGTCAGTTGTCTGTACTTTCTCAAGTCCATCTAATGCAGTTAACCTAGGTTCGCATCCTATAGTTTCACGAATAATAAGAGGGATAGAATTGACTAAACCACCTGTTGTTAAAAAGCAAATATGGGATGTTTCAGTAGTAATAAAATGGCTTTCAGAAAATCCGCCTGAGGAAAATAGTTACTTTCAATTATCACGACATGTTGCCCTACTTTTGTTATTAAGTTCTGGTCGTCGAATACACGATTTAACGCTTTTACACATAGGCTCAGAGGATATGATATTGACTACAGAGTCTTTAATATTATGGCCCAGATTTGGGTCCAAGACGGATTGTACGCGATTTAGACAGTCTGGTTGGGAGATTAAGTCTGGTCAGATAAAGAGTTTGGATATCCCTTTTTGGGTTTCGAGACTAATTTCCTCGTCCGATAAACGCAGGACTGCTCGTTCCAATCTAACAAATTTATTTATAACAACCAGAGGCGGAGTAAAAGCGGCTTCTCGTAGTGTTATTGCCGGATGGGTGAAGACAATTTTTGAAAGCATAGGCATTGACGCAGCTCCAGGGAGCGTGCGTTCAGCGGTGGCTTCAAAAAGTTTTAATACCTTACCGTTGGATGAGGTATTGAGTAAAGGCAACTGGCGAAGTGAGGCCACTTTCTTTAAGCATTATTTTAAAGAAATTAATTATGTTGATTTTTCTAGTATTCAGAGACCAAATATGTTAAATAAGTCTTTTGAACCTTTATTGTGATTGTAAAATTTGAGACTGATTGACTATTTCAATAATAAGTTCGTAAATTGATATGGTGACAAAGTCAAAACTTATTAAGTTACTTATTTTAGTTTTAGTCCGAGATTTTGTTACTTTCTTAATAAAAATTTGATTTTTTGATAATAAATAATTTTTTCAATTATTATAATATAACCATCTTAGATTAGGTAACCTAATTTGTATTCATTTTCACAGTACGCTTCTAGGGCCGGCAGAAACCAAACAAGTCTCATAGGGTCAAGCCGCAGGCTCAGACCTAAAATAGAACCGTTTTTCCCCACGAAGGGAATAAAAACGGATATTTTGGGTCTAGCCAAGGCTTGACCCGGGTTTAAGGCCTAGCCGCCTCTTCACTTGAGACGGTACTGAAGATCGCGCGAGACGCGCCCGCCGGCCAAGCGAACCGCGCACCCCGCGCGTCCCCCGCTCTTGTTCTAACAATCGGAGTCGCGCAGTAAGGGCGTTTTTGCTGTGAAATGAGTATAAAGACGTGCCGTTCATTGACAAAATACGAAGTGTAATCTCATAGGGTCAAGCCTTGGCTAGACCCAAAATATCCGTTTTTATTCCCTTCGTGGGGAAAAACGGTTCTATTTTGATGGTCGAGCTAGCAGTATAAAGTCGAATAATAGATGCGTAGGTAAAGGAGCCTAGACTAGGTGGGTAGTTAATGTTTTGCGGGTCGCGGGGTGCGAAAAATATGTTTAACCGCCTCCTTAACATAATGGTTAGTCCATTCGCTTCACACCAGGAAGTCGCGGGTTTGATTCCTAGTAGGGTCAACTTGTAAGACTCGGTTTGGTTGGTGGTAGGGCATTTTCTAAGCCCGCCTGGCTAGCTACCACCATCTCATCTAAGTCTCGCCGCCAATCATCAGTGTTAACAACATTGATGTGTTCCGGCTTGAAGATAAGATAGCCAGTTCTCCATTGCGTTGGGGAATCTTGGTTAAGCCCGCTTCCATCTTCGGCATCATCGTCACTTACCATCGAGCGCGGTGAGGGCGCGATGAGGTGAGAGGCGCGGGTGCGGTTGAACAGGTCGACAGTCGCAGCTGTCACCAAGCGAGCCGCGCGTAATGTTTTGCTTGTTCGCGTAGGTAATTTTGTTTTGTATTTTCCCCGTATGCTTGCTTGTTCTTGTAACGCACTGGGATCATGGCGAAAGAAGAAATCTATCTTTTTTTTTAAAAAAAACAGATAAATGGTCTGATTTCCAAATCTTCGAAGACAAAGACTGGTGTACCGATTTTGCATTTTTCACCGATTTGCTCGAACACTATAATAAATTAAATAAAAAATTGCCAGAAAAGAACCAGTTTTTAGATGAGACTTGGGGTTGTCTGAAATCATTTAAAACGGTAATTTAAAAAACTAAAAAACCCGCCTGCGTTTCTGTGTAATTTGGAAATGAAAAACCCTAAAACAAGAAAGTCGTCATACCCGATTGCACTTAACTTAAGAAAAATTGTAGCAGTCGGGACCCATTCTAGAAAGTCAGCCGTCTAGTCAGTATATTGGAGTAATCTGCAATGTAATATAGGTATGTGCTCTCAATTCACTATGCCTCCATTTCTAGAATGGGTCCCGACTGCTACAATTTTTCTTGAGTTAAGTGCAATCGGGTATGACGACTTTCTTGTTTTAGGGTTTTTCATTTCCAAATTACACAGAAACGCAGGCGGGTTTTTTAGTTTTTTAAATTACCGTTTTTTATTTTATTCATTTTTTTAGTTTTATTATTGAATGAGTTCATTTGAATTTGGCGCCAAAAATCCGGCATTATGTTTTTATTTATTTTGATATACCCAGTGTCATTCTCACAGTAAAAACGTATCTAACGACAACCCTCAAGCTATAATTCATCGAGCCGTTCAGGCTGCAGAGCGTTTCAAACATTTGAATTTTGCGCCAAAAATCCGCCATTTTGTTTTTTTTATTTTGATATATCCAGTGTCACTCTCACAGTAAATACGAATCTAACGACACGTCTCAAGCTAAAATCCATCCAGCCGTTCAGGCTGCAGAGCGTGCCAAACAATTATACATACAAACATACATACATACATACATACATACATACATACATACTCTCGAAAAACATAACCCTCCTTCTGGCGCAGTCGGGTAATAAAAACTCTGCTTTTTCTGTTTTTTAACTGCATGGAGAAAAACAATTTAACTCACTTTCCGCGTTTGAAGTCCATGGCACCAGTGAGTGTTAACAAACTGAAAGAATTCAGTCAGGTATTGAAGAAACTTCACACAGAATTCGCAACTAGGTTTCAAGATTTTAAGAACATTCAATCATCGCTAGATATTTTTTCGATGCCGTTTAATGTAGACCCGGAAAATGTCTCTGCAGAATTGCAGTTAGAAATTGTTGAAATGCAATGCAGCACCCACTTAAAACAACTGTTTTTAAATTCATCAAAACTAGATTTTTATAAAGCACTGCCGAAAGTTAATTACCCAAAGATGATTGCTCATGCTCAGAAAATAATGACGATGTTTGGGTCATCATATGTATGCGAACAGACTTTTTCGACAATGAAATTGCGGAAAAATTCAATCAGAAACCGACTTTCTGATGAACATCTTTTCTCGCTGCTGAAAGTGACATCGTCGCAGCTCGAGTCAGCATTCGAAGATATTATGGCAAATCAGAAGCAATTTCATATGTCTCACACACCCATCAAAGCAGCACCTTCGAATAAAAGTTAAATTGTAATTGGCTTGCTTTAGTTATGGCCCTCCACAGAATTTCATTTTAACTTTCTGGCCCCCCCATGAAAAAAGTTTGCCCATCACTGGTCTATACTTACCGTATCTACGCAAAATATTTGAAGAATTATCCTCCATCTCCTAACCGTTAAGGAGTTGTACCTTCCTTCATCAGCTCATCAACATGAGATGATGACTAATAGACACCTAAACTTGAACAGTTTTAGGAAATACATGCAACACGTAATATGTGCCTATAAAATTTGAGGGTTGTTCTCGATTTCCCTGAGATCCAATCCTCAGATCCTGACTTGGTGACAATGGGACCCCCTCGAGAGTATACTCTTTCGAATAAAAAAAATATTTTGAAAATCGGTTCACAATCGCGTAACAAACATACAAAAAAAACCATACAGTCGAATTGAGAAACTACTTTTTGAAGTCGGTTGATAATGTATGTAAGTTAAACTCTTGTAAATTTCTTCTAATCGAGAAATTGAGATTGTTAATGCTTAAGTGAAATTAATCTTAGTAATACAAATGCAAGTTGATTAAGTGAAACTGACGGCAAATTTTATATAAGTTTTATACAAGGTACCAAAAAATATTAACAGTGACGGATGATTAAAAATAATGGTTAGCTTTTGTCAACGTGTGTTAAGAATTTTAGTTGTAATTGAATCTGTTTTTTAGTTGGCAGAATTGAATCAAAAATTGGTCAAAATCGGTTAACACCAGTGGTGAAAATAGTTTAACATTAGTGGTGAAAATCGTTTAACATCAGTGGTAAAAATCGTTTAATATCAGTGGTGATAATCGTTTAACATCAGTGGTGAAAATCGTTAAATATCAGTGGTGAAAATCGTTTTACATCACTGGTGAAAATCGTTTAACATCATGGTTAAAATCATTTAACATTAGTGGTGAAAATCGTTTAACATCAGTGGTGAAAATCATTTAACAACAGTGGTAAAAATCGTTTAATATCAGTGGTGATAATCGTTTAACATCAGTGGTGAAAATCGTTTAATATCAGTGGTGAAAATCGTTTTACATCATTGGTGAAAATCTTTTAACATCAGTGGTTAAAATCATTTAACATTAGTGGTGAAAATCGTTTAACATCAGTGGTTTAAATCGTTTAACATCAGTGGTGAAAATAGTTTAACTTCAGTGGTAAAAATCGTTTAACATCAGTGGTTAAAATCGTTTAACAAAAGTGGTGAAAATCATTTAATATCAGTGGTGAAAATCGTTTAACATCAGTGGTGAAAATCGTTTGACTTCAGTGGTTAAAATTGGTTAACATCAGTGCTGAAAATCGCTTTTGCCTTTTGTATATAAAATATATAAATTATTTGTTTTATTGTACACCAGAGTTCTAAAGATAATTTTACTCCTTTCTATGTTGATAGTATTGTGTTTCTGCTTAGTATTAACTTAATACTAAGCATAAACACTAAGAATTATATAATCTTTGGCATATAAGTAGGACCTCTCTGAAATACCTACAAAAAATAAAGGGTTTGACTTGTCATATTAAAATATGGTATTTGACACTATCTATAATATAATAAAACTGTAACGGGGCCGCGTCTGTACATGAAATATTTTTGGAAAATAATAACTGTGGTGGACATTACTAACGATACAGAGGCCAAAACAACAACTTTTGGAATTTTTGTCTGTCTGTCTGTCTGTCTGTCTGTCTGTCTGTATGTTCGCGCATCACGCAAAAACTACCAGGCCGATTTTGATGAAATTTTGTATGGTGGTTCCTTATAGCCCGGGTTAACATATAGGATACCTTTTATCCCAGAAAATTCAAGAGTTCCCGTGGGAAAATCAAAAGTATTCATTTATAGAGTGGCTCACCACGCAAATGTGGCTTGACCTATTACAATCAAATTTTACACGTTGATACCCTTATCGCGAACTAAAACTGGGACATTGTGAATCCCAAAAAAATTAGGGTTCCTACAGGAATGCAAAAAATTTTATCTTTAGAATGACTCAACATAACAATATGAAACCTTTACATAGGGATGGGGTGTTTTGACCATCATTGTATAGTCGGGTATTCTTTATCCCAGAAAACTAAAGAGGTCCTGTGGGAAATTATCTATCGATACATACAATAATAACAAAAGAGTACTTTTTTCTATATATTAGCTACACATACCAAACATTATAATCATAGTAGCAGAATGTCAATAGATGGCACTGCAGGGATAATAAAACGCGCTTAAGTTGTATTAAAACATTAAAATATTATTTCATACTTTTGAGTGGCTTTCTTTTATGTATTTTTCAGCATACGCTACTTTAAACTCTGGAACTATGGTACGTAGCGATGTGTTTCATAGACGAACAGAGAGGTATTTTTTTACAGAATCCAATCGTGTAAAAAAATAAAAACACATAAATCGAGTTTAACATCTTTTAACAGGAGGCACAGATATGGGAACTCTTCTGACGGCGACTATTTGCGTTTGGCAATTGCTCTCCGCCTGCAATATCAATATCTGTGAACCTCATCAATGTATTTGCGGGTCCTCTGTGGGGGCAATTGGCCATCACTCACTGAGTTGCAGTCGTGTTTGTGAAGATTACCACGTCACCAATTCCTTAATGACCTCACTCGGAGGGCACTGGTCTCGGCCAGATGGAATATTCCATCTTTGATGCAGCCGCTGGCCAGGCTTTAGTCGATCTGATGGCAAAAGACCGGAGGGTTTAAACAGGTGCTATGGCAGAGAGGAACGTGCCTGCTTTGGGAAGCCACTTTTTCTGCCCCACTCCTCACCCGTACGGTACTGCTGCTCAATTTGCGGTGAGAAAGAAGCATAATAAGTACTCGGTCTTGGAGGCAAATTACTGCTTTGTGCCGCTGGTCTGTGAGACAACCGGCTGCTGAACCCTCAGAGGCCTTTGCCTTCACAAAGAAGATTGGCCTTCGCCTTCGAGAGAGGAGATGTGACGTGAGGTCCTACCTGCTGCTAAGGTTGTCTATTGCCATCCAGCGCGGCAACGAGAAGTGCGTTTTGGGCTCCTTTGGAGCTGATACGACTCGAGGATTTGACCCATATTAATATTGTTAGGAAATTTTATTACTAGATTGATACCTATAATGATTTGAATTAGTTTTTTGATAATATTTCATCATATCAGTTTATATACGTCCCCACCAATGGGCTCGACCTGCCCTGAGTTAGGGCGATCTGGCTTTAGACGATCACACGGGCCCATTGCGGGTTGATTGACTTCACACATAAGCTTCGAATTTCTTCGAAGGCGTGTGCAGGTTACCTCACGATGTTTCTAAGGGGTTTCTCTCACTGTAAGAGCGTCGGATAAACGTACATACCAGTATGAAATCGATATTCATATAGATATTGGTAAGTGGCGGGATTCGAGCCACGGCCTTCCGGACAGGAGGTAGTGGCCCTAACCGTTTTGCCACCGACGCTCTATATTTTATTTAAGATTTAGAAATCCTTACTTTTTATATTATAAATGTGAAAATGTGTTTGTTTGTTTGTTACCTATTCACACTTCAACACCTCTACCAATGTTAATGAAATTTGGCATGCAGGTAGCCTGTATCACTGGGAATGAAATAAGTAGTCAACTTTTTATCTGTGGAAATTATCATAGTCCGATGCAGTTCCTGAGGAAACTAAAACAATACTCTTTGTTCGTTTTATTTAAAATCGTAACGAAAAAATGGATTGGTATGATTTTTCGCACAGAGATGAGGTGGAAAATGATATAATTTACTAATAAGTATATCCTGACATAGTTCCCGAGGGATCTGGGGACAACTGTTTTCTACACTCGCGCACGTCGGTGGCGTCGCAACGGAGCAACGGATTAAAGTGATTTTTTGTATAGAATTTGTTGAGGGGGTGGGAAGTGACAAAGACTGCTAATCCGAATAGCCCGATACAGTTCCTGAGGTACCTGGTGAAAACTCATGTCCACGCTTGCGAGCTGATTGCGGCTCGCGCACCACTCACCCTCAAAAAGAGTCATAAAAGCTATGTCCACGTGGGCGAAGCCGCGGGCAAAAGCTAGTCTAAAATAAATTATAAAATTTTATACTGTAAAAAAATATATATTATAGTAAATGAAATAAATTATTTATAAGTAAAAATTAATCAGTCCTAAAAATAACATCTTATTAATTACAAATTACATTTAAAATAAAATGCCTTAAAATACCTCAAATAAAACACCTTAAATACCTGAAATGAAACATCTTAACAAATATTTTTCACTAAATAGAATAACTCCTACAAAATTACAATAAATTTGTTTATTTCATATTTTTAATTTTATATTTAATGAAATCACAAAATTAGTTCGTTAAAGGCAATGACGTCATAAGCTAGTAACTAAAAATTTCAGTACAAAATGTAGTTTTTGACAGTTAATAAAAAACAACTCAAGTATCTCAAATTTTAATGTATGGAGGGTCCAACATTATTTTGAGAATTGACTATGGGTTCCTTGGGGAAAGTTGTTCAGTATGATGAGTAGACCCTACGTTAACGGGCGCTACGTCAATTTTGTAACACCATGTATATATTTTTATAGCAACGTGTAGAGCTTTTGAATTCCAGAAGTTGTTAGACGAAGAAACCTGACCTACTGTTTTGGTCAAAAATGGGCGCGTGACACTTGCGGGGGATGGACAAAAATGGGCGCGTGCCACTTGCGGGGGTTGGACAAAAATGGGCGCATGCCACTTGCGGGGGTTGGACAAAAATGGGCGCGTGACACTTGCGGGGGTTGGACAAAAATGGGCGCGTGACACTTGCGGGGGTTGGACAAAAATGGGCGCGTGACACTTGCGGGGGTTGGACAAAAATGGGCGCGTGACACTTGCGGGGGTTGGACAAAAATGGGCGCATGCCACTTGCGGGGGTTGGACAAAAATGGGCGCATGCCACTTGCGGGGGTTGGACAAAAATGGGCGCATGCCACTTGCGGGGGTTGGACAAAAATGGGCGCGTGACACTTGCGGGGGTTGGACAAAAATGGGCGCATGCCACTTGCGGGGGTTGGACAAAAATGGGCGCATGCCACTTGCGGGGGTTGGACAAAAATGGGCGCATGCCACTTGCGGGGGTTGGACAAAAATGGGCGCGTGACACTTGCGGGGGTTGGACAAAAATGGGCACATGCCACTTGCGGGGATAGGACAAAAAAGGGCGCATGCCACTTGCGGGGGTTGGACAAAAATGGGCGCATGCCACTTGCGGGGGTTGGACAAAAATGGGCGCGTGCCACTTGCGGGGATAGGACAAAACAGGGCGCGTGCCACTTGTGAGGTTAGTTTTTTGACGTCTTGCCACGTGAAGGGATGATTAAACACGATTACACTTCTACTTATTGAAGTACCGCACTCCTGGCCCGCAACTACAATTGTAGCTTTGATTTATTTTGAAGATGTTGTATAATATTTTTTTAAATTTACATAACGTTTAAAGGTTGTTACTAGCTGTTTCCCGCGGCTTCGCCCGCTCAGATCCCGGTGAAAAATTTTCTATACCTATTCTCAGACCTACCGAATATACAAAGTAAAATTTCATGGAAATCCATCCAACCGTTTCGGAAACGAGATTTTTTTACATATAGATATAAAACACAGAACAGATGGATGATACAAAGGCTGACTTATCCCTTACGGGATTTCTTCTATTCAACCTAAGATTTGTTGTGTCAATCCAAGGTGAAGTTAAGGTGAAGAGGTGAAAGTTAATACATTCATATGTACCTACGTGAAATCTAAGCACATTTAAGTTTTTTAAGAGTGGTCGAAAGACCAAAAATAAATAAAAATTATGTATTATAATTTAATCGCCTCCATGGCGTAATAGTTAGTCCATTTCCTTCAGACCAGGAGATCACGGGTTCGATTCCCGGTTGGGTCAACGTGTAAGGCTCGGTTTCGTTGGTGGTAGAGCATTTTCTTAGCCCGCCTGGCTAGCTACCACCATCTTATCTAAGTCTTGCCGCCAAACATCAGTGTTAACAATATCGGTATGTTCCGGCTTGAAGATAAGATAGCCAGTTCTCCATTGCGTTGGGGAATCTTGGTAAGCCGGCTTCCATCTTCGGCATCATCGTCACTTACCATAAGGTGAGATGATACCAAGGGCTTACCAATTGTGAATATAAAAATGTATTTTATGTCATACTAGCTGTTTCCCGTGGCTTCCTTCACCCGTGTGGACAACGTTTTTTATGACTTTTGAAGGTGCGAAGTGCGCGAGCGTGAAAAGAAGTAGCCAATGTGTTAATCCTGGTCCTAATCTACCTACCAAATTTCAGCCAGATCCATTCAGTAGTTTTTGCGTGAAGAAGTAACAAATATACACACTCACAAACTTTCGCTTTTATAATACTAGTGTGATAATATATATTAATTAATCAATAATTAAATTTGTAAATAAATACCTAATAAAAAAAAATATTGACGGAGTTGGTGTTTTAATGTATTAAAAATCGTCATACATTTTTTTTATTTTTTTTTTATTTACCAATTTTAAAACAAAATACAAAAATTTTTATCATCTAGCACCATTAAACCTGGATGGTTTGTCTAGGTGCTCAACAGTCGTCTACGAGCTATATACTTATAAAAACAAAAGAAAAAAAATATATGTATATATATATATATATATATATATATATATATATATATATATAAATAAATAAGTTAAGTAATGCATACCTACATAATATATCCTTAACCATACTGCAATGCATAGGTACACAGGCTCAGTTGAGATACTAGTTACTTCGTAAACACAGGTCACCTGCGTAATGAACGACACACTTCTATTATTGTAGTAGTGTGAGTGCGAACTCATATTCATACATACTCGTACATACCTACAACCAAAAAACAAAACCCTCTATTTTTGGACAAAAAACGTACATAGCTCTTGCAGAATGATATGTGTTGATAGCCATTACTTTTTATTACCCCTCATTACTCATTACATTGAGCCAAATTATTCTCCAGATGAGGCGTGAAGCACAGATACCTTGAGTGAGTCAAAAGAGTAATAATAGAAGTAGCTATAACTCCTTGTCCTTGCTACAATTCGTAAGAGGCATCAAAACCTCCTTTCGAAAATTCCTCTAGGCAATAAACACTAGGTACCTACCCGGTTAGATATCTATATGAGTTATACAGGATGAAACAAAATGGGTGTAGAACGGGCTTTTTAGCTTTTTAGCTTTATATCTGTACTAGCTGTTTCCGGCGGCTTCACCAGCGTGGACAACGTTTCTGTGACTTTTCGAGGGTGACATGCATAATTTTAATTTAAGAAATATAAATAAAATATATATTATAGCCTTTTCGAAACTGAGTAAGGTTAAAAAGTCATCTGTGGGGCAGTCTATAAGATTCTACAATAAAATTCAAGAAAATGTAACTAGTTTGTCAGAGAATAAATTCAAGACTCATGTCAAAAAATAATAGAATACGTAAGTGACAAAGATATATATGTTTATTCTATAACAAATACCATTACCTGAGACTGTAATCTGAATTATGCCATTATTTGTAATATACAATCATATATTTTTTTTGACTATTTAAAAGTGTGTGTAAACACCTATTTGAAATAAATTGTTTTGATTGATTGATTGATTGCGCAGTGTAGAATGTGGCTCGCGCGCGTGGAAAAGTAGCCTTTGTGTTAATCTAGGTCCTACTCTGTCTACCTACCAAATTTCAGTCAGATCCGTTTTTGCGTGAAAGAGTTACAAACATACATCCATGCGTTCTTACAAAATTCTTATTAGTAGGATTTAGAGTCCAAAAATTCTACGAATTCAGCGGATATTTAAAAAAAAGTTATTTAAAATTGTAAGTTGAAATCGTAACCGTTAACAGGTGCTTTTTGTCACATGCTGTATACTGATCACCATGTCATGACCTGTAAATTACTCGTTGCCTTGTTCAGATCGAAGATTGTTTTGTCGAGAAATGGTTTCGTCAAAAAACGCTTAACACGTTAAAAAAACCGACTTCCATCGCAACGTGATCGCCACAACTTAGTACATTTTTGCATTATTATATTTGGTTTTTGTAATTTTCTAATAAAGTAATGCACCGATTTTGATAAAAAATATATGGGACCACACGGGTCAAGCACTTGTTTTCAAATAAAAAAGGAATCATTAAAATCAGTTCACCCAGTCAAAAGTTATAAGGTAACACACATAAAAAAAGAACATACAGACGAATTGAGAACCTCCTCCTTTTTGGAAGTCGCTTGAAAATTGATTTTTTTGGGAAGGTATAGGAAGTTTTGCTACAGGGATGGTAATAAAATACGAGTTTTTTTTTTACTTTCACGCCAATTGTGATCTAGATATTATTTTATTAAGGAGCACAGGGCTTCACGGTAAACCAAACTTGTAGTAAAGTCTATTTCTGTCTAGTCAAGGAAATTATCTACATATTAGCGTACACTTAAAGAGTCATGATATGTATTTTAGTTAATTTATTATGCATATTTAAAAAACGCACTTTTTTTTCTTCTTCAAGTATTACACCGAGTGGGGATTATTCTGCTATATACGAGTTACTTACTGCACTGCGCCACAGTATATATATTAGTACTAAACTGCGCCGTCCCTCTGTAACTACTTTATTTAATTGAACTGACTTTTACTAAAGATGTTTTGTTAAACTACACCTCTCTCTTATCTAGTGACACAATTAACCGTGCTATCCAATGGATAGACGTTGCAGCGTCGCCGCACCCTCCAATTACACCGATGCACGCTCAAAAAAAGAAATTGGTTATAGACTGAAGGGAAGGGTTCTTTTAAAAATAGACAAACTCAACAAAACTTAATAATATATATTAAAACTGGTTATGGCAAGTTATAAAAAAAGAAAATAAACGTAACATATACGACAATTTTAATATAATTTCAACAAAAACATTCAAGTGCTATTGAGCTTTATCCAAGGATTTAGTTATACATTAGAAATTGATAATTATTAGTTATTACTTGATTAAGGGTTAACCAGGCTAAACAAAATTTGTTTTATTTTTGTGTTTTTGTCACAAATTTAGAATGCGGAACCCATAATCTACTTGACAAATCCAATATAGTTGGCATGATTACAATTAAAGAGTTGCAATGAATTTTATGCATTTAAAGGTCATCGGCATAATGAAATTCGATGTAATGAACTTCAGTATTTGCAACAGAGGCGTAAATTGTGAGGTTGTTAGCACAATTACATTCTTGTTATTGGTGTGAATAACAGAAACAAATCGTTTTGTATGTCTGTCTGCCATTACACAGGGTCGTAATGTTTATGTTTTGTAAGTGGAGCATATTTCGACCTCGGAGTATTGGCGTAAGATTTAAGAGGTATTATTGGTTAATAAATGCAAGTGCATGATTTTGGAAAGCCTAAAATTTAAATACTAATGAGGCAATTGTCTTCGGATTTTAAAGTAAATTTAGCACAGTTGCGTTATGCCTAACTATTTTCATAAAAAAAACAGTACATTTGTAACAAACATCACTCAAAATATGATGGTCAATGGTCATCGTGATGATTAATGGCTTTAACCTCAATACAGTCATGCCACATAGGTCAGGTCAAATAAGTATTGTTACAATCTTAATTTAGTTGACGGAGCTCTGGTATCTTATTAAGTATTGTGTTGTTGTGTAAGTGCTTAATTGAAAGCTTTTAAATTTTTAAACTTACAACTTACAAATTCTCTTGAAAGGGCTTGTGCACAAATCACGTGATTGGGGGGAGGAGAGGAGTCACAAAAAAATCACGACATATCACGTTGGGGGAAGGGGGTATAAGGAGACCTCACGTGTATTTTTCTACAGTGTACGAACAAAGAAAAAATCTACCACATGAGTACATAGTTTTTCTCGGTTTATTTAAAAATAAATCCTTACTTGTTAAATACTTCAAAATAGCGAGTCTATTTTACGAAATTTTGGCGCGCGTGGGTTTGACCGTGCTTAAAAACTAAAAATAAGTTTGAATTAAAAAAAATACACATGAGGATGTGAGGGGGGGGGAACCAATAACCTCACTAAATATCACCAGGGGGAAAGGGGGGGGCGTTAAAAAGGAGCCGAAAAACCTCGCGTGATTTGTGCACAAGCCCAAAGCACGGCTAGCTTTGCAACACAATAAGAAAATAAATAAACTGCATTGGCGATCGCAGTTTGACAGTAGGCGTAGCATATCATCATCATCATATCAGCTCATATATGTCCCCTCCCAGGGGCTAGAGCCTACCCTGAGTTAGGGCGATCGGTGTTCAGTCGACGACGCAGGCCCAGTGAGGGTTGGTCGACTTCACACACAACTTTCGAGTTTTTTCGCAGGCGTGTACAGGTAACGTATCGTTAACTTGTAGAACGTGGCAGTATTCGAAACACGACCTCCCGGACAGGAGGTAGCAGCTCTAGCCGTTACGCCACCTACGCTCTTGGCGGGCATATAGCTAGGAGAATTTTCAACTAGCTAGACAAATAACCAGGTGAAATTCACTAAAAGCCTCTGGATGGAAGCAGTACAAAACCAGTCGCTGAGGAAAGCATCAAGGAATATCCTTGTTCATCAGTGGATGTCTCTCAGGTGATAGGAAGATGAAGATAAAGGAAGAAACTTACTAAAGGTGTAGATCTGGCAGGCAAAAGATCTTTATAACGCAGAAAGAGTTTTTTCCCGCGAATTTGCTCGTGCGGGCATCGTGGGTTTTTATGGCTGTCTTTGAGGGCGAGTGTTGCACGAGCCGCAAGCGGCTCGCCAGCGTAGACAGGGGTTTTATACAGATCCCTCGGGAACTATATCAGGTTAGTCTGATCATAAGCCTATGTCACTTACCACCTCCACAGCTATTATTATGTAAAAATCACGTCAACCCGTTGCTCCGTGCCATCTAATTTCCTATTTCTCTCTGCAAAAAATCACAACAATCTCCGTTGCTAAAGAAATCGACTTGTCCGTCTATCAACAGGGTGTATTTCATGAACCGTGATAGCTAGTCAGTTTAAATTTTCACAGATGATGTATTTCTATTGCCGCTATAACAACAAATACAAAAAAATATATAGAAATAGTGAAAGTCTCCATACAAAACACGTGTGTTTTTAAACGTGAAGAAACTAGCGTCATCTAGTATGATGGTACGGGACCCTTTGTGCGCGGTTCTGACTCGCACTTTACCGGTTTTGTTTTAGTTCACTCAATTCTGGCTAGCTACCACCATCTTATCTAAGTCTTGCCGCCAAACATTAGTGTTAACAACATTGATGTGTTCCGGCTTGAAGATAAGATAGCCAGTTCTCCATTGCGTTGGGGAATCTTGGTAAGCCCGCTTTCATCTTCGGCATCATCGTCACTTACCATCAGGTGAGATGATGCCAAGGGCTTACCAATTGTGAATAAAAAATAAAATTCTTTTTCTTTAAAGAGTACTAAATTGATTTTGGAAAAAAAAATTATATGGGACCAACCTGGCAGCATACCCTCACTAATAAAAAAAGAATAAAAACGTGTGGCACTCGGGGACTGCCGCGGTAAAGCTATTGCATAGCATTTTTTATCAACTTATGCAATTATAATTATTTATTTATTTTTTACTTATGCAGTATTTACCAGTACCATAATTATAGTCCTTGGGGCGCGGGATGTTTATGTAATAAATTAACACTAAGAAAGTTACACCAGTAAAATTGGCTAAGTCCTTTTAGTACCGCAAATCGCTAATGGATGGCACTGTAAGTTTTTAGATCTCGAGAGGTGTTAGGTTATTTTCGTTACGGAATTTCTTGATTCGGTCGTCGTGCTCAATAAGCCCGCGATAAAAGCTATGCAATAGCTTAAGGCTTGTACATGGGCTAGCGACCTTGAGGGTCTGGGCGGAGCTCTATATCTCTCCCCGCACCACCCGCACCATAAAATCGCGCGCGCTGCGTAGGTATACAGCCACACCAGAGTCATAGAGTAATAAAATTACAGAGACTTACACAGACACAAATAGCATCTTCTTTCTACGTACACCCCGTAACGTAATAAGTCTTCAAGCGTAAAGGCAAAAAAAATAATTACAGCCATGCTGTGCATACTTTTTCGCAAAGCTGTCACGGTCTGGTGTAGTCGGGAATACACAAAACAACGATAACCATTACGTTTACCTAGTAGTAATAAAAATTGGTGAATACAGCCAAATTTTACACATAATTTGGGTTTGTATGGGAGGTGAAATGACAACTAAAAGATTCCATCATGGTAGAGTATGGAAATGACATTTAGTTTGACACATTTGTTCACAAGCAGCGCCCCTCTTGTGTGAAAATATATTTTTCGATACAAAAATTTAGTTACTAGTTTACTATGCGCAAATTTTTTTTTACCGCACATGTGCTTTTTACGTTGCAACTTTTTTATTTGTTGTTCTGAGAAACAATACATTTCTAACAAATGAAAAAATATAATAACCAGAGATAATGAATCTTCTTTAATATTTTTGAAATGAGAATTTTTAAAGAGATTGGTTGTTTCCACAGAATAGAAGAATCATATTTTTTTTCTTATCTGTGGTTGTTTCTCTGTGAGGTTTAATTTTAGTCTAACTTTAGTCTAATTTTATTCTATTTGGGTTATATCTTTGTAAAGAAAGGAGAATAAATATGAATAAAGCGCATAGGTCATCTTTTCCAAGGAGGTTTTAATGCTTACAATAATAATAATATATCCCAAGCTATTGATATTTATCTAGGATAATATTTAAAAAAACTTACGCATTCGTATGTGTGCCTAGCTAAATTAAATATGGCGTAATTTTCGTAAAACTCATAAGTTGTTTTAGTTGTGAAAACGAGTAAAACTATGAATAGTTAATATAATATGTCTATATAAAATATACATGTGTACGAGTATAATAAAAATAGAGTGAGATTACTCCCCGGACGTTTTAAATGAGGAAAAAGTCGCTTAAAATGAACTTTGATTGCCGAAACCTTGACAGGTAATGTACCCATGTATTTTGTTTGTCTGTCACGGTATTTTTTTTATTTACCTGTTTTCTCACAACTGTATTAAAAAAAACGTCGCATGATACATGGGTGTGAAAGGAAATGACAAACTCGTTAAAATAAAAAACGACAGTGAGAGAAAAATAAAATACATGGGTACATACCTATCAAGGTTTTGCCAACCACAGTTCATTTTACGCGAATTTGGGCTTTTTTCAATGTCCGGGTAGTAATCTCACTTTGTTTTTCCTTATATATAAGTATGTTTTTTATTGCACGTATATTCATAATTTTGTTTGTATTCTAAGCAACACAATTCAGTTTACGAAAATTGCGCCATATTTAATTTAGTTAAGCACACGTAGGTATGCGTGAGTTTTTTTTTAATATTAATATAAGTAGATTACAATAAGGCTTGGAATAAAATTCATGTAAGCATTAAAACCTCCTTGGAAAAGATGACCTATTCCTTCCTGTTACGTTTGCGCTTCATTCATATTTATTCTTCTTTCTCACAAAGATATAACCCAAAGAGAATCTAATCTGCTAGTGTTATGTACTAACTTCACGGAATTACAACCAGTCTCTTTTAAAATTCTCCTTTCAAAGCACGTGTTCGGTAAAATAATTTTTGCGCACACTTGACTGGCATATAAAGTACCACTTTTCGAGCAACTGTATTGAAAATTACTGCCGATCTTCCATGCGTATACACGACAAACGAAGTGCGAGGACATGCAATAAATTTATCGATGATTTTCATATCTGGCTGGTTACAAGTTACAGAGCGGAGAGGTACTGCAATTAAATAAAATCAACGGTATGTAGAAATTAAAATGTTATGAAAAGGTAGTAATTAGGACCGTTTCGGGCTTTTTATCTGAGGCTTATACCGATCTCAAAAGTTTTTATTTGTTTTGTATTGTGTATTTAAATTTTAAAATCACTGTACTTGATAGGTAATACAAAACAATGTAATTAGACTTGTGGTTAAAATTTAAATCTTTGGAATTCATCAAACTTAGGACTCATGAAACTCCATAATTCTCCTAAGAACCTATAAAATCTAAAATAGCTTAAGTAGCTAAGCCATGCTGTGCATACTTTTTCGCAAAGCTGTCACGGTCTGGTGTAGTCGGGAATACACAAAACAACGATAACCATTACGATATTAATGGGCACTATTTGAGCTTGGGTGTTACATCCTCGGCTGCATCCGCACTTACCATCAGGTGAGTTGCAGCCAAACGCACTCAAATTTTTAATAAAAAAAAAAAAAACATTTACCTAGTAGCAATAAACATTGGTGAATACAGCCAAATTTTACACATAATTTGGGTTTGTATGGGAGGTGAAATGACAACTAAAAGATTCCATCATGGTAGAGTATGGAAATGACATTTAGTTTGACACATTTTTTTACAAGCAGCGCCCCTCTTGTGTGAAAATATATTTTTCAATACAAAAATTTAGTTACTAGTTTACTATGCGCAAATTTTTTTTACCGCACACGTGCTTTTTACGTTGCAACTTTTTTATTTGTTGTTCTGAGAAACAATACATTTCTAACAAATGAAAAAATATAATAACCAGAGATAATGAATCTTCTTTAATATTTTTGAAATGAGAATTTTTAAAGAGATTGGTTGTTTCCACAGAATAGAAGAATCATTTTTTCTTTCTTATCTGTGGTTGTTTCTCTGTGAGGTTAGTACTTAATTCTAATTCTAATTTTAGTCTAACTTTAGTCTAATTATATTCTATTTGGGTTGTATCTTTGTAAAGAAAGGAGAATAAATATGAATCAAGCGCATAGGTCATCTTTTCCAAGGAGGTTTTAATGCTTACAATAATAATAATATATCCCAAGCTATTGATATTTATCTAGGATAATATTTAAAAAAACTTACGCATTCGTACGTGTGCCTAGCTAAATTAAATATGGCGTAATTTTCGTAAAACTCATGAGTTGTTTTAGTTGTGAAAACGAGTAAAATTATGAATAGTTAATATAATATGTCTATAAAAAATATACATGTGTATGAGTATAATAAAAATAGAGTGAGATTACTCCCCGGACGTTTTAAATGAGGAAAAAGTCGCTTAAAATGAACTTTGATTGCCGAAACCTTGACAGGTAATGTACCCATGTATTTTGTTTGTCTGTCACGGTATTTTTTTTATTTACCTGTTTTCTCACAACTGTATTAAAAAAAACGTCGCATGATACATGGGTGTGAAAGGAAATGACAAACTCGTTAAAATAAAAAACGACAGTGACAGAAAAATAAAATACATGGGTAAATACCTATCAAGGTTTCGCCAACCACAGTTCATTTTACGCGAATTTGGGCTTTTTTTAAATGTCCGGGTAGTAATCTCACTTTGTTTTTCCTTATATATAAGTATATTTTTTATTGCACGTATATTCATAATTTTGTTTGTATTCTAAGCAACACAATTCAGTTTACGAAAATTGCGCCATATTTAATTCAGTTAAGCACACGTAGGCATGCGTAAGTTTTTTTAATATTAATATAAGTAGATTACAATAAGGCTTGGAATAAAATTCATGTAAGCATTAAAACCTCCTTGGAAAAGATGACCTATTCCTTCCTGTTACGTTTGCGCTTCATTCATATTTACTCTTCTTTCTCACAAAGATATAACCCAAAGAGAATCTAATCTGCTAGTGTTATGTACTAACTTCACGGAATTACAGCCAGTCTCTTTTAAAATAATTCTCCTTTCAAAGCACGTGTGCGGTAAAATAATTTTTGCGCACACTTGACTGGCATATAAAGTACCACTTTTCGAGCAACTGTATTGAAAATTACTGCCGATCTTCCATGCGTATACACGACAAACGAAGTGCGAGGACATGCAATAAATTTATCGATGATTTTCATATCTGGCTGGTTACAAGTTACAGAGCGGAGAGGTACTGCAATTAAATAAAATCAACGGTATGTAGAAATTAAAATGTTATGAAAAGAAAGAAAGAAAGAAATACGTTTATTGGTTTCAGTAACACCACACCAAAATATATAATACGTAACAAAAGTTGAGGTAAATATAAAATAATAATAATGACATATAAAAGGTAGTAATTAGGACCGTTTCGGGCTTTTTATCTGAGGCTTATATACTGATCTCAAAGTTTTTAGTTGTTTTGTGTTGTGTATTTAAATTTTAAAATCACTGTACTTGATAGGTAATACAAAACAATGTAATTAAACTTGTGGTTAAAATTTAAATCTTTGGAATTCATCAAACTTAGGACTCATGAAACTCCATAATTCTCCTAAGAACCTATAAAATCTAAAATAGCTTAAGTAGCTCGTAGAATATATTATGGCCGTTGTGGTAGTAAAGTTCTCGAGTGGCACTCACCACAAGAGACACCGTGCACCGCATTAAAAATGACCGGTCTTGCGTTGCCCGCATTCAGCGACTTTCCGCGATCTTCACCAGGTCGTCGGTCCACCGAGTAGGCTTTTCTACATTTCATCTTCCAGTGCCCGGTCTCCACTCGAGAACATCACTGTCCCAACGATCATGTGTTCTACGAGCATGTCCCTGGCAACATAGCTGATAGATCAGATGGCCGTTGGGGTAGTAAAGTTCTCGAGTGCCGAAAGTACACCAGAAGACGTACTGTGCACCGTATGGTCACCTGTTCTACGAGCTATGTGCCGCACATAGCTCGTAAAACAGATGGCCGTTTGAGTAGTAAAGTTCTCGAGTGGCAACCAAGCATCAGACGATGCACCGCACAACGCATTAGATACGACTAGTTCTGCGTTGCTCGCATCCAGAGGCTTCTCGTGACCTTCAGCAGGTCGTCGGTCCTCCAAGTGGGAGGCCTGCCTACGCTACGTCTTCCGATGTACGGTCATTACTTGAGAACTATGTTACCCCAATAGCCATCAATTCTACGAGATATATGCCTAGAACAGAATATGATCGTTGGGGTAGCAAAGTTCTCGAGTAGCGAGAGTGCACCAGAAGACGCAACGCGCTCCACATTGGAAATAACCTATCCTGAGTTGTTCGAACCCAGTGGCTTCCCGCGACTTTCACCAGGTGGTTCGTCAACCGAGTGGAAGGCTTGCCTATGTTAGGTCTTCCAGTGCGCAGTCGCCACTCGAGAACTTTACTGCACCAACGGTCATCTGTTCTACGAGCTATGTGCCAGACCGGGCAGTCTCAATGCGGTACACGGTGCGTCTTCTGGTAAGCGGTCGTTACTCGAGAACTTTGCTGCCCTAACGATCATCAGTTCTAGTCATATATCTCGTAAAACATATGGCCGTTGGAGCAGCAAAGTTCTCAAGTGGTGACCACACACCGGAAGATGTAGCATAAGCAAGCCTCCCATTTGGTGGACCGACGACCTGCTAAAGTCGCGGAAAGCCGCTGGATCTTTGTGCTGGCTTATACGATTTCGATGTTTATTATTTTTTGATTAGGGTATAATAAAGCTCGGGTAGATTTTAAGCAACAAAAGCTGTAAAACAAAAACTTTGTATCAAAAAAATTAAACAAACAAAACTGAAAAGTGTAAATTAAAAAATAAAAAGAATCTAATGTAGATAACCAAATATGTTCATGAAATACTCTCTGCCCGTAACACTACACTATGTACACAAAAAACCCAATATTTTATTTTTATTCGAGAGCTCCCGCAAAGCAGCACAGGTCCGTCTAGCATCGCGACCCGCCCCGCACTGATTTTTAGGACGAGCGCTGGGAACGGCTTGAGAACGGTTGGAATTTTACCCGAAATCAGATGGTTTAAAAATATTTATAAATAAAATACAATAAATATTCAAAAAGTGAGAAATCAGCATCACTCTAGATTGTTTTTTGAGTTATATCATAAATTTTCAAACTGTTTTGTTAAAAATTGCAGCAGTAAAATGGTTACAACTGAAAAAAAAGGGGGTGTATTAGATAATTTTTTTCTACGGTTCTGAAAAATAAAATCGAATTCTGTGAAATCTACATCACTCCTTATATCTTGTAGATTATTATGTATTTTTTTCTGGTAGAAATATGCTATGGTTATCGAATAAAATGGTTACAAAATTCTTCAATTTTAGAGGTTTTTTGAAGGACAAGCCTTAATAAAACTCGGTTCACAATCTGCGAAAATAACACGTAATAAATAATAGGTCGGGGAAAAAGTATCTTCGTATTTTGTAACTATAAAGTTGTAATCAAATCTCTTTGCTTGTATTATTTGTACCTGGCTGGTTATAATAAAATTAAATAAGTAAACTTTTTAAATTTTAACAAAAAATAAAACAATACAATTTCCGCCATTTTAAAATTGTTTTTTCTGTCTATGAAAATGAGTGAAGGTAACGCTACATTTTGAAAGTTTATGTCTTCATATCAGCTCACATACTTCCCCACCGAGGGACTTAGTAGACCACGCGGGCCCAGTGCGGGTTGGTCGACTTCACACACCACCTGCAAGTTTCTTCGCAGGCGTGTGCAGGTTTCCTCACAACGTTTTCCTTCACCGTAAGAGCGTTGGATAAACATACATATGAAATCACTATGGTACGTGGCAGGTTCGAGCCACGACCTCCCGGACAGGAGGCGGCGGCCCTTGCCGTTACGCCACCGACGCTAATTTAAAAAAAATTGATTTAAAAAAAGGTAAAATCCAACACAGGACGCGAATAAAATTTCTACTGTTTATGGACCTAATGCAGTATCGATTAGTAGCACAAACTTAGTTCAAGCGTTCCCAGTATGGAAATCCTAACGTTCAAGATGCAGCTAGTTTTGTTCGCCCTGTTTGAATTTGCATACAAAATACAAAGAAACCTAATACAAAACAAGCTTTTTAGAAACAAAAAAGTTAGGCGACTTCTAAGTATTCTTTGAAAATGGAGAAAAGCGAGTTTCGAGTGCTAATTAAACACTATTTTTTAAGTGATAAAACTATTGAGCAGACCGAAGACAAATTGAATAATTGAAAACGCTAAACACGTTAAAAAACCGACTTCCATCGCAACAAATTAGTACATTTTTGCATTATTATTTTTGGTTTTTGTTAATTTTCTACTAAAGTACTACATCGATTTTGATAAAATTTATATGGGACCACACGGGAAGCACTAGCTTTCAAATAAAAAAAGAATCATAAAAATCTGTTCACCCAGTCAAAAGTTCTGAGGTAACAAACATAAAAAAAAACATACAGACGAATTGAGAACCTCCTCCTTTTTGGAAGTCGCTTGAAAAGTACACAGTCAAATTGAGATCCTCCTCCTTAATGGAAGTTGGTTTGAAATAAGAACAAGATTAGGATATTAGTTTTAACATAATGTGCCTAATCCTAAATATTCTTTGTTACAGAACTTCGTGAGGCTTTCGAGGCTGAGGCTCAGGAGGTGAAGAAGCCTCGCCTGCTCCTCACAGCCGCAGTCCCCGTCGGTCCTGACAACATCAAGAGTGGGTACGATGTGCCTGCAGTCGCGAGGTAAGGCCGCTCATCTTGAAAAGCGATGCTCTTATTGATGAAGTAATTTTTAGCTTTTCCTAATCTTTTGATTTTTTACCTGACTGCGCCAGAAAGAGGGTTAGTTTTTCAAATTCATGTATGTATGTACGGTTATTTATAAGTTAATTAATTTATTTATTTGGCATTCAGGTGTCGTTAGATTCGTCTTGATCCTGTGAGTGATTTATGATACATTTCTATCCGACTGGCCGAAAAAGAGGGGTTAACTTTTAATGTAGTTGGGTTTTCATTTTTAAAATTTTCCTATAGTTATTCCTTAACTTGTCATATCCCTCCGCTTTGAGTTTCTCATCATATGACTAAATAAAAAATAAGTAAATAAATCATATTTTCTTAATAAAAATAATAATAAATATTGTAACAAAAACAAACGTAAAACTAGCAATAAAGCTGAACCGGTGCCTTTCCAATGCACAGCAACAACTGTCAGTTAGTCATTGTTTTTTTTATTATTATTATTTTATCCTTTTGTATTGCTGTGTTTAAGCAAATAAATAAAGCATATTTGATTGATTGATTGATTGATTGTTTTGAATAAAAGCATTTATCTATCTATCTAGTGCACAGTAAGTAACCCTGATCCCCACATTCCTTGTGCTGTGGGTAACCAGTCTCATTCCTTTTAATTTTTTTTGCCTTCTAACCTGAAAATATTTAATGTAGGTTTCTACAAGGACTATTTTATTTTATAACAATGTTTGTTTGTCGCATTAAAATAAATAAGATTCTTTCGCAAGCACCGAAATTTCCATCAATTGATCAAAAATTAAAGTGTTTTGAAAGATGATGACGAAGCCTGAACGCAAAAATAAAATTCGAAAAATTGACGCAAAAATTAAAAAAAAAAACAATACAATCAGGCGCTCGGTTCAGTCTCGATAGGTATGCTTCAAACTCGAAAAATCCAATTTGGAGGCGGTTTTTTTCAAAGTGGCTAATTTCTGCAACATTATTTTTTTTGGGAATTGTGGGATATCAATCATAACACAACATATTCACCTTTTTTTTATTGTAAATGTCCGGATCAAGTCCAATTTTAACACCTAGATCAAAATGTCTAAAAGCACAATAAGGTGCCTTTTGACGTTATAAGGGTATTGTTGAAATCATAATATTGAATTACAAGTATTATGTGACATTAAATTTTATTATTTTTGACAATAGGGAATGTACATGATTATTTTTTTTTTGCTTCAATAAAAGCTCTTTCATATAAAAAGCGGTATACAAAAATATTTTTGAATAACTATAAAAATAACCAAGATATATGCCATTTGTCTCTATCTCTTTCTAGCAAAACAGAGTGTAGCATAGAGTTTATATGGACCGTGTGTTTTATGTCGTCACATTTACATATCGAATCTCTCTGTCAAATTAGTAGTTGAAAATGCTTATATCTTCCGTATTTCTTGGCCGATTTAAATTTTAATTTCATTTTTGACATTGTTTTTTACGAAATTTTCATATTTTGTTAAGAAATGCGATAAAAAAAATAAATGCAAATATTAAGTAACTAATGGTAAAATGGTAATTTATTTAGCCTGTTGCATAATGATAGGTTGTAAAAACACGAGTATGAGTTCATAAGAGTATCGTACGAGTGTTTAGTTATGTGCAGTTTCATACACTACTTTATCATTGGGATTGAACCTACTAAATAAAAGATCAATGTATAAAGAGCAAGAAAACAAATCCCTTGAAATTCAGTTCCTACAACAAAAACTATCATAGCACATCACTGAGCATGTGCTAAAGCGGACGCTGTCAGATACAGGTAAAACAATAAAGCGGGAAAAAAGCTCGACGGGTTAAAATTGCAATAAAAACTTTTTTGTAAAGCTATAAAAATGGCGCCCAGCAGCGTTCCATAAGAAGAAATAATAATTGATGTAATCTCTTTGGTGATATTAACTTCTTGGATTTCTACTGTATCGTGATGGTAAAAAAAAATTGGTAACATTATTTAGTTAGAGCAAAAGTGTTTTAATGTGATTTAAAAAAGTGGGTATGGTATTCAATAAAGTGTGTTCTGGCTTGAAGATAAGATAGCCAGTTCACCATTGCGTTGGGGAATCTAGGTAAGCCCGCTTCCATCTTCGGCATCATCGTCACTTACCATCAGGTGAGATGATTCCAAGGGCTTACCAATTGTGAATAAACAAAAGTATGTAAATATAAACAAATTGGAAAGGATTGACGTTAGAGATATTCCCTTAGAATTGTTTAAGGATTATTCATGTGACCGAAAAGAGAGGGTGAGAATTGGAGAGCACACAAGTACTGACTTACATGTAACCTATGGAGTCCCACAAGGCAGCGTCCTAGGCCCCACTTTATTAATTTACATCAATGACTTGTATTACTATAAAATTGAAAATGGACATATAATTTCTTATGCAGACGATACTGCTTTAGGGAATGTTGAGATAAAGTACATGAAGTATCAGAGGTAGGTTTATCTACATTTGCAAGCTGGCTCAATTTTAACTTACTTCATCATCATCATCATATCAGCCGACGGACATTCACTGCTGGACATAGGCCTCCCCCAAGGATTTCCATAACGACCGGTTCTGCGTTACCCGCATCCAGCGGATCCCGTGACCTTCACCAGGTCATCAGTCCACCGAGTGGGAGGCCTACCTACGCTACGTTTTCCGGTGTGCGGTCGTCACTCAAGAACTTTACTGTCCCAACGGCTATCTGTTCTACGAGGTATGTGCCCCGCCCACTGCCACTTTAACAATTCTCAGAGCTGTGTCGGTTACTTTGGTTCTCCTACGGATCTCCTCGTTTCTCATACGATTACGCAGAGAAACTCCGAGCATATTGCCCTTTGGGTGACCTTGAGCCTTCTTATGAGGCCCATAGTATGCGACCATGTCTCAGTTCCGCACTTACTTACAGTACTTACATTTACTTACTTACTGTCAATAATATGTTTTTGAAGTAACCATCGTTCTCAACTTCGTAATAAATTTAACGTCTAAATACACAAGTGCGATAATAAGATGTATTATAATAGACCCATAATAGATAAAGTAACTAGCATTAAATATCTATGGATAATGATAGACCGAAGATTATCCTGGCATCAACAACTTGAAGTAACTACCACTAGGACTAGAAAACACATTTGGATTTTTAAGATGTTGAGACATGTAACTACTAAAGAGTTAATCGACCAAATTTACGTTGCTCTTGTGCAATCGATCATTCCAATCTGGAGAGGATCTTCAAAAATCAAATTACCTGAACTGGAAAGAGCGCAACGATCGCTTCTTGAAGTAATGTACTTAAAAAACTAACGATTTCCTACCAAAGAGCTGTTCCCAACATGTAACCTACTTTCAGTAAGAAAACTTTACATTCATCAATTACTCTTGAGAAAAAAAAAGAAAAAAAAAACATAATTAATTTCCCTATGATGGCAATATTTTAAACAAAACAAGGAAAGATAGTGATATGATGATGATAGATTCCGCATCGGAAAACGTAGTTTAGGCAGGCCTCCCACTCGGTGGACCGATGACTTGGTGAAGGTCGCGGGAAGCCGCTAGATGCGGGCAGCGCAGAACCGGTCGTCATGGAAATCCTTGGGGTAGGTCTATGTCCAGCAATGGACGTCCGTCGGCTGATATGATGAAGGAAAGATATTGTTGACAGATGTACAGTTAAGACTACATTTGACAGTCATAATGATAATAAATCATTATGACTGTAGTTTTAGTATATAATAAAATAAACAAGATTTTGAACAAATATCCCCTCAAAATATATGAATTAAAAAAACTAGTTGTTGAATGATTTAAAAACCGGTCAAATGCGAGTCAGAACCGCACACATAGGGTTCCATACCATCATACTAGATGGCGCTAGTACAAAGGGTTTCTTACCATCATACTAGATGGCGCTAGTTTATTTTAACACGTTTTTTGTATATGAACCCCCCTTATTTTTACACTTTCTCTAATTTTAAGTATTTGTTGTTATAGCGGCAACAGAAATACATCATTTGTGAAAGTTTTAACTGTCTAGCTATCACGGTTCATGATATCGCTGACCATCCGTCTGTTCGTTTGTCACCAGGCTGTATTAGCCTCCTTAGGGTCCCTTTTTTACCCTTTAACAACACAACACAAAAATATAACATACTGTAAGGTGTAGAGACTTATAAATATATACACACACACACACACACACACACACAAATCACACACAAAGCACACACACACCACACGTTAATCGTTTTTTTGTTTCATTTTTATGTAAACTTTTAATTTAATTATTCGAGCAATGAAATTTTTGATGTTATGTACTTCTGTTTATTCTGTTTGTTTTGTATACTTTGTACTTAATGTTCTCGATAATGTTCTTAATGTTCTCGAGTGGCGACCGCGCACCGAAAAGCGTAGCGTAGGGAGGCCTCCCAAGCGGTGGACCGACGACCTGGTGAAGATCGCAGGAAGCCGATGGATGCGGGCAGCACAGGATCAGTCGTCGTGCAAATCCTTGGGGGAGGCCTTTATCCAGCAGTGGACGATTTTCGGCTGATAAGATGATGATGATCATAATTATTATGTAATCTACCGTTACTAAATAAATTTAAAAAACATTTTTTTCTATGGTAAACTCGTTTTGAAGTTTATAATTCGAATTTTACGATCTGAGAGTAGATAATATAAATTAACAAACTAATCTATGCTTCGTTTACTATAATTTAAAATTAGTCGTAAGTTATCCTTGACATTTACTTATCTAAAATCAGATTTCAGTTTAGCAGACGTCTCTAATGACGCTTTTATCCTATTCATAAAATATACTTGACTATTTTAATCAATTCATCTTGAATAACGTACCAATTAAAGAAAATATTCATTTTATCCTTTTAAACTCTGATTCCAACCAGTATGGTCAACAAAGAAAATTATATCTCTATATTTATAACTTTATCGCATTGTCCAATTTGTATAAAGCACCTCAAATTTGGATTAAAAAAAATTAACTTAAGAAAGTGTTTTTTTGTTGAAAAAGTCTTTAATTGATATTTAGAATATTACAAAGAAAGTCTTTCGGTAATTGATTTTTAACTGACGTCCCAAAAGTTTCTATGTTCGATTTTTTTTATGTATTTTGTTTTGTGTCCACCGATTTCTCTGTCAATTTTGACCCGATTTTAAAAACTCATCATCATCATATCAGCTAATATACGTCCCCACAGGGGGGGATCAAGCCTACCCTGGATTAGGGCGATCGGGCTCTAGTCGACCACGCGGGCCCAGCGAGGGTTTGTCGACTTCACACACAACCTTCGATCTTCTTCGCAAGCGTGTGCAGGTTTCTTCACGATGTTTTCCTTCACCGCCAGAGCGTCGGAAAAACGTACATCATCATCATCATCATATCAGCCACAAATCGTCCACTGCTGGACAAAGGCCTCCCCCAAGGATTTCCACGACGACCGGTCCTGCGCTGCCCGCATCCATCGAAGCGATGAAAACGTACATATGAAATCTAAATTCGAAAACACATTGGTACGAGGCAAGACTCGAACCACGACCTCCCGTACGGAAGGTAGCGGCCATTACGCCACCGAAAACTCACAAGACACAAAACAACAAGAAGATTGATAAATTATACTTATTTATCTATAGGTCTAAAGGCTCTGGATGTACAACAGCGTTTTCTCACATTCAGTATTGCACAATATTGCGAAAAACAAACTTAGGACTTTCTTTCGTCACTAGGCATTCTCGATTCTAAGTCTTTGATATATAGTCCTAGAAAGCGTATGTTAGTAGCAAAGTTGTGATGGCGAACGATGACGTGTACCCCTTATCAAGTTGTATAATGGCTAAATAACGAGCTACTATTGAAATGTTATGTCAATGTTACGGTTAAAACTTAGTAGGTACGTAATTTGTGGGCTGGGTAAATACTAAAGTAACCTAACTTATTTTTTTTAAAACTATTTACAAACTGTTTAATTGATATCGAAATAAATTTTTAATATTATCAAGTGGAAAATACTGTATAAAAAAAAAACAGTCCAAAAAATTCAGTCAAGTTTTTGATTCAATTAGTTTTTTTCATTTTAGGTATTTTAAACCTAAAATGAAACACCTAAAAAACTAATTTAATCAAAAACTTGAATGAATATAAACATTAGATACCCCTTTTTTTGGCATTCGGGTAACGGGTTAAAATGTATCTTATGTCACTTTCAGGATCAAGACAAATCTAATAACACTTCCCACTCCAAAATCCTTAAATCCGTTCAGGCTACAGGTTCAGCAAAAGGAACAAACATACATACACGCGAAAAGTGTTACCCTCCTTATTCTTTTCTTTATTACTTGCTCATGACACAGATAAGATACTAGTCACTTGGTTATGATAAGTATTTTGGTGATCATGACTGAAGTACAGTATCCTCAAATCCTTTCACATAGAGAATAAAAAAAAACATAATCTTTGAGTGAGCGTCGGTGGCGTAACGGCTAGGGCCGCCGCCTCCTGTCCGGGAGGTCATGGTTCGAATCCTGCCACGTACCGATGCGATATCGAATTTCAATTTTATATGTACGTTTATCCGACGCTCTTGCGGAGAAACTCGCAGTTTGTGTGTGAAATCGACCAACCCGCACTGGGCCCGCGTTGTAGACTAAGGCCCGATCGCCCTAATTCAGGGTAGGCTTGAGCCCCTCGGTGGGGACGTATATGAGCTGATATGATGATTTAATCTTTCACTTGTTAGTTGCGAGTTTGCTTCGCCTTAAAATAACCTCAATTAAACATCGGCCTTAACTATATACAGGACGTTAGTAAATGGAACACAGTTATTTTTAGTGGCCTTAGGAGGAAACCCGGTCTAAAGAGTAGGTATTTAAATAAAATGTTGTTGTCTCCCTCCCCTAAACCTCTCTGAATACAGCAAGAAAGGGAGAACTACTGCGCAGACCGATAAAAGGCAATAAATTGATCAAAACAGCATTTTGCAGTCCCCTAATTCCTAACTCCAAAACTTGAGAAGTTTTTTTTTCAAAAATAATTAATAAAATCACTTTACCTATGCCTTTATGCTTTCATTTTATTGTTAATATGCGTATTATTTTTTGGTTTCTGTTATAATTAGAATATGAGAAAAAACAGAACCCCTAACACTGCATATAACGGTCGTGAAATGACATTTCTAAAAACAAACGACGGAGTGAACAAAAATACAGCGAAATCCTTTAGGGAAAAATGGCGCCCGCTCATGACGAGTCTTAAATACTGTAAAACGTTTTTCTACATTTTCGCTACACAAAATCGACATATTTTAAAAATCGATTAGTTGATTTGCAAACGTTGTTTGGAAAATCTTTTTTTTTTTGCCTATTTACCAAATCTATCCGCTCTATTTTATACAACACCATCTCTTCATCATCATCATATCAGTTCAAAGACGTCCACTGCGGAACAAAGGCCGCCTCCAAGGATTTCCAAGACGACCGGTCCTGCGCTGGACTTATCCAACGGCTTCATGCGACCTTCACCAGGTCGTTAGTCCACCGTCTGGGAGGCCTGCCTACGCTATGTCTTCCGGTGCGCGGCTGCCACTCAAGAACTTTACTGCCCCAATGGCCATCTATTCTTTGAGCTATGTACCTTACCTACTGTCACTTAAGTTTTTTTTATTCTGTAAGCTACGTTGGTTACTTTGGTGCTCCTACGGATCTCCTCATTTCTGATTCGATCTCATAGGGAAACTTGGATAACCTTGAGCCTTCTTATGAGGCCCATGGTCAGCGACCTTGACTCAGTTCCGTATGGCATCACTGGCAACACACACTGGTTAAATAACTTAGTAGAGACACTGGTAATTGGGACAACACCATCTATAAAACCAAAACATTAGTCAAATTGACATTTCTTGGAACAAACCCAGCAGACTCAAGTAAGAGTGCAATTAGACGGTAATAGAAATGCCTAATTACCGACTTTGATGAGGGTCTACTTCGTAATGGATTAAGTAACTAATTAAATAATCAATATGTACTACGACAGAGTTCAGTATGCAATGCCTCTATAGACGAATTTAAAACTGTGCTCTGCGCGTCGCTTCGCTTCCAGCCTTAATGGACCCTTACAGTTTTTGGAACGTAGTTCCTTATCGCACGCTAACAGGTACACCCCAGACACTTGGCAAATGAGAGATATACTAGGCCGAAATAATTTTCGAAAAACCTAAAAAAAACTTTTGAAATTTAATTTCAGCGAAATCCGTTCAATGGTTTCGGCTGTGCGTAGATATACCAGTCAGTCACCTTTTCCTTTAATATAATATACAGATGTCGTGGAAATATCATTGAAATTTGATATTTGATGAAATGGTCGGGCGGATATTAGCGAGCGCTAATAGGTTCATTCGGTTTGATGATACTGCCCCCATTAGGTTGGGCATGATATGGCTGGCCATTTTATGACCTAATAAATTCATTTCATGAAATTTTTGTCATATCGCTACGATAACTCTCTTGTTAATTTTACATAATATATCGATAAGATAGCTTTCGGGATTTTTTTTATTGGTCCCTTTTAGTTACTTATCACTAATTGTTATTTTTTCTAAAAACTAAATTAATATAGGTACATGCCTTCAATGAGGGTTGCAAAGTGAAAATTTGAGTTCAGTTTTTTTTCTTTATTGACATCACATAAATAAACCTTTAGTTTTTTGACATTTAAGAAGAAACTCGGTCTACAGCTCAGAGTAATAACTAAAAATTACAGTATATCTTTACTTTTCTTTCTTATTATCACATTGTACGGTGAAAAAAGATAAATATATTAGATCAGTTTATGCTTATAGCTACATGGACACTCCAAAATTGTCAAATGGTCACACTTGGTCTCTTTTTATACGACCAATTTGAAAATCTAAGTTTTTTAGTAATATCCATATTTATATCGATATTTTATATCGATATTTTGACTCTTAATTTCAAGAAGGTATCGTGTTCTGTTTTAGCATGCCTTCAATCGTTGCTGTTTGCACCCGTGCTTTGTATGGAAATGTTTTGGATTTGAATTATTTTAATTTTATTATTATAAAATATTCCAGCTACCTATATTAGGACAAATCTTATCATTTTATTACTTTCAACTTTACATTACTTTCAGGTTAACAAAATTGTTGTAGGACCGTTAACCGAGGCTTCTACTCATCATACTTAACAACATTCCCCAAAGAGAGTTGTTCAGTATGGTGAGCAGAAGCCCCAGTTAACGGAACCTGCCCCATTTTTATTTCAGCTTGTATAGTACAAGTATAATGTAGCTAGATAGTGTCTATCTGAGCTTTGTTTATTTGCAAATAATCAACGTATCTGAATTAAACCGCGGACGGACAGACGAACTTAGCGACACTATACGGGTTTCTTGTTTTACTAAGGTACCTTAACAAAAGGCAGATAAACACACCTAATTGTAACTTACGATTCTTTCAAACACCTTAGCCGATTAGCTAATATGATACGAAGAACAAAAATACAGCAACCGTCTCGGCAATGTAATTGTATTGAGTTCTATTAAATATGGCCTAGTTAAAGAGAAATAAATAACAACCAGATAAAGCCTCACAACCTGTAACAAAGATTACTATGATATTCCTGAGTATGTCTGAGCTTTGTTCGTTTGAAAATAATCAAAGTATCTGAATTGAACCGCGGACGGATAGACGGACTTAGCGAAACTATAAGGTTACCTTGTTTTACTAATGAACCCAAAAAAGCAGATAAACAAACAAACCTAATTATAACTTACAATTCTTTAAAATACTACTTTAAAATTTGCTTTTAATTTTATCAATCCTTTCATTCGATCTCATTTATGGAAAATAATACACAGAAAAAAAATATCGATATCTCTGGTAATGATGTCACTTCACTAGCATTGCTAAAAAAGTGGACAGACTTGCGAAAAACAAATATATTTATATATCTATCCTGTTTTGTCACACTAACTGGGTAATAAGTGTAAATAGTGTAACTAGAATGAAGTTTGACGCTCCCTCTATTCTTGAGTTATTGCTCTGAGGTCTAAAGAATAGGTATTTGAATAAAACATTGCTGTTTCCCTCCCCCAAACCTCTTCGTATACAGCAAGAAAGGGAGCACTGCAGCGCAGACCGACACATTAGGCACTTAAATTGACCAAAACACCATTTCGTAGTCCCCTCTATTTCTTCCTCCTAAACTTGAGCAATAATAATATTTTTTCCAAAAATAATTTTAAAAAAACTATTTTTCTATACCTCCATGTTTTACCAAAACACCATTTCGTAGTCCCCTCTATTTCTTCCTCCTAAACTTGAGCAATAATAATATTTTTTCCAAAAATAATTTAAAAAAAAACGATTTTTCTATACCTCCATGTTTTTTTTTTGTTAATATGTACTTATATTAGTTTTTGGTGGGTGTCTGATAATGACATTTTAATTTGGCAATTCTCAGTTTTTGAAGGCTCCTACTTCCTATTATAATTAGAATATGGGAAAAAACAAAACAAAAAGGCATGGCCTAGGTTTGATGGAAAAAACATTGTTGATGTATTGTCATTATACAGGAAGGAAACAGGGGACTACGTTTTTATGGAAGAAATGGCGCCCGCGTTGCCTTTTAAGGACGGACGGTCCGTGACTCACGTTTTCTTTGATCTAGTTACTCGTCAGCTTACTCTGTGATTCTTAAAGGAACTTCATAATATAAACTTCCCGTATTGAGTCTAAAAAATATGGTCACTTTATACATGCTACAAGTCCTAAGACTTGTGTTTTTAATTTGACACTTCATAGCTCTTGCTGGATTCTTGTAATTGAACCTACGTACTCTAAATTTACTTTTTTTTCAGCTACCTGGACTTCATCAATCTCATGGCCTACGACTTCCACGGCAAATGGGAGAGGGAGACCGGCCACAACGCGCCACTCTATTCCCCATCATCAGACTCGGAGTGGCGGAAACAGTTGTCTGTGGACCATGCTGCGCATTTGTGGGTTAAGCTGGGTGCGCCTAAGGACAAACTCATCATTGGTTAGTAATGATCAGTATCCTTCCCCTCTAATATGGTTGATGGGAGCGACGATGGCCGACTCTCGCGTTATACTCGTAACCGGCTGCTGTCCGTGTGAACTGGCCTACTCTTGTCAAAGGCATTAACGAAATCCAATGATTTTTATGTATAGCTTTTCATGTCATATTGTTTTCATGTTCTAATGACATAATATGGCTTAGTTCAAGGATCGAATTTTGACGTTATTATCTAATGATTGTTTATTTCTTGATTTTCACAACTGATATTATGTTATTATTATTATATGACTATCAGAAAGAGTGTAATTTGCACCCATTTTGAATAAATACCTTGAATCTTGAATAATATATCAGCTCATACACTTCCCTACCGAGGAGCTCGAGCCTACCCTGTATAAGGGTGATCGTGCCTTGGTCGACCACGTGGGCCCAGTACGGATTAGTCGACATTACACACAGCCTTCCAGTCCACGTATATCCAATAGGGATGACGAATCCTAGTCATCTGAGTTACTTTTTATCATATGTCATAAACGACATTTTGTTCTAAAAATGTTTAAAATATCTAGGCGTGACGTCATAGTTTTGCTGCGTCATTTATGTACTCATTTTGTGATTTTGGTGATTTTAAAATCAAAGACTTGATGGAAAACAAAAATTAGAGTAAGGTTTTTCGAAGTTTAAGTAGGAGGGCAATTTAGTGATCAAGAGTTCATAATTTGCTGTCGTCATCCCTATTTGTCCGGTTCAATAACTAAAATTACATTTTGAAATTTGAAACGCAATGACGTAAAGTGGTAGGTGCTAGACTTTGTGCCTCTGAAATTTTATGCTTATTGTCGAGTAAATAATCTGATAAATATAGATGAACATCTCAATTCCTTACTGGTAGGTTATAGGCATTTTTTTATTTATCATAAAAATGTAGACCATTTTAAGAAAAATGATATGATTTTTTTTCTTTTTAATCACTGGTTTTTTATTATATTGTTTCAAATGTTATAAAGTTATGACGGCGCAGGCCCAAATGAAAACAACGGTCCCGTTACTAATTTCAATTGACGATTTTAAAATGAATTTAGTTTCTTGTTGTTATTAAATTACTTTTTACAATACAATATCGTTATTTACCAAATGGTTTTATTATTTACATGAAAAAACAGAACAATGCCAATAAAAACTTCTAAAGCAGAATCAGGGAATATAATAATTTTAACAACATAAACACTCCATAATACTCCGTTTATTCCACAATGAATAATTTTAAAAAAACCTTAAAGCTTTTTTATACAAACTTTTATTTGAAAAGAGTTTTTATGCATCAAAGTACTCGTCAATATGAATCAAACGAGCCCAAACTCTATGGGGTTGTATCGTTTTATTTATTATTATTATTATATCAGCTCTTATACGTCCCCACCGAGAGGCTCGAGCCTACCCAGAATCAGGGCGATCAAGCCTTAGTCGACCACGCGGACGCAGTGCGGGTTGGTCGACTTCACACATACATAACCTTCGAGTTTCTTCGCAGGCGTGTGCAGGTTTCCTCACGATGTTTTCTTTCATCGTTTTATTATGGAGTTGTAATGGCCACCTTCCAGCTCCAGCATCAGATCAGCTCCATGTCATCATAATATTGTATTGTCATGCATATGCAAAATTTCAGCTCAATTTCAATGAAGTGGGTCAAATTTAACTTGCAATATTTCATTACAGACACCGGGACAGGTGAAAAATAATAAAAGCTTTAAAAAAAGCATTTGAACTTCATACATATGCATGCAAACTTTCAGATTAATCGGAAACCGGGAAGTGGGTCAAATTTAACTTGCAAGATTTCATTACAGACACCGGGACAGGTGATACTAAATAAAATCTTGCAAAAAGAGCATTTCAACTTTAAGGAAACCCTTTTGTTACAGGTATGCCTACATACGGAAGAACTTTTACTCTCTCCAACCCTAATAATTTCAAAGTGAATTCACCGGCAACAGGGGGAGGCAAAGCCGGCGAGTACACAAAGGAAGCCGGCTTTCTGGCTTATTATGAGGTAATTTTTCAATTATGTTATACTCTGTGACATGGGATTTGAACGACCAGTTTACTAAGAGCTGTGAATGGAAGGGTGTTGGAGAAATTTTAGGGTTGGGTAATATTGGTGGCTGTGCAAAATGTTATTCCATATTCGCCATGTACGCTTATTTCTTAATTTATAGTTTGGAAAATGGCGGTTGCATTTTTTTTTCTTAGCAGCTAAGGTTTTTTTTTTCATAATACTTAACTATTTCAGAAAAAAAAAATAACTACGAGGTAATTAATTAAGTAGAGTTTAATGATTTTATTTTTAATGATTATAGAAAATTTATTAAAATGATTTGAAATTTATAAAAAAATATTATTTCTTGAGGGAGGCCTTTGTCCGGCAGTGGACGTCTTTCGGCTGATATGATGATGATGATGATTGAATACCTACTTATTATTTGTGTACCTACAATTGATTGAATAGCTGCTTATTATTTACATCGTACCGTTCATCCGAACTGTCCCAAAAACCCAACAAAACAAAACTCTTTAACCTTATCCTATACAAGGTGTAACAAAATTGGTGTAGGTCCCGATAACTAGGGCTTCTACTCATCATACTGAACAACTTTTGTTCTACGACTTTGCTGAAAACGTATAATTTTTTTTACTCTTCATACAAATCGATCAGCCGATCCACCGATTTTGTGCATTTTAGTATGGAGTGCCCAATTTTTTTTTTAAATTGACTGGGGCTTTCTTGGAGAAAGTTGTTCAGCATTACGAGTAGAATCCACAGTTAACGGGACCGACACCAATTTTGTTACACCCTGTATATCACTAAAAAAAGATTTTTTTTTAAGATTTGCGAGATGCTCAGAAACGGCGCCACATACGTATGGGATGACGAGATGAAGGTGCCATACGCCGTGCACGGAGACCAGTGGGTCGGCTTCGATGATGAAAAGGCCATTAGGAACAAGATGAGGTAAGTGATGGTCTTGCTTTTTCTGCAATATATTGTAGATATCATCATATCAGCTCATATTCGTCCCCACCGGGGGGCTCGAGCTTACCCTGAAATAGGGCGATCGGGCCTTAGTCGACCACGCGGGCACAGATTACTAATTAGTACGCGGGCCCAGTGCGAGTTGGTCGACTTCACACACAACCTTCGAGTTTCTTCGCAGGTGTGTACAGGTTCCCTCAGGATGTTTTCCTTCACCGTTAAAGCAATCGGTTAGTATATGTACGTAAGTTTCGAACAACTCATTGGTATATTGGCCGTCCGGATTTGAACCCGGCACCTCTGGTTAGGAGGACCGAGTCGTTACCGGTTGAGCCACCGACGCTATTGTAGATACCTATAACAAGATCTTATCCAGAGGTCCTGGATTCAAATCCGGACGGCTAATGTACCAATGAGTTTTTAGAAACTTACGTAAATATATTACCGATTGCTTTAACGGTGAAGGAAAACATCGTGAGGAAACCTGCACATCTGATTCCAGATGTGTATGAAGGTCGCGTTGCACACGTCTGTAGGTGTAAATTTAAAATGCCCTGCACGTGACCGCGGGTGATGCTAAGTGCAACACCAGGCAACCGCCGTCGTCTATCCCTTGGATAGCACGGTTAATTGTGTCACAAGATAAGAGAGAGATAGACCAGAGAACCGGAAAAGAGGACCAGCGAGTCCAACACGCGCATTGAGAGTTACGTATGACCACTCCTCTCGATACGATCATTTCAAACAAAAGAAATCAACGCGAACGATAGAAAAATGTTTTTTTTTAATTCAGCTTGGACTCCTTAGTGCGAGGACCACTCTTATTTGGTTGGTTTTTATTATTCGTTGCATGACTTTAGGATTAGAACTACAATCACACCAAGTTTCATGCTTATGTGTATGATCCTTTTTACTATAGAGCAAAAACAAAAAAACACCTTAAAAAACACGTTTATAGTATGGCGACTCCCATATATTTTAATATTTAAAATCAAATCTTCTACACAATATACCTTATACAAGTTAAAAGCCGGACAGGCGGACGGACAGACAGACAGCTTGCTTAGTAATAGGGTTCAGTCACCTGGTACGGAACTCTAAAAAAAGATGATAATGTGATAGTCCTCGTGGAGGTTTTGAATTTTCCCACGGGAACTCTTGAATTTTCCGGGATAAAAAGTATCCTATAAGTTAACCCGGGCTATAAGGAATTACCATACAAAATTTCATCAAAATCGGCCTGGTAGTTTTTGCGTGATGCGCGATCATACAGACAGACAGACAAAAAATTCATCACGCACAATAACTTCTTCTTCGCTTGCACCTCAGCCGCATAAAATTAAAAAGAAAGAGCAAACAAGAAATGGAATAGCTGAGGTGAAAACTTCAAAGCTATGATAAAAATTCTGTAATGTATAGTAAATTTTTGATGATTTTTTCTTTCAGGTGGATCAAAGACAATGGGTTTGGAGGCGCCATGGTGTGGACTGTTGACATGGATGACTTCTCTGGCAACGCGTGCGGTGGGGATGTTAAATATCCACTCATTGGTGCTATGAGGTAAGAAACGAATTAACTAAACATTAGCACGGCCTTTACCAGGATGGGTTTGGCTGATAATACGTTAGTACTAATAGGTATACTTTGCTGATAGTGACATTTATCTCGACTGTTTCCCTGCTTCGCAATACATGGTTTTTTTTTATTCACAATTGGTAAGCCCTTAGCATCATTTCACCTGATGGTAAGTGACGATGTTGCCGAAGATGGAAGCGGGCTTACCAAGATATGAGAAATGGGGAACTCACTATCTTATCTTCAAACCGGAACACATTAATGTTGTTAATAATGATGTTTGGCGGCAAGACTTAGATAAGATGGTGGTTGCTAGCCAGGCGGGTTTAGAAAATGCCATTTCACCAACCAAACCCAGTCTTACAAAGTTAGACTCCGCCAGGAATCGAACCCGCGACCTCCTAATGTGAAGCTAATGGTCTTAACCATTACGCCACGGAGGTGGTTAAAAACGGTACAAATTGTTGTCACTAGATGGCAGCTCAGAGGCCGTACAGGGATTGTTATATCGGTGTATGTATAGGTATGTTGAAGTAAAACTGGAGGCACTAAGCGCGGTTGCGAACTAGACTGTTCTTTATTACCGCGTAGCGAGAGTTGTTATTTATTTGAAGCGTCATTGCGAGTACTTCATCTGTACTTGTACTATTATTATCATCTGTGGTACAGGCGGCTAGACAACTAGAAACGTTAGGTTCGGTACTACTCCTACAACCTTTATCAATCTAGTGTTGGCGTCCGTGTGCGGAATACGGCCTAACCTTTCCGAGTTTGGGAATTGGCCCGAGTTCCAGAAATAGGGGCATCATGTTTTATTTCAGTGTCATAATTGTATTAAACCGGAACTACGTTTGTATGGAAACTCGAGCCTCCTGGGGACCCGGAGGCTCGAGTTTCCATACAAACGTAGTTCCGGTTTAATACAAAAACTACATGCCGGATTGAATCCAAACTTTGTGAATATATTGAGTAGACACATGTCGATGTTTGTAATTAGTTTTCATCGTAGTAAATTTAAACATAGCTAAACGAAGGCTTACATTAGTTTTGTATTGAATGTTTGTAACTTTTCTTATTTTCTTCCGTTTTATATTAGTATATCGAAAACTAATCACAAACATCGATATGTGTCTACTCAATATATTTGCAATCCGGCATGTAGTTTTTGTATTAAAGCGGAACTGTATTTGTATTCAAACTCGAGCCTCATGGGGACCCTTAACTTTAATTATCAATAACTTATTTTAATACACAAATGCCTTAGCAATTTTGATTATCTAAAACTGGTTTATGAAATAGCAAAAAAAATACCAGCATTAAGATAAAAGTTCTATGATTGAATATTGTAGGAGATCTCCGTGGCGTAAGGAGCATCACATCAGGAGGTCGTGATTTCGATTCCCGACGGAATCTACTTTGTAAAACCCGCGAGCTTTCTCTACGTCTGCCTGTCTAGCTATCACCAAAAAAATCTTGCCGCCAAACATCAATTTTACCAGAAATGATGTGTTCCAGATTGTAGATAAGAGAGCTGGTTCCACTTCGAGAAACTTGGTAAACCAGCGTTCATTTTCGGCATCATCGTCACTTACCATCGGGTGAGATGATGCAAAAGTTTTACCAATTGTGGATAAAAAAAGGACTTACATCATCATATCAGCTCATATACGTCCCCACCGAGGGGCTCGAGCCTACCCTGAATTAGGGCGATCGGGCCTTAGTCGACCACGCGGGCCCAGTGCGGGTTGGTCCACTTTACACGCAACCTTCGAGTTTCTTCGCAGGTATGTACAGGTTTCCTCACGATGTTTTCCTTCAACGTTACATAGTCTTAAATTGTCAAATAATACTAGTATAGAAATACCAGTCCAGATACAAAAAAGGAAGTGTGTGGTTTTATGAAACCATGTAAAAGTAAAACTTTTTTTCACATTATAGACATTTACATAGCACGAAACGATCACGGCTGCTCTTGTCTTGGAGCTACGGTACAGAGGACGAAACGATCATGTAATAAAAGTTTCACTCCTCTTGGAGCTACGGTAGAGAGAACGAAACGATCATGGCTGCTCTCGTCTTGGAGCTACGGTACAGAGGACGAAACGATTATGGCTGCTCTGACGAAAAAGTTTGAGACGATGTAATAATCTATT
Organism: Coleophora flavipennella; assembly: GCA_947284805.1. NCBI lineage: Eukaryota > Metazoa > Arthropoda > Insecta > Lepidoptera > Coleophoridae > Coleophora > Coleophora flavipennella. Next base: position 11,606,908 of record OX369297.1, read on the forward strand.
TGCCGTCACGCAACACACAAACGAAAAAGATTGTGTCGACGTTATAAAAGATTCACTTTCACTTTAAAATATAATATGTTATTTCTATAGAGAGGAACTCCGCGGCATATCTCGTGGAAAGAACGCAAAAGACGTGGACTGGTCTGAAGTAGCCGCCAGCGCTGTCATCGAGGTCACCGAGAAACCCCAACCGATCAAGATCAGCCTGTCAGACGTCCTCAGCAAAGTGAAGAAGCCCACTAAATCTGTCATCATCAAGAACAACGCTGCCATTGTCGACAAGAACAGTAAGTATTTATTTATTACTAGCTGTGCCCGCGCCATCATCCGCGTGGAGGTTTTTGAATTTTCCTACGGGAACTCTTGAATTTTCCGGTATAAAAAATATCTATAAATAGCTATAAGTTCTCCTTTGCATTGGGGAATCTTGGTAAGCCCGCTTCCATCTTCGGCATCATCGTCACTTACCATCAGGTGAGATGATGCCAAGGGCTTACCAGTTGAGATTAAAAAAATAAGAAAAATCATCAAAATTGGTATGGTAGTTTTTGCGTGATGCGCTAATATACAGACAGACTGACAAAAATACCAAAAGTTGTTGTTTTGGCCTCTATATCTTTAGTAATGTCCACCACAGTTACTATTTTCCAAAAATATTTCATGTACAGACACGGCCCCGTTACAGTTTTATTATATGTATAGATCATTTAACAGAGTCGTACACTGTTAGACATAAGTTTTCCACATTTACCTATAAACACGTTAAAAAACCGACCTCCATCGCACCAACTTAGTAAAATGTTGCATTATTATTTTAGATTTTTGTTAATTTTCTAAAAAAGTACTACAATGATTTAAAAAAAAATGTGTGAGACCAACTTGCTAGCATATTCTATCGAATAATAAAAAAATTATGATAATCGTTCCACAATCTGCAAATGTATCGAGTAACAAACATACAAAAAAAAATCACTCGTTAAAAAAATATTTTTGATATATTGACTTCATTTTACATATCGGGTTATAATAATTTTACATCTGTGTACAAAATTTCATTTCTGTAGGTCTAACAGTGGCAGAAAAAAAGACTGTGACACACGGACGGACATAAAAAAAAACGACGGGTTGCACTCCGGGAGTGCCGGCAGAAGTGAAATCTTGAATATTAACGTTGTGCATTTTTGATATTTTGGAATGGTTAGGGAATAATTTTGCACGAATTGCTTTGATTATCAGTATAAAAGTACTATCATTTATGTGGTAGAATACAATATTTATTTATTGCGCTATCGTACACAAACATGACAATTTTTATATTACATTAAAAAGTTTATATCTCAGAAAAATCAACAAAAAATCAACTCCATCCGTCTTACGAATTTTCGATCAGGTCACGTGTCCTGAAGCGAGTTTAACATTTTTTACCCATTACAAAACAAGTGCACAACGCCGCTAAAGAAGTTTTCACTTCAAAAACATACAGTCAAATCGAGAACCTCCTCCTCCTTTTCGGAAGTCGGTTGAAAATGTAGTGCAATTCTACCTACCACGATACCACGATATGTCACGGTTATGTGTCAAACCTTAAATTTTGCGCAATCTTACCTACCACGATACCACGATATGTCACGGTTATGTGTCAAACCTTAAATTTTGCGCAATCTTACCTACCACGATACTACGATATGTCACGGTTATGTGTCAAACCTTAAATTTTGCGCAATCTTACCTACCACGATACCACGACATGTCACGGTTATGTGTCAAACCTTAAATTTAGCGCAATCGTACCTACCACGATACCACGACATGTCACGGTTATGTGTCAAACCTTAAATTTAGCGCAATCGTACCTCCACGATACCACGACATGTCAAGGTTATGTGTCAAACCTTAAATTTAGCGCAATCGTACCTACCACGATACCACGATATGTCACGGTTATGTGTCAAACCTTAAATTTAGCGCAATCCTACCTACCACGATATGTCACGGTTATGTGTCAAACCTTAATTTGAAAAACCTAATGACACCTTTTTTCTCTTTATACCTTTAGATCACACCTTAAGATCTACGTATGTATTTAGGCGTATCTTATATACAGGGTGTAAAAAAATGGTGTAGGACCCATTAACTGGGGGTTCCACTCATCATACTGAACAACTTTCTCCATGAAACTCAAAGTCAATTCTCAAAAAAAAATTGGACCCTCCATACTAAAATGCACAAAATTGGTCGATCAGCTGATCGATTTGTATGAAAAGTGGTTTTTTTTTTGCGATTTGAGCAAAGTCGTAGAACAAAAGTTGTTCAGTATGATCAGTAGAAGCCCAATTTTGTCACACCCTATATAAATAATATAAAGATCTGTCTTTGGTTCCCTTAAAGTACCTATAGGAAATCCTAGTTTAGGTCTAGATGACCATGTGTTACTTTGTCTCTGAATACCATTACTATTATTATAAGAACATTCAAACTTAAGAGAACAAAAGACAAACTTGGTTAATTAACGGAATTTATTCAAAAATGCTAAAATTAATAATAATAGGTCATCTTTGACTAAATGATAGAAACGAGCGGGGCGTCCATACTTCGCTAATTTTGTCCTTTTTACGAGCGAAAAATTCATGACTGCCATCGGAGATCTATATCTTACACATATTTATTTATGCTGCCAAAGTCATAACCAAATATCACAGTCATAATATTATAGCAACTAATTGCCCCATAGCAGTCCAAATGTCATTACACTAATGTGTTCATCGTTTAACTCGGCAACTCTCACTTTCACTGTTTCTCTTGGATTTTTAGGGTTATGTACACCCAACGAGTGAACAACGGGACCCTATTACTAAGCCTCCGCTGTCTGTCTATCTGTCCGTCCGCCAGCGGGCTGTATGTATTTCATGAACCGTAATAGGTAGACATTTGAATTTTAACAGAATTTTTATTTCTCTTACCACTATATTAAAATATACTACAAATTAGAAAACATGAAAAATAAGGGGAGTTTCCATACAAAAAAACCCTTTTTTTATAGGTCTTTAGAAGTATTTTTGATTTAGCTCTATCGTTAAAATAGTAATGTATATAAGGTCTAACAAAATTAGCTGAAACTATTTTAACTGGTGATTCTTCCATTGAAACTGAACAACTTTCCCCATGAAACCCATACGCAAATCTAAAAAAAAAAAGTGAACTTCCCATACTAAGTTGGCTGATCAGCTGATCGAGTTAGTATGGGAGAGCCAAATTTTTTTTTGCGATTTGAGTATGGGTTCCATGGGGAAAGTTGTTCAGTTTCATGGGTAGAAGCACCAGTTAAAACAGTTTCAGCTAATTTTGTTAGACCTTATATAAGCGTCAAACTTGTTACGATTATATTAATAATACTGAAGTAAAACAACAAATATTAAAAAAATTGGCTAAGTATGAATCGAACTCGCGCTGAGAAGTCCGTACTGAATGACAAAAAAAATATATTTTTCTCGCTCGCGTTGATGTTTTTTTGTTTTTTATGTGAATAGACATCATTGTCCTTATGCTATGTAGTTGTGTGGAGAGGTGTGGTGATACGGAACCCTCGGAGTGCTCGTCCAACTCGGACTTGGCCGTTTTATTTTATTTTATAATGTTTTCCTACTTTCCAACGTTATTAAATGGTAATAAGCACGCAAGTAAGTAAATATCCTTTATTGCACACCAGAAACAACGTTTATGGAAACTTAATTTAAATTTGTACAGTGCAAAGGGCGGCCTTATCGCTTTTAATAAATAATGATAATTGTAAAAATACCTACCTTCCTTTTTGCAGTCGGGTAATTATAAACGACCCAGCAGCCTTAAGGCCTTAGGATCGGTCAAATGACAATATTCAATTCAAATTATTGAAAAATTGTGTAAAGCTATCACCATGGAAAAAATATATAATATTATATTTAAAGTTATAAAAATCGATTTAATTGAATAAATTTTTAAAAATTTTACCACTTTTGAAGTAAAAAATTTTTACTGTATACCCTGTTTTTAGCTAAATTTCTGAAAAACAAACAGTACATATTGAATGAAACCAACACACAAAAGTCGGTGACTTTAAGACCTTTCATTTTAATTGAATACATTAATTTTTAAAACTTATTTGAAAGTGATGAAAAGTAATAAAAACATGTATAAAGCTTGATTTGGGCGTTCGGTTTCAACGCAACAGCGGCGTTAAAGTCCGCATTGATTTGAACTTAAAATGAATAAACTTACGTTCGGTATTATTGAAACACGTATCAACCTGCTCGGATTGAGTGATCTTAGCGCCTTAAGCCATTATCGAGGCACTGCTACTGCCTACGTAAAGCCCTTGACATCATTTCACTTGATAGTAAGTGACGATAATGCTGAAGGTGGAAGCGGCTTACCAAGATTCCCCAACGCAATGGGGAACTGGCTATCTTATCGTTAAGTCAGAAAACATCTATCCTGTAACATTGATGTTTGGCGGCAAGACTAAGATAAGATGGTGGTAGCTAGCCAGGCAGGTTTATAAAATCTTGTTCCACTAACCAAACCGAGTCATAAAAAGGTAGACTCCGTCGGGAACAGAACCCCCTACCTCGTGATGTGAAGCTAAAGAACCTAACCCTTAAGCCACGGAGGCGGTTATATGTATTTATATAACTGGGATAAGAAAATAAACAATCCTTGTACAAAATGTTAAGTAGGGTAAATTTAAAGTCGCAAAACAAATTTCAATTAAAACTAAGTGTTTCTTAAGTTTAATAAACGATTTGCATAAGCCATGGAACTGTGACAACACATAAACAACTTCATCATTTAGTACTAACTTAACGTCGAAAGAAGACACCCAACAATCCTTTACAACAGCTCGAAATGCTTAAAAGCAATGTATATGGCTCTAAAAGCTACATATCTTAAACTGGAGTGCCACAAGGGTCACTTCTAGGCACTCCGTTGTTTCCAACTGCCAAGAACGGCTTAGGAAAGTTGACACTTCACGACATAGTTGCTAAAAGTTCAGAACATCGAGTGCTTTCAAGTTTTGAGATGACAGACCAGAAATTGCTGACCTCTGAAAATATTTTACATCTCTTATACTTGTGGGCCTTACAGAAACTTAACATCGATAAGGAGTTCTTATTGCACTGGGTGGTTCTACAGCAAATGGCCTGTGATTTAATGCCATCAAGGTTATGACAGCCCGTGATATTTTTCGCGATTACTTTCCAAAGTCATACTTATACTCGCAACACCAGACAGAGGTTATAAATTATGTATTTTCTGCGGCACAAAAACTTTTCGTTTGTGGAGTATGCAAAGTGATTTCCTGAATCATTTTTCACCATTTCTGCCAAGCTTTTTTTTGCAAAACTTTCGGACGTGAGTTCTGAATTTTAAAATAATGATGGATGATTTGTTTTCGTCGCAGGTTACTTAGAGATTGATTCAAGCAATTTAGTTGATTGGTTTCCAATTGGACTTTGTGATTGGCAGTCCTTATTAGAGAAGCCGTTTCTTTTGACACATAAATAGGAATGATTTTAAAATTGTTTTCATTTAGTCACTGTGTGATTAGTGGACTATTTAATACATTGAAAAAACACTAACAAAAGTAGGTAATTTAAAAGTAGTACTTCGTATATTATGCCATTTAAGTGTGCACCAAATTGATTTTAACGCACACGTGCTTTTTACTTTGCTTCTTTTTTTTAGGGTTCTGTAGCCAAATGGTAAAAACGGAACCCTTATGGATTCGTCATGTCTGTCTGTTTGTCTGTCCGTCCGTATGTCACAGCCACTTTTTTCCAAAACTATAAGAACTATACTGTTTAAACTTGGTAAGTAGATGTATTCTGTGAACCACATTAAGATTTTTACTCAAAAATAGAAAAAAAACAATAAATTTTGGGGGTTCCCCAAACTAAAACTCAAAAAAATTTTTTCATCAAACCCATACGTGTGGGGTATCTATGGATAGGTCTTTAAAAATGATATTGAGGTTTCTAGTATATTTTTTTTCTAAACTAAATAGTTTGCGCGAGAGACACTTCCGAAGTGGTTAAATGTGTGTGTGTACCCCCACCCCTGTAATTTCTAAAATAAGAGAATGATAACACTAAAAAAAATATATGATGTACATTACCATGCAAACTTCCACCGAAAATTGGTTTAAACGAGATCTAGTAAGTAGCTTTTTTTAATCCTTACTAATATTATATATGTGATAATGTGTTTGTTTGTTGGTTTGTTACCTTTTCACGCTTCAACGCCTTGACCAATCTTAATTAAATTTGGCATGCAGGTAGCCTGTGTCACAAAGAAGGACATAGGCTACTTTTTATCCCGTGAAAATAGCATATCCCGACGCGATTCCCGTGGGAACGGAAAATATACTCTTTTCTGGTTAATTAATATCGCAACGGAACAATGGATTGTGTGGTTTTTTGCACCGAGATGGTTGAGGGGGTGGGAAATGACACGATTTACAAATAAGCATATCCTGACATAGTTCCCGAGGAATCTGGAGAAAATCATGTCCACGCTCGCGAGCCGCTGCGGTAATTTTTATTTTTTTTGAGTGCGTTTGACTGCAACTCACCTGATGGTAACATGGTAACATTTAAAAAAACTTACTCATCCGTATTATGTACTGCCTAGTTTTGGTGCCATTTTCGTAAAACTGCAACTAAACTGGGTTTTAGTTGTGAATTCGACGAGTTCCAGATTAGATAAGATAAATTAGGAAAAATTAAGTGAGATTACTGTCGATTGATTGAGATGAGATTACAGCCGCAAATCACGTATAAATAAGTTTAGCTGTCAAAAACTCTTTAAGTATGTATCCATGTATTTTGTTTTAATGTTACTTACCCGTTTATGGTTAAAAATGGAACCATTATAGGATCACTCGTGTGTCTGTCTGTCTGTCCGTCCGTCAAAGTTAATTTGTTTAGAAACTACTAGACCGATTTAGTTGAAATTTGGTACATAATATGTAAGTTGGTGACCGTTAGACGAAAATGTAACGTAAATAAATTATATTTAAACGTGGGGGGCCACTTTTGGGGGGTGAATTAAAAAAATATAAAAAAAAAGTTTAGTAAACTCTATCATGTGACATACCAAATGGAAGAATCTCAAAAATGTTTCTTTTTTATAATTTTAAAATAAATGGTTTTATTGAAGAAAATGAGCTAAAAATTACCACACCCCCCCTCCCCCTCATGCCTTTTCCGAAACCACTGGGCCTAAAATCTTGAAAAAATTACATTATATGAAGTTAAATGCATAGATTACTGGCAAATGTATGAGAAAATCTGAAATCCTTCCGTTCCCACAGAAAAAATAAAATTTCCAAAGTCCAGAATAAGTAGACCCCTATTTACCTTAAGCATAGTATACTGTACTAAGAGGTCTTGTTCTGAAGGTATTTAAAGTTTTGTTGCAGAAACGTGTTTGTGTGACCCCAAGTCGCACTTGGCGGTTTTTTTTTATTTTACTCGTTTTCTCACAACTGTATTGAAAAACCTCGTATGATACCTGGGTGTAAAAAGTAATTGGCAAACTCGTGACTATAATAAACCCTCGCTTGCGGTTTTGGCTTACGAATGTCACTCGTTTGCTATTTACCTATTTATCACCCGTAAATTAAGGCGAGGTATTGATTAAAACAATTGTCTCTGTCTTTTTCTTTACGTGTAAAGAGTAAAGAAAATAACCACACTTTTTCACTTTTTCAATGGTTTTTCGTTTTAATCAAAAACTACAATGAAAGTATAAAAAATAATAACATTACTCATTTTGTATTATAACAAATATTGTTGGATATTTTTTTCAAATTTATACTTCAAATATTAGGCATAACTAGAGTTGAAAGTAACGGTGTAGACCTATCTTTGATATTTTTTTATACAGCCAAAACTGCTCAATCGTGTTTTTAATAGCTTTTAACCATCAACCAAATAAATTTTTTCAACCTTGGGTTTTCTATCGTTTAGGAGTAATTGACGTCAAAAATAACAAAAATCTGTAATATTACCGCTTTAAATCTATTTATCATAAATAACTATTAACAACTTTGGATAACACGAATAAAGTCACTAAAAAAGGTTTTTTTATATATTTTTCCTTTTTGTAAAGTTATTTTAGAAGCGTCGGTGGCTCAACCGGTAACGACTCGGTCCATCTAACCAGAGGTACCGGGTTCAAATCTGGACGGCCAATGTACCAATGAGTTTTTCAAAAACTTACGTACATACTTACCGATTGCTTTAACGGTGAAGGAAAAACATCGTGAGGAAACCTGCACAGGCCTGCGATGAAACTCGAAGGTTGTGTGTGAAGTCGACCAACCCGCACTGGGCCCGCGTGGTCGACTAAGGCATAATCGCCCTGATTCAGGGTAGGCTCGAGCCCCTCGGTGGGGACGTATATGAGCTGATATAATAAAAAGTTATTTAGTCTTTTACCTGCGATTACAAGTATTCGGTTGAATCTTGTAAAATTCAACCCACAATTTTTAAGCTTTATTTATTTAAAACTAGCTGTCCCGGCGAACTTCGTACCGCCTTACATAACATTACACTGCCCTACCCTACCCTACCCTACACTACACTACCCTACCCTACCCTACATACACTACACTACACTACCCTACCCTACACTACCCTACCCTACACTACCCTACACTACTCTACACTACCCTACACTACACTACCCTACCCTACCCTACACTACCCTACCCTACACTACCCTACCCTACCCTACATACACTACACTACACTATTAAACTTTATTGTTATCAAAACCTTGAAGTCGCAATGTTATTCTTCAACAGAGCGCGAACCGCAAGTCCTCTGTTACTTGACTTCCTGGTCATCCAAGAGGCCCAGCGCCGGCCGCTTCCTCCCCGACAACGTGGACCCGGCCCTCTGCACTCACGTCATTTACGCCTTCGCCACCCTGAAGGACCACAAGCTAGCTGAGGGGGATGAAAAGGATGCCGACATGTACGAGAAGGTCGTTGCATTGAGAGAGAAGAACCCGAATTTGAAGGTATGTTTTGGGCGACTTTGTTATCTGTCAGTGTTGCTGTACCCATCCAGTGGTTATGCGTTTTGTGCCATAGGTATTCCTAAACGAGTCTAAATAAGCATTCTGAGTTAAATAATAGGTCTTTACCTATGAAATTGCCTATTCAGTTTTTGAAATTCGATGCTAGTTTTTATTGAAAATAAAAAAAGTTATTGTTTTTTATTATTGACCTTATGGTGACACTACTTATGCTTAACTAGTGGAATGTCTTTCATGTTCCAATCCCCTGGGCTTCTTCTTCTTCTCGTGTGGAAGTGTCAATTCCTTAACATTAAATATACTTTTGCCAAAACTCGTACTCGTGCCACGTGGATCGCACGGGTGTTGCCTTTATTAGGTCTTCTGTTGTACAATATGGGCCCTTAGAGTACGTTTAGAAATGTGAAGTAGTCTGGGGTTCGCCACACTGGCACGATATGTTGGCATGTTCAGGAAGTATTCCCCATTTTTTCAGGCTTTCCTTGGATCGGGCTACTCTAGTTCGCAATCGATTTAGGGCTTTCCAGATTCTCCATTCAAGCTTACCTCCAGGTGGTAACTACTCTGCCGATTGGATGAAATGCACTAGGTGGCATGAGCTACTGTTCCACTTTTTCGTTCTAAATTTTATCTGGGTCTCACCGTGTAAGCATTCGTTTGTGATAAAGCTTTTCCTGGATTTAAGACGCAGTTTGACAGGAACATGGTTGTAGAGTGGATTTCGTGCATCCTTTATTTGTTTCCAGCGTTCCTTCGCCGCGGCCGCCTCCCTGCGTACAGCTGGGGGTGCTATTCCGGTGAGAAGGTGCAGTTTTTCGACAGGTGTTGGTTCAAGGCAGACGGTTATGAGTCTGCTGGTTTCATTTAGCGCTACATCTACGTGTCCACTGTGAGCAGAATTTTTCCAGACTGGGCACGCGTATTCAGCTGCTGAATAGCACAGGGCCAGTGCAGAGGTCCGCATTGTGTATGGGTTGGCACTCCATGTGCTTCCGGCTAGGCGCTGTAGTAGTCTGTTCCTACTGGTGACCTCCATCTTGGTGTTGATACAGTGTGGTTTAAATGTGAGGATACGATCAAGCGTGACTCCAAGGTTTTTTGGCATGGAGGTGTTTTGCAGGTGCTGGTCCTGCCAGAACACATGTAGAGGTTGGTTTGCCTTACGATTCTTTAGATGGAATGAGCAGAGATGGGTTTTATTAGGGTTTGGCTTGAGTTGATTTTCAGCGTAGTACATAGATAGAGTTGCCAGGAACTTAGATAGTTGTTTCTCTACGCTAGGGAAGTCTGTTACTTGGCTACCGAGAGCCAGGTCGTCCGCGAACAGGAAGTGCTTTGTGTTAGGCAGGATGGGCTGGTCGTTTGTGTATATGTTGAAGAGCATAGGGGCAAGGACGCTTCCTTGTGGCAGTCCGTTTTTTTGACGCCGCCATCTATTGTTGCTTCCCTGGAATGACACGTAAAATCTTCGATTTCTTAGCAGCTCCTTAATCATTTTCGTAAGGTGGTAGTCCCTTGACGCGTTATACACTTTGGGGATCAATCTGCGATGACTCGTTGTGTCATAGGCTGCAGTAAAATCGACAAGCGCTACCCCAGTTAAAGTTAAGTTCTTCTCGTAGCCATCTTCGATGTATTGTGTAAGGTACTTGGTTGGTGCTCGATATTCCCGGCCTGAAGCCAGCCTGTTGTTTGATTAACCCAGTGTCTAGGCTTGGGGCAATGCGGTCCAGAATTAGCCTTTCAAATACTTTATACATGTGGCATAAAAGAGATATAGGCCTGTTGTAGCTCTTTGGATCTTCAGGTGGTTAGCAAAGTTTTAGAATAGCCACAACGCGAGTTTTTCTCCAGGCTCTCGGTATTGTGATGTTGAGCCGGCAGTTGTTATGCCGGAGCGATGTACCATTGAATGGATCAAAGGCGTTTTCTTAGTAGTCAGATGGGTCAATTTTCTTGAATTTTCCTGAAAGTGACGAAATCTTATGCGGGGTATTTCCAAATATGACATTAGTAACGAAGAAACTGCTGCGATAACTCTAAAGCTTTAAAATTAAAAATGTGTATTTTTTGCCTCAATAAAGACGATTTTTTCAGGTGAAAAAACCCGATTTCATGGGGTTAAAGCCACCGTGCTCTCAAAATATCTAAACAATAGGCATATGTTTACCACCATTTAATTTCTAATAGTCTAATGCTATTTTGAGAATAAATTTTGTTTTAAAAAATCAGCAATTTCATAGATAAAGACCTAATAAACCTGCTATAATTGAATCCATCTAGATGAAATTTCATCAAGATTGATTAAATATGTCCATTTTTTTTCCTAGTTTGATAAAATAATGAGTGAGACCTTAAAAAGTTAAATATTATCAACTTTAAATAAAATTGAAAACATCGTTTTATTTAATCCAAATAGTAAAGTTCTCGACTGACGACCACGCATCGGAAGACTTAACCTAGGCAGTCCGTTGTCCAGCAGTGGATGTATTTCTTCTGCTATGATGATGATGAAGTAGAAAAACACTAATTAATTAGTAGGAAAACTTCTATATAGGGTATTAGGATTTTTTATGTCACGAAAAAGCATTACGGCCGCGTGGAGGGGGTAGATAGAGAAAGGCTGGCGGCGGCGGCAGCGGCAGCGGAGAGAGGGCAACGGCTATATTCGTAGATAGAGAAAAGTTGAGATGGAGATATAAAGCAGGTACTTAGCCAAGGTTACCCTTTCCACTTGTCCGTTGAAGTTTCACTTCTACTATAGGTCCCAGCACACATTTCGATGTCTTAAATCATTTTTTCTAATATTCTCTCTTCTTTCAGATCCTCCTTGCCATCGGTGGGTGGGCTTTCGGCTCCACTCCCTTCAAGGAGCTGACTTCCAACGTGTTTAGGATGAACCAATTCGTGTACGAGGCCATTGAGTTCCTCAGGGACTACCAGTTCAACGGTCTCGATGTGGATTGGGAGTATCCTAGGTAAGATAACCCATTCATTGTGTGCAATAAAATATTCATACATACATTCATAAAGTCAATTAACATTAAAGTGTCTCATTAAAAAATAAACGTGAGTGAAGCTCATTAAATAATGGCGCCGTAGGTATTCCAACGGTGGTACCATGATAAGTAAACCAGGATCTGATGATGGCATCCCGAGAAATCGATAATAACCTTCAAAAATCGTAGTGGCGAGGTGACTAGTGCGTTTGAAGTCGGTTTTTTTTGTTTAAAATTATATCTTCACTGTCCCATAAAGTCAAGCACGTCCAAAGAATATGGATGCAGAATTGCAGATGCTAGCTATCTGATTTACTTTTTATCATCTGTCAAAAACATCGTCACTTACCACCAGGTGAGATGTTGTCAAGGGTAAACCCAATTGGGAATAAAAAAAAAATGTTCAAAAAATTTTTGAAATACCTAGCCGTGACGTCATAGTTTAGCAGCGTCATTTACGTACTCATTTTGTGATTTTGGTAAATTAAAAATCGGAGACTTGATGGAAAACAAAACGAGTAAGGCTTTCTGAAGTAAGTAGGAGGGCAATTTAGTGATCAAGAGTTCATAATTTATTTCTGATGTTGTCGTCATCCCTAAAAGTTAGAACAACTGTTCACTTTAGCCTATTTCAATATTTTTTTACAAGATTTTATTTAACCTGCTTTGTTCGTGTGGGTCAAATCTTGCAAGCAATTTTAGAGCGACTTGCAGGGATTAAGCTGAAATTTGGTATGAAGCCGTATTCTGGGTGACAGTTTCCTTTTAGTATTTTGAAGTTTAATTGATAGAGTGAATAGGCACTATTTGAGCTTGCGTGTTACATCCTCGGCTGCATCAGCACTTACCATCAGGTGAGGTGCAGCCAAACGCACTCAAATTTTTAATAAAAAAAAAAAAAAAAAGATGATGAACTTTGACTGTGGAATCAAGGTCCCGGGATCGTCTATTGTTTTCATTCGAATCAAAGGAAATACAGTATTTAGCTAGCGTTTTCATATCTATACATATAATAAAACTGTAACGGGGCCGTGTCTGTACATGAAATATTTTTGGAAAATAATAACTGTGGTGGACATTACTAACGATATAGAGGCCAAAACAACAAATTTTGGAATTCTTGTCCGTCTGTCTGTTTGTATATTCGCGCATCACGCAAAAACTCCCTGGCCGATTTTGATGAAATTTGGTATGGTGTTTCCTTATAGCCCGGGTTAACATTTTGGATACTTTTTTCCCGGAAAATTCAAAGTTCCCGTGGGAAAATTCAAAACCTCCACGCGGACGAAGTCGCGGACACAACTAGTACGAAATAAATCGTTTTTACATTGTCACTCTGAACCTAAAAGCTCCTTTCAAATAAAAGCTTGTACCTAAAGTTTTTGGGTTTATGGCTGCTATTTTTAAATCTATGGATTAATTTTCACAGAGGAGCTGACGACCGAGCTGCGTTCGTCTCTCTGCTGAAAGAACTGCGTCTAGCTTTTGAGGGTGAAGCCAAAACTTCTGGCCAGCCGCGTTTGCTGCTTACAGCTGCGGTCCCAGCTTCTTTCGAAGCCATTGCCGCTGGCTACGATGTACCAGAGATCTCTAAATATTTGGTAACATATTTTTTTTTCTATTCTATTTTACATCATTTATTTTTAACCGCCTCCAGGAGGTCGCGGGTTGGATTCCGGCGGTTCGGTTTGGCTGGTGGTAGGACATTTTCTAAGCCCGCCTGGCTAGCTAGCGCCGTCTTATCTAAGTCTTGCTGCCAAACATCAGTATTAACAACATAGATGTGTTCCGGCTTGAAGATAAGATAGCCAGTTCTCCATTGCATTGGGGAATCTTGGTAAGCCCGCTTTCATCTTCTGCATCATCGTCACTTACCATCAGGTGAGATGATGCCAATGGCTTACCAATTGTGAAATAAAAACTCTTCTTTCTTATCGTGTGGCACAATTAACCGTGCTATCCGAGGTAAAGACGGCGGTTGCCTGGTGTTGCACTTAGCATCACCCGCGGTCATGTGTAGGGCATTCAGATTTACATCTATGGACGTGTGCAACGCGATCTTCATACACATCTGGAATCAGATGTGCAGGTTTCCTCACGATGTTTACCTTCACCGTTAAAGCAATCGGTAAGTATATGTACGTAAGTTTTTAATAAAAAACTCTTTGGTACATTGGCCGTCCGGATTTGAACCCGAGACCTCTGGTTAGAAGAGTCGAGTCGTTACTGGTTGAGGTATCGATGCTTTTTAATTTTTAACAATATTAAAAAAATATTCGGATATGTATAACGATTTCATACTGTAAAAACGCTAAACACGTTAAATAACCGACTTGAATCACAACGACCAAGTACAATTTTGCTTCAATTTTTTTGTTTTTTTCCTAGAAAAGTAGAGAACCAATTTTGATGGAATTTCTGTGGGTCTAATTTGAAAGAACATCCTTTCAAATAAAAAAAAACCGGCCAAGTGCAACTCGGAGTCACACAAATAGGGTTCCGCACCAAAAATTTAACTACCAACAGAACAAAACCTCTCAGTACATACCGACTTTGTAAAAAACTTTTGCAAACTACATCGTGTGACATGTCAAATGAAAGGGGGCTTGATGTGATAATCTCAAATATGTTTTTTTAATGGTTTTAAGATAAATCGTTTTAAAGGTTTTTTACGAAAATATGTGAAAATTGACCATTTAACACTTAATAACTTAATTCGTTTAATAATGGCCAATTAAATGGAGCTACTACTGAGCATGCAGAACAACTATCCCCAAGTTCGTAAAAAGACGACTGCATCATCACTTACCATCAGGTGAGTTGCAGTCAAACGCATTCAAATCACATCCACTAATATTATAAAGGCGAAAGTTTGTGAGTGTGTGAGTGTGTATGTTTGTTACTTATTCACGTAAAAACTTCTGAACGGATCCATCTGAAATTTGGTAGATGGATTAACACATAGGCGACTTTTTTTTACTCTCGCGAGCCACTTGCGGCTCGCGCACTGCGCACCCTCGAAAAGTCATATAAAAGTTGTCCACGCGGGTGAAGCCGCGGGAGACAGCTAGTTTTTATAAAAAAAAATCAAGGTTTTTTTTTTGAAGAATTTTTTCTTTCTTTACTGTGAAACGGTGTTCAGTATGAGATGAGTAGAAGCCCCGGTTACCAGCTCCTACACTGGTGTTGTTACATCTTGTAAAAATTACCCAAACTTTTATTTTCTTTTACAGGACTTCATAAACGTGATGACGTATGACTTCCACGGCCAATGGGAGCGCCAGGTCGGACACAACAGCCCCTTGTTCCCTCTCGAGAGCGCCACCAGCTACCAGAAGAAACTCACTGTGGTAAGTACCTACTTCTTAATTTAAGATAATGATTTGAGTTCTGCAGATCTGCGTTCTGAATTTAATTTTGACGTGACAAAACGTCTAATAAATCGATGGACGCCGCCTGCACGCACGAAAAAGGATGACTCATTGTCCCGTTACGTTATGACGTTTTCACGTTAAACTATCGTCCGTAAACCGACTTTACAGACAACCAATTTTTTTATGTAAACACTTTAAATTTAAATTCAGAACACAAATCCGCAGAACTAAAAGAGGGACAGACGAACGTACAGAAAGGTAGCTCGGATCAAAGCGACGACGAGCTATTGGGTAGACAACGCGCGAGCCGAGAAAGCGAAGCCAGAACCAACTTTACTCGTTAAAATTTGTTACTGCCCATTTGGGATTGTTTTACTGCCCGTTTTTGGTTTTTTCAACCGCCTATCCAATAATTAAACTACCCTATTTATAAATATAATAAAATAATAAATAAATATTCTGGGACAAATCACACATGGTCCCATCACATCACATCACATCTGGCCCCAAAGTAGGATACCCTTTGTTATGGGAACCAGAGACTGATATACATACTTATATACGTTTAAATACGTACATATATAGATATTTAATACCAAGACACAGAGAAAACAAATCTGCTCATCAACCAAATGTTTTCCCTGGGTGGGGATCGAACCCACAACCTTAGGATCAGTAGTCAAGAGCACTAACCACTGAGCCACCGAGTCATTCTTATAATTGTTAGATTGCCGAAAATCTAATACTATACTGCCCAATACAATATTTATAGACGACGCCTCGCGTAGCTAGCCGGATAAGAACTTTAGTGACTCTTGTAACATGTTTTAATAGTTTGCTTTTGATATTTGACGTAGCGTTTACTTATGTAATTCTCTTTCAGGACTACTCAGCTCGCGAGTGGGTTCGTCAAGGAGCTCCGAAAGAGAAGCTGATGATCGGCATGCCGACGTACGGCAGATCCTTTACGCTCATCAACGAAACACAGTTTGATATTGGAGCGCCCGCTTCTGGTGGCGGTAAGTTTTGATGTGGATAGGTAGGTAAAGTCGATTCGCTCAGATTGTGTCATTCATTCAAACAAAATGCAAGAATTAAATCTACTTTAGTAGACAATTTACAAATTACAGATACAAATCACGTACCTATACACATGTGTGAGCATTTTTTGACGTCAAGGCGGCGTTCTTTGACCCGCGGCGGCACGCGCTGTGTCGGTGTTTACAAAGTGCGAACGACACTATCTAAGCGAACGGGCTTTACTCGTAATTCTTCGTTCGTGGTCCCTTAAGGCACCCGGTTCATAATTTTGTATGTCAGATACGAAACAACATTTTTAACGCAGCACGATTTAATATATTATTATTTTCTTTTTTATTTTCATACGTACTTTAATCAATCGTTAACTGTCAAGCTGTAAATAGCCCCCCCCCCCCCCGGTATGTTTATAATACAATAATAACTAAATATCACCTAAGAAACAACAAAATAACAAAGAAAACAACAAAACAAATGACACTCGCGACCTTGAAGTACGACAACCGAATTTTGAGTGAAGTTTCTCTGAATATTTTATATTGTCAGTGTGGCAAAGGGTCACAGAGGTAGTCTGTTTTACTACCATACATGTCGATATGCATTCTAAATCGGGACACCAACCTTTGGCGTATTTTTAGGCGGTAATTTGACCCGCCGTAATTTTTCCGGCTCCCGGTAGGTCGACAGATAGGGAATTTGTTTTTTATTCCGGGTCCCGGAAATCGACAGACAAGTCATTAGTGTTTAATTGATATAAAAAATAAAGCTAATCAAATGGCGGAATAAGAAGAATCCAAAAATATATAATATACGCTTGTATCTCGAACACAACCCGCTGTTTTGTTAGCTATATGTTTTTATTTGACAAATTATATGGAGTCCAAATTATTTCATAATATTGTATATCTATAAGTTATTTTGTGAAGTCTAATTATTATTAGAAAGAAATCTAAAGTAATTTCTTCCGTTAATTTTTAATCTTTCAAGGGTCAACATATTAATATTAGGATCACATATTAATATTAATAATATTGATGTGTTCCGGCTTGAAGATAAGATAGCCAGTTCTCCATTGCGTCTTGGGAGGCCCGCTTCCATCTTCGGCATCGTCGTCACTTACCATCAGATGAGATGATGCAAAGGACTTACCAATTGTAAATTAAAAATAAATCACTATTCACCAAGCTTTCGCATTTTGAATGAAACAAAAATTTTAACAGTTACAGTATATTACATTAACTTAGATTTCTATCTTAACCGCCGGTCGTTGTGTAAGTCCTTGGGGAAGCCTTTGTCCTGCAGTTAGCTTTGTCAGGCGTCCGTATAACTTATACGTACAGTGGTATTTATTTTTTAGATGCGTGTCCGGTAAGTTAGAAGGTTCCGGCCTGTCCGGCTTTTGTTAGGCTGTTTATAAAATAAATAATAAAAAAAAATATTATTTCTCACCACAAAGCAACAAATTATACACAAATAAAAGGAGCAATATAAGGTCAAAACTACAGTTATGTGTAAGAGACTGGTGCCTAAGCTAAGATAAAAATATCTTGGTCACCAGGCCCTCACTTGGAAAAACGGAACATAATCAGTGAAATTGTGACAAAGCATGTACAAAAAAATCTAAACAGAAAAAGTTTATGTGTTGTGTGTGCGTGTGTGAGAGGGAGAGAGTGTGTGTGTGCGTGTGTGTGTGTGTGTTTGCCAGTGCCAAATATCAAGATTAACAGATTGATGTTTTTCGACTTAGAGATAAGACAGCCAGTTCCCCATTGCGTTGGGGAATCTTGGTAAGCCCGCTTCGATCTTTGCCATCATCGTCACTAATCATCAGGTGAGATAATGCCAAGGGCTTTTTAATTGTGGATATTAAATTGACGGGAGCGAAAACTCTTTAAAATCTGTGGTTATTTCCTTTATTCCAGGTCAAGCAGGCCGCTTCACCAACGAGGCTGGCTTCATGTCCTACTACGAGATCTGCGAGTTCCTTCGCGAGGACAACACGACCCTGGTCTGGGACAATGAGCAGATGGTGCCCTTCGCTTACAGGGGCGACCAGTGGGTCGGTTTTGATGATGAAAGATCGCTGAAGACTAAGGTGAGGAGAAAACCTTTATCCATCTTATAAATTTCAGTTGGAAGACATTCTCTGTAAAACGTAGAACTACAACTCAGGGTAATAGGGCATTTAGCGGCTTTCATCAAGCTGCAATAAGAATTACATGTCTAACTACACACACACAGTAAAGACTTACTTACTTACTTGTCCGACGCTCTTACGGTGAAGGAAAACATTGTGAGGAAACTTGCACACGCCTGCGAAGAAACTCTAAGGTTGTGATTGAAGTTGACCAACCCGCACTGGGCCCGCGGGTCGACTAAGATCCGATCGCCGTAATTTAGGGTACTTAGGCTCGAACCCCTTGGTGGGGACGTATATGAGCTGATATGATGATGTTTGTTTGCTTGTGAACTCTTTATTGTACAACAAAATATACAATTTGAGATACAGAAAAGAAGTAGCATGCACATAGGCGGACTTATCCCAAACATAATGATAGTATAGTTGTAAGTACTTTAGTCATGATGATGATGAGTAACTACTTACAAATATACGGTTTGTAAAAAACTCTAGATAGGACCCGTTAACTGGAGTTTCTACTCATCACTCTGAAGAGCGTTCCTCAAGGATCCATTTTATGGCGCTCCATACAAAAATGCACGAAACTTGTCAATCAGCTGATCGATTTGTAAAAAGAGTTCAAATGTTTTTTTTTGCTCATTTACTATGTACATCCATCCATAGGGAAAAGCTCTTCAATACGATTAGTAGAAGCCTACGTTAACGGCTCCTACTACATCAATTTTGTTAAACTCTGTATATAGTACTGTGAATTTAGAAACTGTGATGAGAAAAAGCTAATCATCATCATCACCACCATTATATCAGCCGAAAAACTTCCACTGCTGGACAAAGGCCACCCCCAAGAATTTCCACGGCGACCAGTCCTGCGCTGCTCGCATTCATCGGCTTCCCGCGATCTTCACCAGGTCGTCGGTCCACTGCGTTTTCTGGTGATCTTTTAACTAAAAACTTTGTTTGCCTCTATTTTCGATTTAAAAGTTTAAATAGTGTAATTGTGGCAGTAAAATTTCAGTATTTTGATAATAAGCTCCTGAACATCCTTTTCACAAATTGAAGTAAGTACTTATTTAAAAATAAATTATTTTACGCTTCAGATGGCATGGCTTAAAGAAGAAGGCTTCGGTGGCATCATGGTCTGGTCCATCGACATGGATGACTTTAGAGGATCCTGTGGCACCGGAAAGTACCCCCTCATCACGGCCATGAAGCAGGAACTTGGCGATTACAAGGTCAAACTGGAGTTCGATGGACCATACGAGTCATCGAACCCGAATGGGCAGTACACGACGAAAGACCGTAAGTTTCTAGTATATCACCGTCAGGCAAAGTAAGAGAGGAATACAATGGCAAAATGTGAGAGTAATCCTTGGGTAGAAGTGGCTTACTATGGGCCAAGGCTCAAGGTCACCCAAAAGGCAGTGGAGCGTGCTATGCTCGGAGTTTCTCTGCGTGATCGGATCAGAAACGAGGAGATCCGTAGGAGAACCAAAGTAACCGACATAGCTCTCAGAATTGCTAAACTTAAGTAGGAGTGGGCGGGGCACATAGCTCGTATAACAGATGGCCGTTGGGGCAGTAAAGAGTGGCGACCGCGCATCGGAAAACGTAGCGTAGGCAGGCCTCCCACTCGGTGTACCCGATGACCTGGTGAAGGTCGCGGGAAGCCGCTGGATACGAGCAGCGCGGAACCGGTCGTCGTGGAAATCCTTGGGGGAGGCCTTTATCCAGCAGTGGACGTCCTTCGGCTGATATGATGATGATGATGAGGAGTGACTACTCACTGAGCTAGTGAAATATTAAATAAGTACACGAATTAATTAAAAACTAAAAACCCCACTACTTAAAAATTTAACTCCTCTCTTTAGCCAGTCGGATAAAAATGTATCCTATATTACCCAAGGGATCAAGACTAATATAACGACGCCTAGTACTCCAAAATCCATTCAGCTGTTTAGGCTACAGAGCGTGCCAAAGAAATAAATAAACATACATACACTCAAGAAACATAACCCTACTTCTGGCATAGTCGGGTAATAATATTGATTCGAAATATGAAAAGGTAGGCAGACAGACCGTAACCCAATTCAGATAAATTTATAGCTTGATGATACTGGGATAGACTAGAGGGGAATTGACTCAAATTTTGTGCACAAGAAAAGGCCTGATTTTTAGAAACTTGCGGCCTTGACGCGTCCTCCAACTGCGTCTAAGCTCGCACGATAAAAATAACAAAATGGAGGGCAGGAACAGGGTTAAATTATGTATAGTAATACTACCAAAACTGAATTTACTTTAAAAATGAATTTAAAGAAACCAATAAAGAGAACAGAACAGTAGGAAAAGGTAAATAACAGGAGTCTGAACCAAAGAAAATTAAAATCTTGATAAATACATAAAAAACAAAACAATTTAAAAAGAAGATACTATAAAAAACAGATTGAAAATAAACAAAATGGTTGACTTCGTCACAAACTTGTTACTATAGAGTTGTCTTACTACCTCCAGATAGGTTACATAGATAAACAGGGATCATTGCTGCATAAGAAGTGCTAATCAGCTGATTTTGCATGTGATGACAATTACCATCATTACATCAGCCAAAAGAAGTCCACTGCTGGACATAGGCCTCCGCAGGTTGACTTCGTCACAAACTTGTTACTATAGAGTTGTCTTACTACCTCCAGATAGTTTAATTAGATAAAAAGGGATCATTGCTGCATAAGAAGTGCTAATCAGCTGATTTTGCATGTGATGACAATTACCATCATTATACGTCAGCCAAAAGACATCCACTGCTGGACATAGGCCTCCGCAAGTTGACTTCGGGCTTAGAAAATGCCCTACCACCAACCAAACCGAGTCTTTTGTAAGACTAACTTGTGTTGACCCCACCGGGAATTGAACCCGCGATCTCCTGGTATAAAGCGAATGAACTAATTATTACGTCACGCAGGCGGTTAAAAAAAGTTAGGAAGGGTTTTGCCATAATCGTCACACTTGCACAATACCAGTCTTCGGTGTGGTTGCAGCTACCCATCCGGTTATATCCCTTAGTCTTGTCTTACTTACCTTTGGGGATGAAATGGGGTACCACAAGCCAAACATAGGAAGGTACATTTACAGGTATACATTCTTCTTTTACAGCTAACGAAGTGACGTGTGAAGAAGAAGATGGCCACATATCTTATCATCCTGACAAGGCTGACTGCACAATGTACTACATGTGCGAGGGAGAGAGAAAACACCATATGCCGTGCCCTTCGAATCTCGTGTTCAACCCTAACGAGAACGTCTGTGATTGGCCAGAAAACGTTGAGGGTTGCCACCATCATACACAAGCTCCCCCAGCTAGACGATAAGAACAGTTGCTACCAAGTAGAAATTCATAGTTTATTTGTTAATTTTTGCTTCAATATTGTATCTTCATTAGATTTGACACGATACACGATAAGACAAGAAAAAAGAAGAAACAGAATCTTAGGTATGATATTTTTGACAATTATTTGACATGAAAATCAAAGTTTAAAAAAATCACCATATTATGTCTTATTTTGATTCGAATAACTTGTTTTATTACCTAGAGCAAAACAATACTTACTTATAAGTACTTTTATTTTCTTGCAATATTGAGAGATAATCTTTACCCATCAATACCTTATTTTTAAGAATTACCTAACCTATAGAATTTTCAAATGCAGTTATTTATTGGCGATATCAATATAGATAATATGCGAGGATCGTGTGATATAAAATAGATGTAACAATTTGCAGTAAAAATTATGAATACTTTTACTTTCCCAAAGGTGCATAATATTCTCTTTAGTCTCAAGGTATATCAAAAGCTGGCAAAAAAGAGAACCAATCAGTTTTTTTTTCATGATCGTAAGAGGGGTATAACGTCACTGAAAATCGAGAATACATCTTTTTTGTTTTAACATGAATACAGTTTCTATTGGATTGAAGCGTGTTTGCTTCTAAAGTCGTTTTAGAATATAGACTTACTCGCGTATTTGCACCTAAAATTTTTTGCTGACGTATAACGATAGACACAAACAAAAACTTGACATTCACAGATTAAAAACCACCAAATATGGACTGAGGTCACTTTGCTTCTATGTTGATGCATTGTGTCTCAAAAATGAGAAAATTACCTTAGTAAGTTTTGAAATTTTGGTAAAAATATCATGCATTTTTGGGATTGTATTTTTTATTTATTAGCTCTTATTAGTAATCTAAGGCTTAATATGTATTTTATACATTTAAAATACTCAGATCAGCTACAAACACTGCCTTTTACACTGCCAATGCTGATTCTAATAAGAAATACTTGGAAAGTGACAAAAATAATGTTAATGTGACGACATCTTATTAGTTTTATTATGTAGATAGGTTTGTAAATATTGTATTTAGGTATAAAGAGATGTAAGTATTATTAAAGGTTTTTTTATAGAATTCTATTTGTTTATTTTTAAATTTAAACAGGTCAAATTTTAAAGCTAAAAGTAATTTATTTCATCATCCTATCAACTCATAGACGTCCCCACCGAGGGACTCGGGCCTACCCTGAATTAGGGCAATACGGCCCTAGTCGACCACGCGGGCCCAGTGCGAGTTGGTCGACTTCACACACAACCTGCTAGTTTCTCCGCAGGCGTATGCAGGTTTTCTCACGATGTTTTCCTTCACCGTAAGAACCGTCGGATAAACGTACATATGAAATCTAAATTCGAAATCACATTGTTATGTGGCAGGTTTCGAACCACGACCTCCCGGACAGGAGGCAGCGGCCCTAGCCTTTACGCCACCGACGCTCTGTGAAAATTAACTAAACGTGCTCAATTCATTGTGACACTAGTAGAAAAATTAAGTCACTATTAAAATATTTTATTATTAGGGTTCCATACCTCTGAAGGTAAAAATGGAACCAAATAGGATAACTCGTGTGTCTGTCTGTTCGTCCGTCTGTCACAGCCAATTTGCTATAAAACTACTACCTGGATCGATTGGGTTGTTTGGTACACATATGTAAGTCAGTGACCCAAAGACGGATGTGTAACGTAATTAAATTGATTTCAAACATGGGGACCACTTAAGGGGGAATAAATAAGATTTTAAAAAAAAGTTTTCAAAGGCAAAACAAAAGGCCTTAAAGAATTTCAAATTTAATATGTATATGTATTTATAAATGCTTTATAGCACACAAGGAATAATTACAACATGATTTTAACGGACTTAAGTGTACAAAAGGCGGTCTTATTGCTAAAAACGATATTTTCCAGACAACCCTTGGCAGGTGAGATATATTCAAATGTAATAAGTAATACAACGATATTGCAAGGATCTGATAGAAAGGTATGTTCCAAAAGACAAAGAATAATCCACGGTCTAAACTTAATGTATAAATGTATACTTATGTTTTAAATATAAATATGGGTTGATAGATAATAATAATTGTATTCCTATATATACATAATATATACTCCAATGTTTACAAGTATAGATATACATATATACGCACATAACTACTGGAGTAGGAAAAATTCCCGAAGACGCAGCTTGAACGCTGCTAATGACTCAGCGTGAAGAACATCGGAAGGTAAAGAGTTCCATAGACGAGTGGAAATAACATAGAAGGACTGGGTGTAGTATTGCGAGTGCAAGTGTAAAAGTTTTAGCAGGTTATCCTCTTTCGCTATAAAATAAGTGACCGGGATGACACTGCAGGCTTATATCCACAGAGGTCAAAATTGAGCGGCTTGGAGAGCTGTGGTGGCACGTGCGACCTACGATGGTTACGTCCCTCAGCCATGAGGATACGACAAAGAAGAAGATCCTCTTTAGATCTAAGCGGTCGATCGTGATCAGATCCAAGGTACGTGATATTGGTCTTCGGGTAGGTTGGATCATTGGGATTATACAGGACATTAAATACAAGGGAAAGGTGAAAGTGACGCCATTGACGGATAGGAAGCCATTTAAGCTAGGTGCGTATGCAAATAAGTGGTCATATTTGCGTAACCCAAATATAAAACGAATGCATACGTTTTGTAACTTTTCGAGTTTAGACCTATTGTATATTACCTTTTGATGTAAAAAAAATATAATGTACACCCTGTTTTAGACATTGATTGCAAAATTTCTCGAAAACAAATAGTGAATGTTGAATGAAATCAACACACAAAAGTCGGTGACTTTAACACCTTTCATTTTAATTGAAAACATTTTTTAAAAGTGAATAAAAGTAATAAAAACATGTAAAAATCGAGAATTGGGCGTTCGGATTCAACGTAACAGCCGCGTTGAAGCCCGCGTTGATTTGAACTTAAAATGAATAGAATTACGTTCGATATTATTTTAACACATCTCAACCTGCTCTTATTGAGTCATCTTAAAGCTATAATGTCCGTGTGATTCCCGGTTTGCAAACAGGACCAACCCATTTCTTCCGTGGATGTCGTAGAAGTCGACTAATGTAATATCGAGGCAGAAATTCACCACCATAATATTTAGTTTTATTTTCTTAGTAATAAATTAATTAAAATTATGTCTACTGGACCTAATATTTGAAACTTAAAAAATATTGCTCATTGCCTAACGAGTGTGATACGTAGACTTAAAATTATTCTTCATTATTGCAAATTAGAATTATTTATCTGTTGCGCCTACTGTAACATTTTAGAAATTTAATAAATCATTATAATTATAATATATTATTATATCGAGTCTACAAATACATTAAAAAAAGTAAAAACCTCTTTTCTTTTACCATAACAGCCTTGAGCATAATGTCACAAAATAAATTAAACATAAGACTCGAACGAGTTGAAAGCTCGCAGGGGAAGTTGCTGTCACCCGCAAATTTCCTGATAAGCACCCTGTCGGGTCCGATCGAGGGGTGAACGATGAAGACTTGGAAGTAACCCTGTTATCTGAACCGTTAATGGGCGAATACGGGCATCGATTTTTTGGAGCTGTTCGCACCAATTTTAGGGCGAGGTTCGTAGGTACATGAAATAAAGTAGGTAACTAAGGAAGTTTAAAAAAAACCTAAAAATATATAGGTACTAGCTTTTGCCCACGGCTTAGTCCGCGTGGATAACGTTTTTATAACTGTCTTTGAGGGTAAGTGTAGCAGTGATGCCGGCCAATCACGCAAAATGGGCGCAGCGGTCTCCTGGTTGCGGAAATCAGCCCGCCCCTAACTTCAACTTCAACAAGTGTTGCGAGAACCGGGAACTATGTCACGATATCCTAATTAGTAATTTATGTTATTTCCCACCCCCTCAATTTCCAACACCCCCAAAATTACAATAAACCATTCTTCGGTTGCGATGTTAAAGAAATTAACCAAAAAAGAGGATTTTTACAGTTTCCTCAGAAACTGCACCAGACATGCTATAATCACGGGATATAAAGTAGCCTATGTCCTTTCCCGTGACACAAGCTACATGGAAATTTCGTTTATATCTACGTGGAATTTGTGTATAGTAGATATTTATTATTATTTTAGCTGAGTTAACATTATTAATAATTGCTATACTTGCAAAGGACGACAAGTTCTAAGCACCCTAATTTAGCAACATCTATTGTAAATATGTAATACTTTTTGTATTGTATCCACAATTGATAAGCCCTTGGCATCATCTCACCTGATGTTAGTGACGATGATACCGAAGATAGTAGCGGGCTTACCAAGATTCCCCAACGCAATGGGGATCTGGCTATCTTATCTTCAAGCCGGAACGCATTAATGCTGTAAAAACTATTAAACTTGCGACACTGTAACCTGTAATTTAAACGCCACCGTACCAGGAACACTAGGAGGGTCAAAACACATAAAACTGTAAAAAGTTTTCACATCTGTGGGCAATCCCGGAGTGGTTAGGTCTTTTATTGGAAAGCTCTTAGCATCATCTTACCTGATGGTAAGTGACGATGAGGCCGAAGATAGAAGCGGGCTTACCAAGATTCCCCAACGCAATGGGGATCTGGCTATCTTACCTTCAAGCCGAAACACATCAATGCTGTTAACACTGATATTTTGGCGGCAATACTTAGATAAAACGGTGTTAGCTAACCAGCGGGCTATGAAAATGCCCTACCACCAACCAATCTTACAAAGTTGATCCCGCCGGGAATCGAACTTGTGGTGTGAAGCGAATGGACTTACCATCACGCCACGAAGGCGGTCATAAGATACCAAAATGTTAGACTTAATTCGATTTAAACTGTAATAAACTCCAAGCTCATCTTATGTTTACACCTGTACTCACGACAGACCTCTCACATAGCCATTGCTGATATCTATCACTTAG
This sequence comes from Coleophora flavipennella, assembly GCA_947284805.1. Lineage (NCBI taxonomy): Eukaryota > Metazoa > Arthropoda > Insecta > Lepidoptera > Coleophoridae > Coleophora > Coleophora flavipennella. The sequence goes on from OX369297.1 coordinate 11,633,858, forward strand.
TAATAAAGAATAAAATTGAATAAGAAACGTTTTTGCTGATAGTAGGTGATGCAATGCAATCCGCTATTCGCACGATATAGTTCTTGTATATGGTCCCCGATCACGAACCAACACTTAATTTTACACGGCCGGCACTTGTTTCTAACACTAAAACAGAATTAAAAGCTTGAGAATCGATAATTCACAGTTATACAGATGAAACTTTTGCTCCAAGTGATCTTATAATTTTAACTGCAGTGGCCTTTCTTTCTTATCGTGTGGCACAATTAAGAGGACTGTGAACCCACGGTGAAAATTCGACTTTTCATACAAACGACGATAACGATTTTCACCTCTTAAATGTTAACCGATTTGGACCAACTTTTGATAGGTTGTGAGTCAGAACAAAAGCTAGGCTTATACGTTTCGTCTTCTTTAAAGTACTGACTATTAATAAAAAACTGTCCGAAATTCGTTTTGTATGAAAACACGTGAACGACAATAAAATTAAACTTGGTAACTTTATCTAAAAAACAAAAACGTTTAAGCCTAGCTTTTGTTCTGACTGACAACCTATCAAAAATTGGTCCAAATCGGTTAACATTTGAGAGGTGAAAATCGTTATCGCTATATGAAAAGTCGCAGCTTACAATCCTCTTAACCGTGCTGTTCAAGGGACAGACGATGGCGGTTGCCTGGTGTTGCACTTAGCATCACCCGCGGTCACGTGTAGGGCATTTAGATTTACACCTACGGACGTGAGCAACGCGATCTTCATACACATCTGGAATCAGATGTGCAGGTTTTCTCACGATTTTTACCTCCACCGATAATAATAATAATAATAATAATAATAAAATAGCTTTATTTTCATTCCACAAAATACAAAAATTAACAATTTACAAATTAAAGCGGTACATTGATTGATAAAATAATAATAATATGAAATTGTAATTTAAAAATTGAATTAATAAAAATATGCATGCTTAATTTGTGGACCCCCTTAGGGTAACAGCCTCCTCCAAAGAATTCCATTTTATTCTGTCTTTGGCGCTGGTCATCCAGTCTCTTCCTGCATTTGCCACAATCTCGTCTTGCCAACGAGCGCGCGGGCGACCTCTCTTTCTCAGGCCAAGCGGTCCTTTCCATTTTGTGATGTTGATTGTCCATCGATTGTCACCGTATCTCGCAACATGACCAGCCCACCTCCATTTTAGACTTTGAGAGAAATGTAGAGCATCCTTTACCTTGGTTACTTTCCGAATTTTTGTGTTTCCGATAAAGCAATCGGTAAATAGGTGTATGTACGTAAGTCTCAAAAAACTCATTGGTATATTGGCCGTCCGGATTTGAACCCGGGACCTCTGGAAAGGAGGACCGAGTCGTTACCGGCCAAGTCACGATTTATGGTTTAGCTTTAGACTGCAACTGAAGACTTCAGATAATATCCTGTTTATAATCGCATTCACGTTTATTTTTTATTCACAATTGGTAAACCCTTGGCATCATCTCACCTGATGGCAAGTGACGATGATGCCGAAGATGGAAGCGGGCTTACCAAGATTCTCCAACGCAAGGGGGATCTGGCTATCTTATCTTGAAGCCGGAACACATCAATGCTGTTAACACTTATTTTTGGCGGCAAGACTTAAATAAGATGGTGGTAGCTAGTCAGGCGGGCTATGAAAATGCCCTACCACCAACCAAACCGAGTCTTACAAAGTTGACCCCGCCAGAATAAAACCCGCAACCTCCTGGTCTAACCATTACGCCACGGAGGCGGATAAATCTTTCTTACCTTACTTACCTACTTTATCCTACTCACCAAAGCTTGTCCTGGCCTCAGCTACGAGAACTCGCCACTTGTCCCAGTCTTGCGGCTTCTCATCAGTCGCTAGCTTGGAGCTCGCGCAGATCCGCGTTTACAAACGTCGCCCCATCGAGACTCTTCAAAAGATGATTCTGCTTTTCCTTTTTCTTTTTCACATTTATAAATTAATGGTAGAGATGGTCAAAGTGTCAGAGCGGTAACAGGAGCGTTGAGGTCTTTTTGCTTCAAACACACCCTGAGATAAATCGGCCTGATTAATGACCCGACCTGCAGGGCCTGTGGTGAAGATATAGAATTAATGGAACAATTACTGTGTCACTGCGATATTCCTGCTAGTAAGCGCATGTGTCTCCTCGATGCAGTACATGTAAGAGTAGGCTAGACTGCAAAAACATTGTAGGGGTAGACAAAAAAGATCCCATTGGGTCGAAGCATCGCTGCGACTGCAGCCCCGGTCATAAATACAGATAACATAATGATAGAAACGTCAATGCAATTTAAAGTAAAGGTCGGTTAAGACTTATGCTTAACTAGTGGATGCCCGCAGCTTTGCACGCGCAGATCCCGATTTTTGCGGCTCCCGTGGGAGTTTCTCAAAATCCTTTCTTAGCGGATGCCTACTTCATAACATCTACCTGCATGCCAAATTTTAGCCCGATCCGTCCAGTGGTTTGGGATGTGCGTTGATAGATCACTATGTCAGTCAGTCAGTCAGTCAGTCACCTTTGAGTTTTATATATTTAAAGATAGTCACACGGGCTTTTGGTCGGAATTTGTAGGGTTCAGTTTGTCATTTTTCTTATAAAAGAAAAATTACATTTTGTGGTTTTTACATTTTACATTTATCAGCAAAGTAGGTACCATTTATGTGTTTATTGTATACTGTGTTTCAAGTTCCCACAAAAAGTCCGCGAAAGCTTCAGCAAAAGTGCTATCATTTTGCTAGAGTATATAGGTTAGTTTATAGACTATACATATGATGTGAAGAAATAGTGATCTTGAAAACTGAAAGCTCACTAAAAGATTAATGAAGAAGTAAAATCTACAATTACTACCAAAACAATATTTATTACACTAAAGACAAGGCGGTATGGCCAATGAGCCTTAGCCTGCCCTAAAAAGGGCAAAAAAATAATATGGTCACATATACTTTTTCAAGTGGGCTTGCTACTGGAGGAGCTGCCATCCTAGCTAATCCTCTTCTAGGGCCCAGGAGCCACCACGGAATGAGTGGAGATGAGAGGAGAGAGCGGCGTATCGGCTAGGTGTATCTACCGAAGTTGAGCAGACATGTATGCTGGCTGGAGCGGAGATGGGCCTGCATCCGCTTTAGTACGGAATGGAGCTAATATGGGACTAGCGGCGGCACTTAGCTTTCGCCGAACACCGCTCATATCCGCCCCAGCCTGATTGCGAGACTTTACTTACCTGTCCGCTTTGATCATGCCATACAATTTTATGAGACACTAGCTGTCCCGGGGAACTTCGTTCCACCCTACACTACCCTACACTACACTAACCTACCCTACACTACACTACCCTAACCTACACTACACTACCCTACCCTACACTACACTACCCTACCTTACACTACCCTACCCTACACTACACTACCCTACCCTACCCTAAAACCAATTATTTTTACTGATAATATTTTTATTATTGATTAATATCATATTTGAATACTTATTATCTTATTCCGGACGAAGACAAATGCAAAAACATAAAAAACATAAAAATTGGTCCACCCATTCTTGAGTTATTACAAATGGTGTAACTAACACGACTATCTTTTATACATATAAATTAATATATCTCCTCTCCGCACCCTGAACCCTATCTACTGAAGCTAGAGATGTGTAAATAAAGAAATCCTATTGTTCTTGTAACGACATATCTCCTCTTGGCTTTGGTAGGTTACGGGCCTTGTGACCGCCTCTACTCTGAATATGAATGAAACTTTTTTTTATTAAAAATTTGAGTGCGTTTGGCTGCACCTCACCTGTTGGTAAGTGCCCATGCAGCCGAGGATGTAACACGCAAGCTCAAATAGTGCCTATTCACTCTCGTCTTGAAGATTCCTAAATTATACGAATCGGGGAATACAGACGCCGGCAGGGAATTCCACTCCTTGGCCGTTCGCATGATGAAGGAAGAAGCAAAACTCTTCGTGCGTAAAGGTGGAACATTAACGACAAAGGGGTGGAATCGCCCTCCGCGCCTGGTCTTCGAATGATTTAATGGAGAGTGGGGAATGAGGTCGTGAAGCTCCAGGGCACACTCAAATATTTCTCACTTATTTCCCCATTTCAAATTTAAACTTCTCAAAAACGTTTATTTATTACTGTAAAAACAACTCGTCAGACATCCTCACCGTAAGAGGCTCAGTAACCAAGCTCATCACATCTGCTCATATATACGTCCCCACCGAGGGGCTCAAGCCTACTCTGAACTAGGGTGATCGGGCCTTAGTCGACCACGCGGGCCCAGTGCGGGTTGGTCAACTTCACACACACCTTCGAGTTTCTTCGCAGATGTGTGCAGGTTTCCTCACGATGTTTTCCTTCACCGTAAGAGCGCCAGATAAACGTACATATGAGATCGAAATTCGAAAACACATTGGTACGTGGCAGCACTTGAACCACGACCTCCCGGATAGGAGGTAGCGGCCCTTACCGTTTGCGCCACCGACGCTCCAAGCTCATGATTATTATATCCCATCCCTCGCAAGCTCCGTACAAGCGCAGTTTGTTTCTTATCCTTCCTAATATTATAAACGCGAAAGTTTGTATGTATGGATGTTTGTTACTCTCACGCTACTACAGATAAACCGATCTAGATGAAATTCTTTAGGTAGACAGACAAGTACCTTGATTAACATATAGGGTACTTTTTCCGCAATCGCGAGCCACTTGCAAAATTAAGAACGTAAATTCTAAAAGCCAAGCCTCTGAATAAACTGTTTTCACTGTGATTGATTTAGGGCTATTGAATGGAAACTACTCGCAACATGAACTATTTCCTGATATGATGCCCATCCCAATGCCGTCCTGTTAACTCCTATACACACCCCGTGATTTACATTTTTATTTAAGGCGAAGCACCGGTGGAGAAGCGGAGAAACCCTTTTGCTAGATCACATTTTTGGGTAATTACTACTAAATATCGGTCTTGCAAAAAATATTGGACATACTTAAGGAAAGGACATACTTATTGTCTGTGGAATGTGCTAATATGTTACACGATAGTGTGTTCTTTACTCGATCATAAAAAATCCCAAAAACAGTTCTAAAACGTCTAAAAAAATTGGTTGTCTGTAAAGTCGGATTACGGACGATAGTTTAACGTGACAGCGTCATAACGTAACGGGACAATGAGCCATCTTTTTTCGTGCGTGCAGGCGGCGTCCATCGATTTATTAGACGTTTTCACGTCAAAAAGTTTAAAACGAAATGTTTATTAATAAAATTTCTAATTATGCACATAGTTTTTATATGGAGATATTTCTTTTTAAGTACTGCAGAGAATCTGCTAAATTTTAGTTTTGAAATTGAAGTCTTAAGAGAAATAACTACGAAAAACATTCAATAAGTGAAAAAGTGTGGTTATTTTCTTGATTCTTTACACGTAAAGGAAAAAAACAGAGACAACTGTTTTACAAATGCCTCGTCTTAACGTTCACATTCGCCGCATGTAATAGAAAAATTCGCTATACATTACGTGTCTGCAGAACTACGTGACAATCTGTCCATACGAAACATGGCATACATTCCAAACAAGCAGACTGAATGTATCCAGATGCAACTTGAATTTGCCTACTGAAATAAGTTATATTTGCAACTTGCATGAGTGACCAGTTGAACATGCAGATCTTGATTCTACGTGAACGAAATACTGCGAGCATTCTTACTATTATTATAAACTAGTGGGTGCTCGCAGTTTCACCCGCGCAGACCCCGTTTTGCCGTTCCAGTGAGAATTTCCCAAAATCCTTTCTTAGATGATGCCCATGTCCTAATTGCTATCTGTATTCCAAATTTCAGCGAAATCCGTTCAGTCGTTTCAGCTGTGCGTTGATATACCAGTCAGTCACCTTTTCCTTTGTCCCGCGTGGACAACGTTTCTATGACTTTTCGAGGGTGCGCAGTGCACTTGCGGCTCGCGAGCGTGAAAAAAAGTAGCCTTTGTGTTAATCCAGGTCCTAATCTGTCTACCTACAAAATTTCAGCCAGATCCATTCAGTAGTTTTTGCGTGAAGAAGTTACAAACATAAACACTCACACACTCACAAACTTTCGCCTTTATAATATTAGTGTGATATGAAAATGAGTTTATTGGTTACCTCCTCAAGCTTTAACTGCTTTACGGATTTAAGTGTGTTCGACTCATTGCAGAAGTGTTGCGTTCTGTTATCTTTATTTATTTTTTGTTGTGACTGAAGTTTTCATGATTCTGTCAAGTTCCTATCAAGTTACATTGCCTATATAAAGTTTGCCAAGTATAGTTCGTTCGGTGATTAAGCTGCAGTACACCGGAACAAAGTTCTGGAAATGTGTTGAAGGATGAAACAATTTTTTAAAAAAATGCATCTTTTTATTTAGAATTCATCATTAATTTTAATCAGTTTCACTGCTGGACGAAGTATCTTCAGAATTGTCGCCTACATTAATAATTAAAGATTGAATAAGATTCGCGCGACAACGTGCGTCGCGATTGATCTCAGAGCGGCCCCTTTGTCGCCACCGTATGACGTGAGCCGTCAGCGCGAACTTTATGTCTATTAAGAATCTATTTCATACAACAAATCACCACACTTTGATCACTTTGATCGCGTCTACCTCGGAAGAAAGCCGGCTTGAGACTTCGGGGAGGGGATTATTAGCACGTACGGATTATCGACTGACTCGGTGGCTCAGTGGTGAGCTGATTTGTTTGCTCTGTGTCTGGGTGTTAAATATCTATATATGTATGTATTTAAACGTATATAAGTATGTATATCAGTCTCTGGTTCCCATAACACAGGGAATCCTACTTTGGGGCCAGATGACCATGTGTGATTTGTCCCAGAATATTTATTTATTTATTTACGGAAGCTACCAAGAGTCACAGGTCACTAAAGTTGTATTTGTTAAGTTATGACAGATTTTGTATCGAATGGGGTCCATTGGACCCCACCAGGCACGTGAAGGGTTAAAAAGAGATTTCATCTTTTATTACTTTTTATAGGTGTTTTGAAGTAAACAAATGTGCTGGACCGGTCGTTGTGGACATCCTTGGAGGAGGCCTTTGTCCAGCAGTGGAGGTAATTCAGCTTATATGATGATGGATGATGATTAAACGAATAATAATTTTTTTATAGATTTTAGTACTTTAATGGTCCAATTAAATTATGTTTATATTTTATAATATTTGACAATATTTAAAGTCCTACTCCCTTCTAATATTGTTGTGCCCAAACTGGCTCCATGATGACAAGGTGACTGATTTCCTTTTACACATCTGTAAAAACTCATGGTAACAAATATTTTTTTTACTTTTGACTATAATTTATGGGTATTTATGGAAAATTACACATTCCATTCTATTCGGCGTGGTCGTCTAAGGCCCGATCGCCCTATTTCAGGGTAGGCTTGGCCCCTTAGTGGGGACGTAAATGAGCTGATGTGATGATGACACATTCCATAAGCCAGTCAACAATAGTGATAAATACTTTATTTAAATGGACAGCATTTAGATTCCAATAAAAATAATGTGGCATGTTTGATTTTGTCGTGGCTATAAACTATCAGTAATGTAAAAGACCCCATTCATCAACCTGTCCATTAATGATTCCACTGATACAGGCCATTTCTTTCACTCGGCATCACCATCATCATTGAGACCGTCAATAAACAGTCGTTTAATTAAACTGCTCAGCTTGACAACATTCAAAGTAGTTAAGAGCTTTTTAACACTAGCCGCTTTCCAGGTATGGTTTAAGTTATGAGATATTTTCTTCAAATATATTAAAGACTCAGGATCAAACATTAAATTACTTAAAATTTCAAGTAAATTCTATGAAAGTTAATAACTTATTGTGCCACACGATAAAAACACACCCTGGACACTTCATACAACGGGCCAGAAATGACATTTCAAAAAAGGAATGACGGAACAAACAAAATGGTGGCGAAATCCTATTTGTTCGACAACCAAACTGAAACTAAGTATATGAATCAGCTATATGCAATTTGAATTGATTGAAACCAAACAGGCCTAATATATAGAATCTTTCGCATTCTTTGTACAAAAACAGGGATGCAAGCATATCTTCTTGGCTTGAAGTTTGTCGTGCCTTGAATTCAAGCTAGCTAATATGGTGTACATAAATCGTCTCGTTGCTGTAGTCTGCGTCGACGTCGTCATCAACAAACTAAACAAGGTAATTTTTTGTCTCTGAATGTACCAATTCAACGCGTCGTAGAGAAAAAGTGAGAGACACCGACGGTCAGCACCAAGAAACTTGAAATAATAAAATAAAAGTAAAAAAACTAAAACCCGACTACAGAAAATTATGAAACAAGAGATTTCTGTCTGAAATCATGGCGTTTATCTTTTTATTTTTTAGCCATATTGATGGTTTTCTTCTGATAAAAAATATAATTACAATAGGGCTTGCGACCACGGCTATTACCCCAGATGAAGGGAAAAACAAAAAGATTTCGATACAAAATATGCATGAAAACTTTTTTTTCTTCGTGGTAACATACCACAGTTAAACAGATTCAATACTTTTGTTCTTGAATCATCATCATATCAGCCGAAGGACGTCCTCTGCTAGACATAGGCCTTCCCCAAGGATTCTTGAATACTCCTTTTGGTAGTATGTTAAGTCGTGACATTCCTACCATATCTTACTACATAACCGACCACTAGATTTCCCAAGATTATCTATAGGATCGTCGGATAAACGTACATATGAGATCGAAATTCGAAAACACATTGGTACGTGACAGGACTCGAACCACGACTTCCCGCATAGGAGGTAACGGCCCTTGCCGTTGCGCCACCGACGCTGAAGAAAAACATCGCGAGAAAACCTGCACACGCCTTCGAAGAAACTCGAAGGTTGTGTGTGAAGTTGACCAACCCGCAGTGGTCCCGCGTGGTCGACTAAGGCCCGATCTCCCTAATTCAGGGTAGTCTTAAGCCCCTCGGTGGGGACGTATCATGTGATGATGATGATGATCTATAGGATCAATTTGCTACAATACGTCGTATACCTACATGCTTGTTGATTTCTCTGTAAAAGAATTCGTGCGTGTTGGCATTATTATCGCTACATCTTGTAACTTATCCCACATAACGCTGCGCTAACCCGTTATAGCACAAGGATGTGCGACACCCACTAACACACTGACTCCACTAAACAGACGTTAAATGCACATTTCAACAAATTTACGATCTCGTACTAAACGCTGATCGTTCTTGTGTAATTTGTTTTGTCTTTGTAGGTTTTTGGTTACAATGTAATGTCTATTTTAGACACATTTTTGGGGTTCCTGAAATTTTTGGAGGTTGTAGGGCTTGTAAAGTACCTTAGTATCATAAGTTTATCAAGCAACCTATAAGGTATCTGACATGACTTAACAATTACCATCTAGTGATAGAAACCGGCACCAACGGCTTGACGTGTATGGCGAAGCACGGAAGTGGTTCAGAAAAATACCCCTAACAGTGAAATCCATCCAATCATATCCATCCTGCGTTATCGACGCAACCACGCAAGTCGCACTGAGCTGCGACAGCTTCCTATCGAGAAAAGTATTTTTTTCTTCCCTAATAAAACGGAACCAAGAAGTTGAACTACAACCTCAGATTAAAAATGAATGTAGATATTGAGTTTCATACAACAATCATAACAAAAAGTGGGGTAACGTTTGTTCTATTACAATAAGTTTATCAGGAACGTAACCGGTATAATTTCCATTTTAAGACTGTGACACAGAAAAAAAGGTACTGGCTGAATAGCATGGTCCTCTGCCTACAATGCTTCGTAAAAAAATAAAAAAAGTTTGACAGTTTCCCGCCAATAGCACATTTTCCAAACGTTTAACGTTTCGAGGCGGTGTTCCTTTGTAAACACCCGAAAGGACCAAAAATGTCACGCGATTCGGCCGCCAAGTACTTTAATAAATCGAAGGCATTTAAGTGGCTGAAGCGATACATGGAAACAAAAAACTTAAACGACTTACCAGAACGCGGAAAAGCAAGGATGACCTCCTCCGTAGAGGATAAACGGCTTTTTCACGAAATCCATTATTACCATTGCCTTCAGGGCGGGAAAAATTAAAGAAAATAGGTTTAAATATGTCTTTAGATACAATAAGAAGGCGTTTGATTGAAAATGGCTTGAAATATTAGAGTACGGTGAAAGAACCGCTCCTTACTGAAAAACATATGGAAAAAAGGTTGTCATGGGCGAGTGAAAACAAAAACTGGGATTGGAACAATATATTTTTTTCCGATGGAGCTACTTTTTGGGCAGCTAATTACTCGATTCAGGCTTGGTCTACGGTCTTGGTCTACTGGTATTGGCCATTAGCACTTGTTCACTGGCACACTCGACGCCCAAAAAATGAACAAAATTTATAAAAATGCATCGTTGCCATCCGCTAAAAAGATGTTCCCAAGGTATAATGTTTTTTGGATCCTGCAAGAGGATAATGACCCTAAACACCGAAATCGGCACTGTGCTGCGTGGAAAGCTGAAAACGGCATCAATGTTTTGGATTGGCCCTCACAATCACTCGACGCCAATCCAATGAAAAATGTTTTGGCTTGGATGATGCTCAAATTACGAGGAAAAAATACTACTGGCATTATTGACCTATCTGGAGAACTGAAGTCCATGTGGAGGTCTTTACCTCGCAGTTATGCTGAAAATTTTGTGGAAAGTATACCCCGAAGATCCCAAGCAATTATAGATAATTCGGGAGACTGGACACTGTAATTCTGTTTTTTTTCTTCCAATTTTACCGGTCACGCTCTTATCGTACCTAGTGTATATACGTATGCATCTTTACCTTAAGTGGGGACTTCGAATAATGTTTCGTCACGTGATAGGTCTTATTTTTCACCGTAATTGGGAAAGGTACATTTCAGACATGTCTTGTTACTATGTCTGCCAACGCGTGACTGAAAGAAAAACTCTGCTCCGTCGTGATTGGAGCAGAGTTTTTTATACCCCGTTTTCAAAGTGCTACCTTTTATTTATAATCTGTAATAACATATATTTTTAATATCATGCACCTTTGTCGTTTGCAAGTACTTTATAGACTTTGAAAATGGCAAAATACCTATCTCATAGATGCCCCTTTTAGTTGATTTTATGACATATTACTTTCTGAAGGCCTCCATGGCTAGTGGTTTGTTCGTTCTCTCCACTTCATTATGTAGGGGGTTCGTTTCCCGGCGGGGTCTCACTTTATAACACTCGGTTTAGTTGGTAGTATTGCGTTTTATAAGCCCGCCTGGCTAGCTACCATCATGTCATCTAAGTCTTTCTGGTAAACATCAATGTAAACAGTATCGATGTCTTTCGGTGTCAAGATAAGCCAGATATCCATTGCTTCCATCTTCGTTATCATTGTCAATTTACCATCAGGTTCTAAGGGCTTACCGATTGTGGATGAAAGGAGTTCTGACTGAAATTATAATGATGAAGACGATTAAAATTTCGTATTTATTTAATTAAGAAGAGACATTGGAAGAGACTTCGGCCCGTAAGGGATAATTCCGATTTTGTACATTTTTCTTTTGTATTTACCGACTTTAGAAATAGAGATACTTATTCAATTCGACACTTACGAGTATGTATGTAATATTGTAGGAGTTGCACATTTTTTTTTATTTATTAATCGAAAAAAAAAATTACCCAGGTAAACATTGGACACACAAAACTGAATGATCAGTTTGTCTGTGGGATTGACAGTCTCACAATTATACATTATAAACACAGATAAGACGTAACTGTGGTAACTAGATTCTAAGTGAATAGGTACAAAGGCAAGAGCCATTTTTTTTTACAGACTGTTTATAAAAAAAAATTGTAACAGATTTTTAAATTTACTTTTTTTATCATCATATCAGCCGAAGGAAGTCCAGTACTTTTTTATACTCGAATCTAAATCAGGGTAGGCTCGAGCCCCTCGGTGAGGACGTATATGAGCTGATATGATGATGTTGATACTCGAATCTATTAGCCGCGGGTAAACTGTTCATGAGATATTACTTTCTGAACACCTCCATTAAATATCTTTCAACTTAGAGAACAGAGTAAGTTCCATCAAAATCAGTTCAGTAGTTTCCAAGATATGACTGATAAGTGTGTACCAATCACTGGAAAAACATGTTGTCGGCTTATCACAGCAATTTTGTGATTAAAGTCGGCATTTGTTTACGTTTTTAGTATTGGAAATTATTTCTATTTTTCTACGTAAAAATAATTTTCTATGAAAAAGGTATACGCTTGTAGGTATACAAGCTATTATTTGAAAAGAGTTTTTTTTTTTAAATGTTAAAAAAGCCAAAAGCTCCAATGAATGTAAAAATACACGGTTCCAAATTCAAAAAAAGGTGAGCACCGTAAAGTCTAGTAACTAGACTCTAGTTGTTTGGAAATGGTCAAATATGTAAACAAACCATTTTATCAATAATAACATTTTATCTTATTAACATTACATTTACATTTAAATTTACATTTAAATAATAAATACATTTAAGATCCTGCCAAAGATTCTGGGGCCAACAAGAGGAGAGGACGGGGAGTGGAGGCAAAGATTTAACCAGGAGCTGGAAGACCTAGTGACCGAGCCGAACATCATCGGTGAAATAAAAGTAGCCCTACTTCGCTGGCTAGGATACGTAGAAAGAATGGGAGAGGATCGAGCAGCCAAAAGAGCATATCTTGGAGAACCCTCCGGGCGCCGCCCGGTGGGTCGACCAAGGTATCGCTGGAAAGATGAAGTCGCCAAAGACCTCAAATAGTTGGGAGTGCCCGAATGGACAAACTTGGCACAAAATAGGATAGAGTGGCGCACTTTAATGTCGGAGGCCAAGATCCACTTCGGGTCGCTGAGCCAGCGAAGTTATTAGTAACATTACATTTTGGCCATCGAGCATGTTCCTAAGAACATTTTATTAATGTAATCAATGTGTAATTCATTTAAGACCTTTAAATCATTATCATCATATCAGCCGAAAGATGTCCACTGCTGGACAAAGGGCTCCCCCATAGATTTCCACGACGACCGGTCCTGAGCTGGCCGCATCCATCGGCTTTCCGCGATCTTCACCGGGTCGTCGGTCCACCGCGTGGGAGGCCTGCCTACGCTACGTTTTCCGGTGCGCGGTCGCCACTCGAGAACTTTACTGTCCCAACGGCCATCTGGTCTACCAAGACCTTTAAATACCAACTGAAAATGGTCGATTAGAAAGAAAAAACTTCACGATTTGTTTACATATTTGGCCATTTCTAAACAAAGAGACTGTGTTTCATACCATTCTATTGAAAATATAAGACGATTCAGGGACCTTGATTTCACCTCCAAAGTTCATCAACAGATCAACTTTAAAATACCAAAATAATCTAGTTTCTCTGATTCATTCCAAATTTCAGCTCAATCGGACCCCTGGAAGTCGCTCTAAAATCGACTGCAAGATTTGAACTAAACAAACAACCTACATACATGCAAACGTTACATGAAAAAGTTAATTAGAAGCTCTTAATAAAAAGTTTACAAAGAAACAAACATGAACAAAGTATAGTATATTGACACTTTCTAACAAGCAAATTAGTTTTAGATTAACCGGATCATGATTTTAAAATAACCCGTAACTTTCCCGTTAAGTGGTAATACGATAGAAGTTTATAATATGGCTTATGTTGAAAACAGAAATAAAGGCCAGTAACACAAAGTTAAGAATTAATTGTAGCGAAAGTTTAAAAGTTGAAGTTAGCAAATCCACTCATCTGTGGTAAGTATACCAGAGACAATTTAAGGCCTTAAGATGGGTCAAATGACAATATTCAATTCAAATTATTCAAAGACTGTGTAAAGCTATCACCGTGGAAAAACAAAACCTAAAGTAATAAAAAATCTATTTATTTGAATAAAATTTTAGAAATATTACGGCTTTTGATGTAAAAAATATACTGTCGACCCTGTTTTTGGCATTGATTGCTAAATTTCTTGAAAACAAATAGTTAATGTTGAATGAAACCAACACACAAAAATTGGTGACTTTACGACCTTTCATTTTAATTAAACACATTTTTTTGAACTTATTGTAAACAGATGAAAAGTAAAAAAAACATGTAAAAATCGAAAGTTGGGCGTTCGGTTTCAACGTAACAGCCGCGTTGAAGCCCGCGTTGATTTGAACTTAAAATGAATGGACTTTCGTTCGATATGAGGTATTTAATTAAACACGTGTCAACCTGCTCGGATTAAGTGATCTTAGCACGTATCTTAAACGATGACGTCCCCACCGCTGGGGCACTGGTCTCTTCCCGAACTCGGGAAGTTTAGTTGGTTGGTTAAAACTATTAACGTCTCTGGGTACAAGCCCTTTTGAGACAATCTTCTTTTAAGTTTTCATTTCTTTTTTGATTTGAAATGCTAGTGCCAGTGCATTAGAAATCCTCTTTGGATTTCTTGACAGTATTTGCAGCAGCCTTATTCTGAGTTGGAACATCCGGTCACAGTAGGGCGTCTATAAAACTGTACCCAGTCCAAATAGGGTCTTTTTTCACGTCCTTTTTCATTTTATTTTCTTGTTTTCCACATTGCTCACGTGCACTAGACGATTTTCTCCAAAATGCACCACTTCTTGAACAAAATCCCAGCAGAAAACAATGAAAAAACAACAAAATAAAACTACGAATGTGTCCACCACAAATCCCGCCAAAAAACTCAGGGAAGGTTAGTTGTAAATTTTTCTTGGCCATGGAAACTAGTCCTTCAGCCGGATTCGTAAATAATTTTCACTTTCTTCATTTATTTTTGGATTTGTAATGCTAGTGCCGGTGCATTACAAATCTTCTCTGAAGTTCTTGACAGCATTTGCAGCAGCTGCATTCTGAGGTGGAACACCCAGTTGCTGTTGGGCGTCTATAAAACTGCACCCAGAGCAAGTTGGGTTCTCACGTCCTCCTTCGTTTCATTTTCTTGTTCTCCACATTGCTCACGTGCAATAGACAATTTTCTCCAAAATGCACCACTTCTTGAACAAAATCCCAGCAGAAAACAATGAATAAACAACAAAATAAAACTAGGAATGCGTCCACCACAAAGCCCGCCAAAAAACCAGGGAAGGTTAGGCTATACCAGTGTTTCTAACTACACCGTAAAAACGGTAAATGTACAATATTTTTGTATTGTCCAGCGTCGTCTACTGTAATGAATTTTGAGAATTTTCAAACTAACACCGTAATTTCGGCATCAATGCTTTTAAAGAAACACCGTATTTTTTAAATGGTTTTGGCCATTTTGTAAAGGGAACACCTTCATTTGAGCCTGGTAACACGGTATTTCGATATAGTGATTTGGCAACACTGGGCTATTACTACGCACGCGGGACTTAGTCTGGATAGGTGGAGTTTTAGCGCTAAGTGACGAACCCCATTGTCAGAAGTTCACAAGCCGCCTATGAGGCTTGTGACCTGGCTTGAAGGCTGCCAACTAGGCACCAACGGCCTAACGAAGTAGTTTCAATAGCAGATTCGAAATTAACCTCTTTGTGCAAAGTGATGTTTTACAAAGATTTGTAGTTTGTCTTGTATGGGTAGCCAGTGCTTGAAATAAATTATGTATATAGGTAAAACTCAGGAAGGTATAGTATTTCACTGATATTTTTAATTTTTGCAATCACTTTATGATCGACTAGCTTTTCCCAGCGGCTTCGCTCGCGTGAACATAGTTTCTATGACTGTCTTCGAGGGTGCGCGTAGAAAAAAGTTGTGCCTATATGTCAATCCAGGTCCTAATCTGTCTACCTACCAAATTTCAGCCAGATAAGTTCAGTAGTTTTATCTTAAAAATTGCGAGGTGGCAAAATCACATTCATTTAGTAAAGTTTGTGATATAATAATATGGTCGAAGGATATAAGCCTTGTAACGCGGTACGTTGTTATATAACCTTCTTTTATTCGACCTATTTTCATTCCATCTATTTTTTTCGCATGCGCTGACATTTTGTTTTCAAAAATCCATTCTAATCATCCTATTCTCACGATCATATTTAAAAATAAAATAAATTTAACTCAAACTAATTCTCTCTTATAAAAGACCCATTTTGGGTCTTATTTTCATAATAAAAATTTATTACGTGTCCACGAAAGGAATTCGAAACCCACGCCCTACCTACCTATCCACCGTACCCTACACCTATCCGTCGTGTGACAGCCTATTTCTTCTGGATCTTCAGTATACAGCTAACCTCCTACAGCCGGTAGGTAAACCAATCATTGGATCAATAGCCAATATCTCCGATAATATACACATTAAAACATAGATAGACGTAATGGGGATGAAAAAAAAACCATGGTGCATTCCAGGTTTAAACGCGGATGATTTAGTAACAGAGAGCATGGAATAAATCTATTAATGTGCTAAGTGCCGTCTTAGTGCATGCGTCTCTCATGAATAGTCCGTTGTGTAGGCTGACTGAACGGAATTGATACGTTAAGAAAATGCGAAAAATACTCGTGAACTTCATTCAATAATTAGTTGGCCGACTGGCTGAGACATTTGCTAAACTACTTATAAAAAAATATTCTTAAACGCTTCTCATTGAACTCAATGGAAAGCAGTATTAATTATAGCCTTATGCTACTCCTGACAAGTAATTTTAAACATCTTTGTGCTTAATAGGTGTACACACAAACTCACACAAACCTTGAAGTAGGTTTTTTGGACGATCAGAGCCTTATTTTTCACCTTCGTCCCACAAATGAAAACATATTTAAGTAACTATAGGTATTCATAAGTATTTCATTATTTCGACCTTGAGTCATTGCTGGAAAAAGATCCCATGCCTCGGAAGTTAGTACGATTTAACGCCCTAAGATTGGTCAAACAACAATATTAAAATTAAATTATAGAAAGACTGCGCAAAGCTATCACTATGGAAAACAATATTTAATATAATTAAAGTACTGAAAAAAATATTTAATTAATGTATTTAATAATTAAAATATAACCGTTTATGATGTAAAAAAATATCCTGTAGACCCGGTAACGTAGATTTCTCGAAAACAAATTGTTTATGTTAAATGAAACCAACACACAAAAAGCGGTGATTTAAACACCCATCATTTTAATTGAACACTTTTGTTTAAACTTATTTGAAAGTGAAGAAAAGTAATAAAAACATGTAAAAATCGAGAATTGAGCGTTTGGTTTCAACGTAACAGCCGCGTTGAAGCCCGTCTTGCTTTGAACTTAAAATGATTAGACTTACGTTCGTTCGATATCATTTAATCACGGATCGACCTACTCGGATTGAGTCGTATTCAAGCCTTAATACAAATAGATGATGGACCGAAAACTGACGGATATTTGATTCATTTCCATGGCGCATTGTAACTACCAAGATTGTTAACACCTCCCATGCGCAAACGCCGCTTTTCGAATGCTTACCGCGCATCAGTGCCCGCGCACGACGTCCATTCCTATCAGTCAGTTCTCTAGGTCATTTCTATCTACCCGCGCGTCTTCCGTTTCCCAACGGAGTTTTAAAAACAAACCGGCGATTTTGAATTTTGAACTGTGGAAAATATGTTGTCAGAGGTTACGTTAGTGTTTTGAAAAAAGGCTTTATTCATAGCAACTTTATGGTTTTAAAAGGAGTTTCTAATGCTTTAAGACAGTGATGTGATACAGATTTTTATGTGAATAGTGTTTGTGAAAATTAAGATAAAAATTGAGGAATGATTTAACTATGGCGACTGTCAAACATTGAGGTAGGTATTTTTTTTTAATGTATAAAACACGTAATCGCACACCTTGTTAGAAAGATGGTTATACTCTTTTGTTATTTTTAATTTATGTCATTAAGTAAAAAAATTGGTGTAGGACCCGTTAACTGGGGGCTCTACTCATCACACTGAACAACCTGCCCCAAGGAACCCATAGTCAATTCTAAAAAAAAATGGACCCTTCATACTAAAGTGCACAAAATTGGTCGATCTGTATGAAGAGTAAAATATTGTTTTTGCGATTTCAGCAAAGTTGTAGAACAAAAGTTGTTCAGTATGGTGAGTAGAAGCCCCAGTTAACGGGACCTACACCAATTTTGTCACAGCCTGTATAACTATAAAACTATACTAATATATGCCAAACGCTTAAATTTTAACAACGAACAGTATTTAATTTTTATCAAATTACATAGAATATTGTATAAAAATCCATCAATTAAAAAATAATTAAATAAGCTATTCTACAAATTCATCGTTTGAAAATGTTCGATAAAGTGTGTACTCGGCGAGTAATTATTTTTTTACTACCGGTGGCGCTAGTTATCTGAGGGATGCCCCTTAATATTAAATTATTAAAAATTGCTATGCTTGCAAAAGGCGACACGTTCTAAGCACCCTCATTTAGCAACATCTATTGTATTATTGTTTTTTTTTTATTATATCCCCAATTTATAAGCCCTTGGCATCATCTCACCTGATGGCAGAGTTGTATTTAACTTATGTCCAGGGGGGCACTAGGTGAGGGGCGGCAAGAGGTGCAGAGGGGCGGCAGGTGTATGGTTTGGTTCACCGAAAAATAATAAAGCTAGCCAAGTGCGAGTCGGACTAGCGGTAATAAGAGGACAAACCACTACGAACATGCAAACAGAAATACAGTATAAGGTGAAGTTTATCATGTGGCAGTACGGAACCCTAAGCGCGAAATTCCGACTCCGCCCCTCTAAGTGACAAAAAAACCAGCCATTTTTGTCACTTAGAGGGGCGAATTTTTTTTTGTGCCCTAGTGCCGGATTCTTAAATACGCCTCTGCCTGATGGTAAGTGACGATGATGCCGGAGATGGAAGCGGGCTTACCAAAATTCCTCAACGCAATAGAAATCTGGCTATATTATCTTCAAGCCGGAACACATCAACACAGTTGTACGATATTTTATTTATATTTTTTTATTAAAAATTTGAGTGCGTTTGACTGCAACTCACCTGATGGTAAGCTTACTATATTGCAATACTGTGACATAAATGATGTTATCACTGATGTTTTGCGGCGAGACTTAGAAAAGATGGTGGTAGCTAGCTAGTTTACTTTGTTCGCAATAAAAGGTTTGATTTTAACAGGAAGTTTTTGCGTTTACTTTCTTTAATCATCGACCGGTTAAAATTTATTGACCGTATAGTGTACGTAGGTACGGCGCAGTGCACGATCTACTTAACTAACGTTCGGGCATTAATTTTGTTGTCTTACAATATAATGATATAAAGTAGAATTGTATACTTTTGTATATAGGCGTGTCCTATATACAGGATGTAAAAAAATGGCGTAGGACCCGTTAACTGGGGGTTCTACTCATCACACTGACAAACTTTCCCCAAGGAACCCATAGTCAATTCTCGAAAAAAAAATTAGACCCTCCATACTAAAATGCACAAAATTGGTTGATCAGATGATCGATTTGTATGAAGAGTAAAAATTTTTTTTGCGATTTCAGAAAAGTTGTAGAAAAAAAGTTGTTCAGTATGATGAGTAGAAGCCCCAGTTAACGGGACCTACACCACTTATGTTACAATTTATAAAATTATTGTTGAAGGGACACAGTTCTTTAACAGTAAAATAGCTCGTTGAACATATGGCCGTTGGGGTAGTAAAGTTCTCGAATGGCACCGGAAAACGTAGCGTAGGCGGCCTCCCACGCGGTGTTCCGACGACGTGGTGAAGATCGTGGGAAGCCGCTGGTCGCGGGCAGCGCAGGACCGGTCGTCGTGGAAATCCATGAGGCCTAAGCTTTGTCCAGCCAGTGGACGTCTTTCGGCTGATATGATAGGTTTTTGTTAAGCTGCTCAAGATTAAGATGCCGAGTGGAGCTCGGTCGCCCAGGTACAGTCGAGTTCATTAATATATTGGCTAGGCCAAATGGTTGCAAACATTGTAAGTGTCGAAATGAATATAAAGTTCTATACAAACATATGTAGTTATCAATAAAATGTTATAATATAAACGAGTTATTAATTGTTTGCATAGACCTTTATATTAATTTCGACGCTTACAATGTTTTCAACCATTGGCCCAGCCAATATATTAATGAACTCGACTGTACCAATAAATACTATATGCGTAAGTCGCAGTTTCCTTCCGCATTTTTTAATTGGTTTGATTGATGTTTCATAAACTTTTGACTTACCCAGCTGAATTGCGTAAGAAAACGACGCAAGTCATTCTTCCAAAAGATAATTTGAAAAATTTTGACGTGTCATGATACTCTTATTATGAGCTTAACTCTAGTATCTTGGACTTCATGGTAATTTGTTCGGGTTTATTAGATAACTAGCTGTCCTGGCGAACTTCGTTTCACCCATCTACACTACCCTACACTGTCCTACCCTACCCTCAAACCTTGTCCAGACAAAAAGGAACTCAACAAAAAAAGAATTTGCGAAATCTGTCGTCATTCTTGAGTTAATAAATGGTGTAACTAACACGACTTTATAACTTATCCTCAAATCATAACTTAATTATTTTAATAGAAAATTAAAACCCGACAGCTAACCGCCTGCGTGGCTCAATAGATAGTCCATTCGTTTCACACCAGGAGAACGCGGGTTCGATTCCCGGCGGGGTCAACTTTGCAAGACTCGGTTTGGTTGGTGGTAGGACATTTTCATAGTCCGCCCTGCTAGCTACCACCATCTTTACTAAGTCTCGCCCAAACATCAGTGTTAAGAGCGGTGATGTGTTCCGGCTTGAAGATAAGATAGCCAGAGACCCATTGTGTTAGGGAATCTTGGTAAGCCCACTTCCATCTTCGGCATCATCGTCACTTACCATCAGGTGAGATAATGCCAAGGGCTCACCAATTGTAAATATAAAAAAAACCGACTGCATTATTATAACCCCCATTTTTTACCATTCGGGTAAAAATGTATCTTATGTCACTCACGGGATTTAGAATCTGAGGACACCTCGCACCTCCAAAATCCATCAAGCCGTTTAGGCTACAGCCGTACCAATGAAATTAATAACCTCTTTTTTGAATATTTGAGTACCTTAAATGTATCCTTTGTCGTTATCGGGATCAAGACAAGTGTAACGACACCTTAAACTTCAAAATCCATTAAGACGTTTACGCTATAGGGCGTGACAAAGAAATAAATAAACATACATACATACATTATTCCATACATACATACATTATTCCATACATACATACACTGGAAAAACATAACCCTCCTTCTGACGCAGTCGGGTAACAAAGCGTTAAAAATACTTTTTACTATTAATATTTGTAAGTTATTCTGCTAAAAACACACGTATATTGTAAAAAAATTCAAACAACTAACTATAACGGTTCAAAAGATTTAAACTTGAATTGTTTTGAATTAAAACTGCCTTAATAGTACCGTACGTAAGAAAACCAGGCTTTGATTTAATTTGTATGTAAGTAAACCAAGTCATAACCTATAAGATAATAAAAAAATATATGATTTGAAAAATTTATATATGCAAAGTACTGGCCATTTTGCTACAAGTTAGAGAGTTAAAAAATAAATCACGCTTTTTAATTGGTTGGTTTAAATTTAGCACTGCCTTAATCAAGTCTTAAAGTCTAGGTTTTTAGAGCTTCAAATATTTCTAACTCTATGGATATTTGGCTCCCATTACGAAAATGCACTAAATAAAAACTTTTTATTTTTAGGGTCCCGTACCTCGAAAGGAAAAAACGGAACCCTTATAGGATCACTTTGTTGTCCGTCCGTCCGTCTGTCTGTCTGTCAAGACCCTTTTTTTCAGGAACACGTGGAAGTATCCAGCTGGAATTTATATAAAATACTCAAGTCTACTGTCCCTTGGAGCTGTAAAAAATCGAAATTCTAAGCCAACGCAACCAAAAGATACAGCCGTTTATGCCGGAAATTACTGCAAATTTTCGACACTCGCAAGGGAATCAAAACCTACAGGGTACTTCCCGTGAACTCAGAATCTTGGAATTAGGTACGAAGCAACGTCTTAGAGCACAGATAAAGGAAAAATTGCGAAAAGCATAAATTTTTAGTAACATCGTTATAATAAAAATACTTGTAATAATTTTAAACTTACTACCCCTTTCGTCATAAACGCGTAGATGTATTAAATTGAAATTCATATCAAATATTCAGGTCTATAATACCTGTAACAAAACCAAACTTTATTTTTTCTTTTTTACTTTTACTTATATATCTACAGGTTTGTACGGAACCCTCGGTGTGCGAGTCCGACTCGCACTTGGCCGGTTTTTTAATACCGAATCAATAATCATTACACACATTATTTAATGTTTATAGTGGTTGAAAACTTGAGGGTTCTTTTGTTAAGTTTGCCTTTAATAAAATACAAACCATCGTCAATTTTTATAAAGTAAGGTTATGCCAATAATTACCATCCACAATATTTAAATGCAACAAATAAATATAAAATAATTTTAAATAAAGCATATTACTAGCTTTTGGCCGCGGCTTCGCCGACAAATTTTCACTCATGAAACAAATTTACACGGGATTAATAACAAAAAATTCACATCGATTTTTTGACTGTCTTTGAGGGTGAGTAGACATGAGTTTTCTTCAGATCCCTCAGGAATTATATCGGGCTATCTGATTAGCAGTCTATGTCACTTCCCACTTCCTCAAATAATCTATACAAATAAACCACTTCAATCCGTTGCTCCGTTGCGACGCCGACGTGCGCGAGCGTGGAAATTAGTTTTCCCCAGATCCCTCGGGAGTAATGTCAGGATAATGCAATTAAAAAAATATGTAATTTCCCACTTCCTTAACCATCTCTGTGCAAAAAAAACACCACAAGACATTGTCACGGATTACTAAATAGTTACTTCGTACATTGTTCTATTTCGACGTAAAAGAAATTAATCAAAAAAAGAGTATATTTTTCAGTTCCCTCACGAACTGCATCGAACTATGCTATTTTCACGAGATAAAAAGTAGCTTATGTCCTAATTTCATTTCATCAAGATTGGTCAAGGTGTTAAAGCGTGAAAAGGTAAAAAACAAACAAACTCATTTTCTCATTTATAATATTAGTAAGGATATGCGTTGATGCACCTTATTTATTCAGTACAACAATCTCAGTTTACCGTTTTATCATTCATCATCATTACTATCATCATCATCATCATCATACCAGCATGCCACGTCTAAATCGAACATTATAAATTTAAATTCAAATACCGAAGGCACGTGCACCATAAAGTTGAAAATACGGTTTTTAAACGAGATTTTATACATAAAGTAACTGTTTCAAAGTTAATTAGATGTCTAAACGCATATAAGATGCGCAGAGCCAGTCTAGAAATTCTTGCATACATATTGCTAACATTCTAGTTCGCTAAACGTGTGAGCAGTCTTTATTTATGCTAATGTTTGTAAAAGTATAACAAGAAATGTATTTTTCTTGCCTTTTCGGGTCCCGTTAACTTTAACGGGACTGGAGGTCGGGAGGGTTTATAAAACTCTGTTTCATTGGCGTTAGGGCATTTTCTTAACCTCTATCTTATGTAAGTCTTGCCGCCAAACATCAAATCGATGCATTCTGACATGAAGATAAGATTGGCAAATCTTGGATGGATGTTTGTTACTCTTCCACGCTTCAACCACTGGACGGATCAGGATGAAACTTGGCACATATATAAGATAGGTCCTGAAATATAACATAGGCTACTGTTTACCCCGGAAAAACTTCTTATTCCCACGGGAAAATCGAACACAACGCGGGCGTAGCCGATATCGGACGGCTAGTATTTAATATGACTGAGCTAAAGTTAATATGACTCAACAACGCAACCCTGGACAACGAGCGAAGTCAGCTCTGGCGCTTCGCAGGCCGCTGCCGCGGCACGCTCTCGCTTCGCTCGCTTGTCTCGCGAACCTAAAAGCTTGTCGCTTTGCTCGCCGGTACCTAACCAGCCGACCTTGTCCCACCACCTTGACCTAATCAACTATGCATCTCCCTAAATCTCAACACTGACACACGATTACTTCAGATCAGAATCGTTGCTTTTTTAATTCATATTAACTAAAGCTTGCTATCACAATTATAATAGGCAAAACAAAACACTTTTATATGTATGGATGTATGTTTGTTACTCTTTCACGCAAAAACTAATAAACGGATCGGGCTGAAATTTGGTAGGTAGACTGATAAGAAACTGGATTAAATATAATATTTGCATGCTATATTTTATGGCTGAATTGGCGCTCTAATTTTATGCAGTACCTCCATGTAATGTTACCCAATTCAAGGCGAATAAAGATCATTTCATTTCATTTCATTTAAAACATAGGCTAGGTACTTCTTTCCACGATCGCGAGTCGCTTGCGGCTCGCGCACAGCGCACCCTCGGAAAGTCATAGAAACGTTGTCCACGCGGGTGAAGCCGCTGGAAACAGCCTGTGTATTATAATGGTTTCAGTATGTCAACAAAAGAACCACAAAAACTTGGTTTCAAGTATAGTAACTGTAAAAAATGTTAACCAAGGGCGAATTACTGGTGCACCGTGAACACTGACCAATTGAACCGTATTTGTGTACCATTGTAGCGTTTTACAGGTATTGTCCTCGTCTTGTTTATCCCGGCGCCAATGTCGTGTAAAAAATAACGCTGACGTTGACGCTGGGTCAATATGACCAGAATGTTTTTTTTTTCTTAATTATCTGGTTATCTGCTGAATGATAACAAATTTAATACAAAGTAAGAACTATTGCATGACCATGAAGTCATCGTAGTACCAAGATGTTTAAGTTAATCTAAGTATACATATAACTCAAAGGTGACTGACTGACTGACTACTAAATAGGCTCATTAGTTTCGGAAATCAGGAGGGGGATGGTCAATTTCCGTCTTCTTTCATGAATAAAATCTAAAATATTAATTTTAAAGTAACCACAAAAATATATTTGAGATCCTCATAACGAGCCATAATCTAAATATATATAACTCAAAGGTGACTGACTGACTGACTGACATAGTGATCTATCAACGCACAGCCCAAAGCACTAGACGGATCGGGCTGAAATTTGGCATGCAGGTAGATGTTATGACGTAGGTATCCGCTAAGAAAGGATTTTGGGAAATTCCCACGGGAACCGCAAAAATTGGGATCTGCGCGGGCGAAGCTGCGGGCATCCACTTGTTTAGATATAAAACTATAATTTGGTTTTAATGCAACTACCTCACCTCAAAAGGGCCACTAAAATAATTTCTCTTTTGAAACAAAAAATGTATGGATCTGTAGCCGTTTTATTCAAGAAAAGGGATTTTACCATTCTTCACTGGCGCTTGCTCACTACACTATGGTACAAATCATATGAATTGAGGTCTTATCTCCAGCTACTGAGAAACGATTTTAATATATTTTTTCGAAATTTCCCCAATTGAACATCAGTCATTGGCGCCGGGATAAGTATTGAACCTTTATAATTGAAGCCATCATATTAGCTCATATACGTCCCCAGCGAGGTGCTTGAGACCATTAGGCCTTAGTTGACTAGACGGACCCAGTGCGGGTTGGTCCACCTCACACACAACCTTCGAGTTTCTTCGCAGGCGCGTGCAGGTTTCCTCAAGATGTTTTTCCTTCACCGAGAGCGTCGGATAAACGTAATTATTATGAAATCGGAATTTCAAAACACATTGGTACGTGAAAAGATTCGAATCACAACCTCCCGGATAGGAGGTAGCTGCCTTAGCCGTTACGCCACCGACGATAATATTATTGCCTATTTATAATACAGAGGTAGGTAGTAGCCTCACTAATTTTTAACCGACTTTACGTTTTTTTTTTGGTACTCGTATGTTTGCAGATTACTCCTGCTCGCACAGCTTGATGTACTTTTTGAAGTCGTTTTTAGCAATCAATTCTAGATTTCTAGTGAAAATATCATACATTGTTAATCCGACCACATCAAGGGCTTGCAATCAATCCTCATAATGTCACAGAAGAATTACGTAGTTTAGTTTAGTTTAAGAATGCATATTTGCAAGAAGCGTCGGTGGCGCAACGGCTAGGGCGTTTTTAACGGCTCTGGGTACTATGCCCCGAGAAAAGGTCGGTCGCCCAGGTACTCCTCAATAGTACGAGTAATATGCTACAATTGAAAGTGTTGACATTATCTTTAAGAATTTAACATTTTGACGTGACATCTCCGCGACATTCATACAATAGCGAAGGCATTGGCAGTCGTGAGTCACGATACAGGCAGATTTACATTCATGGCATGCAATTTGACATTTAAGAAGCATATGTACCTATATGACAACAAAAGTTACTTCTGCAAGCGTTGCAACCAAAAATTCTATTGCTCTTATTTCATTAAACAGATTTATAATGACATTCTCCAACATGTCTTTACCCGCCTGCCCATAAATGGTCGTGTTTTTCAGATGTATATGTCACCGGGATGTTGTGAAAACCGCGATATTACAATCTCACTAGTTAGATTATAATATAAACGTAAATTGTAAATCGGATCACAATTTCAAGGCCTATTCTTGTACCTCCGAATAAAATCGATGATTTCTTGTGCTGCGAAGCATTCTGCTACTCAAGGGGGCTCTGTAGTTCTTCAGCAGGGTGTTGTCACCCTTTTTGAAGAAAAGCACGACCACACTTCTGTGCCATGCCTTAGGTGTTTGTCCCTCGAGTAAAACGGAATTAAATAACTTCTGAAGAGGTTTTAGTTTACCGTTGATCCACCTGCTTTCGGAAGTTTAGCCGTAATTCCATCATCACCCGGTGCCTTGTTGTTCTTGAGCTGTTTGAGAGCCATTCTAATCTCGTACAGGCTGACCTCCGGGATATCTTTGGTATACTGTCTGGTTAGTCTGGCTCTTGGGTCTTTACCCAGATCGCTGACAGCCAAACGTGTGGTTTTGTGCAATTGTCCATAGAACTTCTCAACTTCTTCCAGCAACTCAGTCTTAGATGATATGATCTTGCCATCATCTGTCTTCAGCTTGATCACTTGGCCTTGTCCAACAGACAGATCTCTCGCGAACACTTTTGAGCCTTTATTGTGCTCATACATCTCTTTAATACAATTTGTATGACATTGGCGTAAATCGCAAGTCAGGGACTTAGAGATCTGCCTGTTTAGTTGCCGATACTGAGTTGCGTCTTCAGAGGACTGCAAAACCAATCTGCGTCTTTCTTCCATGAGGTTGCTGGTGAAGTCAGAGATTTTTTTGGTTCTGTTTGATTGACGAGTTTTAAAAATCTTAGACCCGACCCTTTGGACAATTTCCACGAACCTGTCATTATAATCGACCACATTCTCGCAGTCTCCTAGGCATTCGAAACGATTGTGCAACTTGAGCTGAAAGCCCTCGGGGTTTTGGAGCTGAATGGGCGCTGGTCAGTGGTGGTTCATCAGTCGACATCTTTCTAGCTTGGTCTTTAGATTCAGTGTGCCTCTGACCATCCGGTGATCGCTTCCTGTTTTGACTGAATTGATCACGGAGACATCATTGAATATTTGCCTCTTTGTTAACAAGATGAAGTCTATCTCGTTCTTCGTTACGTCATTGGAATGCAATCATGTCCACTTCCGCTGTTTTGACTTTTTGAAGAAGGAGTTAATCATAAATAGGCTTTACTTCCACATAAATAGGCCAACATCTGGCCACGTGCATTTCTTACTCCGTATCCAAATTGCCCCACTCTCAGCTCACTATCGCCTCGATTGCCCAGTTTCGCGTTAAAGTCCCCCATAACAACGGTTTAATGGGTCCTGGTGCTATGTAAGGCTGTAGAGATGTCCTCATACATAGTCTCTACCTCGTCGTCGGAGTGTTCCGTAGTCGGCGCGTATACCTGTATGATCTTCATCGAATACCGTTTGGTGATTCTGAGTATAAGGTATACAACGCTTGTCGAGATGCTTAAGATCTGGACCACATTGTTAATCAGGGACTTGTGGACGAGAAACCCGACACCACCCTGGGACTTTTGGTCGCCCTCCTGGAAATAGAGCAGGTTTCCGGATTTAAGGATCATGGTGTCCTCTCTTTCTCTTCGGACTTCACACAAACCTACGATATCCCACCGTAACC
Source organism: Coleophora flavipennella (assembly GCA_947284805.1). Taxonomy (NCBI): domain Eukaryota; kingdom Metazoa; phylum Arthropoda; class Insecta; order Lepidoptera; family Coleophoridae; genus Coleophora; species Coleophora flavipennella. The sequence goes on from OX369297.1 coordinate 11,662,005, forward strand.
TGCTCAATACTCCTTCGAGTTCTGTAATCTTCTCGTCGTGTCGTAAGTTACCAGGGCCAAAGGTCGTTGGGTTAGCCAAGCTACCTGGCATCTGCCGGGGATTCTTCGCACCCCCCGCCTCGCCATTACCATGACTGCTACCGGAGCCAGGGAAAGCAGGGCCGCCGGGGACTTGGGGCCGTTTTCTGGGTGCGGTATTCATAGGGGGGTTTTGCCGTAATCGCCACGCTTGGCTGGCGGGTTGGCGATCGCAGTGTGGTTGCAGTTGTGTTGCAATGCACGGAAAGGACGCTGCTGGTCATCCTCCGGTTTTAAGGCCCTTAGTCAACTCTTACGACCCCCATTGGAAGAGATGGGATGGTCCTTTTCTTAGTGCCTTAAATATTCCGCTGTAACGGCATGCAAATCTATAGTACCAAGGTCAAAGTATACATAATATTATAGTACTAACATACACTACGGACACTCTCTGCCGCCCTCTGGATTGCGACCTCACCCCCTCGTCTCCCAGGTTGATACAGATTGGTTTAAGTTTGGTTCTCGAACGTATATAATTTCGGCGTAATTTAATTTTTTTTTGTCATTTGTTTTGTCATTTATAGTTTTATAAGTTTTGACCCTGCGTGTGTTTCTGGTAAGATGTCGGTTACGGTAAAGTTACGTTAACGGTAACAGTGTCGCGAGTTCAATGGTTTTTTCCCATCTCAAAAAAAATGCCCAATGCGCCTAAGGAAGTATTCACTTCAATAAAATTTGTAGGCGTCTTGAAAAACTTGTGACAGTGGGGGTTCGTCACCTGCGGCAGTGTTTCCCGGTTCCTATTGTTTGGGGATCTTCAAGGCAAGAGTAATTAATAGGCATTATTTGAGTTTGCGAACCCGGACTTGGCCCCCGTGTGTGGTGTATGGCCTAACCTTCCCCAGTTTGGGAAGAGACCCGTGCCCCACCAGTGGGGACGTTTCATCATATCAGCCGAAAAACGTCCACTTCAGGACAAAAGCCTTCCCAAGGATTTCCACGACGACCGGTCCCACGCTGCCCGCATCCAACGGCTTCCCGCGATCTTCGTCAGGTCGTTGGTCCACCGCGTGGGAAACCTGCCCGTTTTCCGGTGCGCGGTCGCCACTCGAGAACGTTACTACCCCAATGGCTATCTGTTCTACAAGCTATGTGCCCTGCCCACTTCCACTTCAGTTTAGCGATTTTGTGAGCTATGTCGGTTACATTGGTTCTCTTGCGGATCTCCTCGTTTCTGATTCGATCACGCAGAGAAACTTCGACGTTTATGGGTTGTTATCGAGCAATTATACGGTCAGGCAAGGGTGACAGCCATCAGGTTTCCATTGCAAAGTGGTGCAAGTCACAGTCTTTGATACCTAAGTACTAAATATTTAAAAAACTAGCAGATGAATTAACATTTGAGTATTTTTGAAATTAAATTTTAATCTAAAATCTTTTAATTAAATAAATAGTGAAATCAAAACCGTCGACCAATTTTAAGCCAAACTCGAACATGTTTTCACTCACACACACACGCAAACATGCACACACAACACACCCACACATACACACACAAATATAAATTTACAAGGTGGGCGTTAATAGCTGCGACACAGTCTTATTTTACTACTGCAGTTATTATTGTACAATCTTTTGCTGTTAAAACCGTTTTAATGTTTCAATTATACTTTTTTTTAACTCGCTTTCAGCGGGCATTTTGTTTTCCGCCATTTCGATTTTTTAATGGCACCTACAATACGCACAGACTGTACATTGTTTTAGTCAAAGCACAGCTGAATAGATTTCTATCTAATATGACAAAGAACTATTTCGGTAATCTAGCATTGAAACAGAAAAATCAGCAACCAAATTAAAGGAAGGCATTCATGTCGGGGCCTTCGCTTACTAGGTTATTTCAAAATCTTTCTAATGTTTAATCATCCTTTGCTTAAAAACTTATCGAATAATCTTTAAACTGATATCAAATAAGTACTTCGGCGTTAAAAAGTTGTTCCGGATGTGACGAACCAAATTCTGAACTGGGTGCCGCATTAAAATCGGTCCAGCCTATTAGGAACTGCTATAGCATGCATAGACAAACAGACAAACATAGGCTTCAAACTCATAACACTCCTACTTTGCGTCAAAGGTTAATGGCTGACCAGTATTTCGCAATAGAATTTATTGAACTCTGTCCGTATTAAAACTTGGCTAAACTATTTCTTTTCGAAGTACTTACTCTAGTCATATTTTGAAAAACTTTCACCAAAGAGCCAAGCGGATGGAGGGCAGCGACCCTCATCATCATATCAGCCGAAAGACATCCGCTGCTGGACAACAGGATTTCCACAAAGACGGGTTCTGCGTTGGCCGCATCCACCGGCTTACCGCAACCTTCACCAGGAAGCGATCTTATAAAAAGCTCAATAATATGGTTATGGTTATGTCGGTGGCGTAATGGCTAGGGCCGCCGCCTCTTGTCCAGGAGGTCGTGTTTCGAATCCTGCCACGTACCAATGTGATTTCGAATTTAGATTTCATATGTACGTTTATCCGACGCTCTTACGGTGAAGGAACACATCGTGAGGAAACCTGCACACGCTTGCGGAGAAACTCGCGTGGTCGACTAAGGCCCGATCGCCCAATTCAGGGTAGGCTCGAGCCCCTCGGTGGGGACGTATATGAGCTGATATCATCATGGTTATTTAATATCAAAGTTTCACAATATCCAATCGTGATCCAATCACGTTTTAACGTCAATTCAATACAAAAGAACTTACACAAGGAGTTGCAATTTCATTGTATGTATTCTTATTTTTTGCTCGGATCTTGCTAGTTCCACGGAAACAATGATCGCTCCAAAATTTTGCATGGTCTATGGCGAAACTGTCTCATTGTCAGGCGTGTTTCTTTAGTTAGGTCTAGAACCATTGTCTTTTATTAAAATTATCATTTATTAACATGTTATTTTGTTTAAACCTTATTACTTAAAGTGAGCAAATCTTGTAATATACCTGAAATTGGTATATATAAAATTGGTTTCTCGGGAACGGCTCTAATGATTTGGATGAGTTTTTTTTTAATGTAGGTAATGTTTAACATTCTTAGTCTATCTAGATGGGTGTCAATCTATCAATCAAATATGCTTTATTGTACAATAAAAACAAATTATAAAGAATAGTTCAAAATACAGAGTAAATAGGCTAAGTAGTTTCGGAGATTCTGAGCAAATTGGCTGTGACAGACAGACAGACGCACTAGTGATCCTATAAAAATCTTAAAACTGCAATATCTCAAAAATGGGTCACTTTTGCATAAGGTGTTTATATGGTTTAATTTGTTGCAAATGAACAATCTATAGCCCCTTAAAACAATTTGCACTACTTACCAGTCACCCTGTATATAAGTACTAAGCATAGATGAGATACTAGTTACTTCGTAAGCTTAGGAGGCTCCGAGCAAGACAGGGCCAGATTCTTATTCATAAGAGGCCGAGTGAAACGTTCTCGTTCTGATAAGCTTTAATCAAAATCGACAACACAATTAGAAAGACAAGTAGAATCTCATCTATTAATTAGGCTACCCACACACTTACAATAATATTGCGCAATGTTGATGATTGCACAATATGATTGATGAGCTCCGCAACCCACACGGTACAATTAAATTGAGACAATAAAATCCATTGCCATACACATCATATCAGCCGAAGGAAGTCCACTGCTGCACATAGGCCTCCCCCAAGGATCTCCATGACGACCGGTTCTCCGCTGCTCGCATCCAGCGGCTTCCCGCGACCTTCACCAGGTCATCGGTCCACCGAATGGGAGGCCTGCCTACACTACGCTTTCCGGTGCGTGGTCGCCACTCGAGAACTTTACTTGCTTTACTACCCCAACGGCCATCTGTTCTACGAGCAATGTGCCCCGCCCACTGCCACTTAAGTATAGCAATTCTGAGAGCTATGTCGGTTACTTTGGTTCTCCTACGGATCTCCTCGTTTCCGATTCGATCACGCAAAGAAACTCCGAGCATATCACGCTCCATTGCCCTTTGGGTGACCTTGAGCCTTCTTATGAGGCCCATAGTAAGCGAACATGTCTCAGTTCTATACACAAGACACAATAAATAAATATTGTGCAATAAAATTTAAAAGTCCTCAATCTTTTACTCAATCATTGCGCAGTCTTCAATACTACCCCTATATGTTCAATAATATTGGGCAATCATCAACATTGCGCAATATTATTGTAGGTGTGTGGGTCGCCTTAAACTTTCTCCTATAACTTATATTTACAGACAGTCATTTATTTGCCAGGCAGCTAATACCCGCCGGAAGGAAAAGTAGCGATGTACTGGTGTTCCAGTAGAAATGCACCCGCCGAGTTATTACTTGAGTTTGTAAGTTTATCTGCTTTCAGGTTAAAGCGAGGTATTCACAAAGTATATATGATAGTACTAACATACGGTATGGACACTCTCTGCCGCTCTCTATAGATTGCGACCTCCCCCCTCGTTACCCAGATTGACACAGATTGGTTACTGTTTGGTTGCCGAACGTATGGGATTTCGACGTGGTTTTGTTTGTTCCGTCATTCCTTTTTTGAAATGTTATTTCTGGCCCGTTGTATGAAGTGTCCCCTGGGTGTTGTATGGACACTCCCTGCTGCTCTCTAGATTGTGACCTCACCTCCTCGTCACCCAAATTGATAAAGATTGATTACAGTTTGGTTGTCAAACGTATAGGATTTCGCCGCCATTTTGTTTGTTCCTTCATTCCTTTTTAAATGTTATTTCTGGCCCGTTGTATGAAGTGTCCAGGGTGTGGTATTGATTGGAACAGTTGTCTCTGTCTTTTTCTTTACGTGTAAAGAGTAAAGAAAATAACCACACTTTTTCACCTTTTCAATGGTTTTTCGTTTCAATCAAAAACTTCAATAAAAGAATAAAAAATAATAACATTACTCACTTTGTATTATCATCTTATCAAATATTGTTGTATATTTAAAAAAATAATAATATTAAATATTAGTCATAACAAGAGTTGAAAGTAACGGTACACATATCTTTGGGATTGTTTCTATCCAGCAAAAACTACCCAATCGTGTTTCTAATAGCTTTTGACTTTAAGGAACATCATCAACAATAAGGGTATTTTTTACCTTGGGTTTTTTTTATACTTTAGGAGTAATTGACGTCAAAAATAACGAAAATCTGTAATATTACCGCCTTAAATAATGCTCGCGATTATGATCATGTATGTAGTTTAGATACATGTCTGTAATGCGTCAATCATTTGCGATGGCTACTAATTTCTTATGTTTGATTGTCTAGCTGTACGCACTCTAATAGCACACCTTGGACACATGATACAACGGGCCAGAAATGACATTTCAAAAACAAATAACGGAACAAACAAAATGGCGGCGAAATCCGATACTTTTGACAACCAAACAAACTTTAACCAATCTGTATCAATCTGGGTGACGAGGGGGTGAGGTCGCAATCTAGAGAGCGCCATGGAGTGTCCATCCATACTGTATGTTAGTACTAATATATATACTTTGCTAATAGTGTGACCATGAATATACTATTTTACTTTACCTCGCAATGTTTTATGTTCGTTTGTTTAGTTCAAATCTTGCGACACGACAGGTAGGTGTGGGCTTGGGCTAAAAGATGCGTGTTAGTGCTTACTGAATTTCATCATCATCATATCAGCTCATATACGTCCCCACCGAGGGGCTCGAGCCTACCCTGAATTAGGGTGATCGGGCATTATTCGACCACGTGGGTCCAGTGCGGGTTGGTCAACTTCACACACAACCTTCTAGTTTATTCGCAGGCGTGTGCAGATTTCCTCACGATGTTTTTCCTTCACCGTTAAAGCAATCGGTAAGTATGTACGTAAGTTTTGAAAAACTCATTGGTACATTGGCCGTCCAGATTTGAACCCGGTACCTCTGGTTAGAAGGACCGAGTAGTTACTGGTTGAGCCACCGATGCTCAAAAAAAAAAGAACATAAGAATTAGAAAAACATTAAACACTTAAATTTAAAACACAAATCACAAAAACGTAAATGAGTCTTACCCGAAATGTGTAGTTTAGGAGGAAGTATAAAATAAATGTTTTAGAAACAATTTTTGATGGTTATAATATACGAAAAAATTACCAAATTTTGGTTTTTGAATGAATAGTCACAAAGATGATAGCACATGCGTAAAAGAACAAATAGATGGAATGAAAAAAAGGTCGAATGAAGGAAGAACGTATTACTGCGTACCGCGTTACTTGCATACAATTTTAGTGTGCCTTCCAGGGGTGCGATTGAGCTGAAATTTGGTATGAAGCCGTATTCCTAGTGACAATAGATCCTTTTCCAATTTTGAAGTGGATCTGATGATGAACCGTATCTGGTGATGATTGCCGCCTCCGTAGCTCAGAGGCAAAGTTCGCTGGCTTTACAAAGGAGGTCGCGGGTTCGATTCCCGGCGGGGTCAATTGTAAGACTCGGTTTGGTTGGTGGTAGGGCATTTTCTAAGCCCGCCTGGCTAGCTACCACCATCTTATGTAATTCTTGCCGCCAAATATCAATGTTGATATCAATGGTGTGTTCCGGCATGAAGATATAATAGCCAGTTCCCCATTGCGTTGGGGAATCTTGGTAATCCCGCTTACATCTTCGGCAACATCGTTACTTACCACCAGGTGAGATGTTGTCAAGGGTTTACCAATTGTGAATAAAAGAAAAAAAAAAGAACTTTGGAGGTGAAATCAAGGTCCCAGGATCGTCTTTTGTTTTAAATAGATTCCCACTATGTTCGCCTTTTTTGAATTTGGAAACATGCATTATGGGTAGCAATAATTCGCGACTCGACAATGCAGACCTGTGAATGACCAACCCGATAACTCATGTAATGGTGTTGGGTTCCGATAATCCGCGACCCGATAATGCGCGGCCTGTGAATATACAAACCGGTAAAACATGTCATGTACTTGAACTAAAACGAAAGCTAATACCTAATTTAATGTTTAACTATAAACTTATCATTATTTGCAATCAAACTATTTTTCAAGATATTCTAAATGTATTGGCAAAAAAGCTTACGCAATAGTTCCTACCTAATAGTTTTAACAATTGAACTCCAATTAAAAAGTTGGCTATATTTAAATGTGATTTTTTTTATTTTGTATGTTTCAAACGGTATTCGTGGAAATCCTTGGGGGAGGCCTTAGTCCAGCAATTTTTTTTTTTTTTTTTTATTAATAATTTGAGTGCGTTTGACTGCAACTCACCTGATGGTAAGAGATGATGCAGTCAAGGATGGTACACGCAAACTCAAATAATGCTTATTCACTCTTGCCTTGAAGATCCCCAAATGATGATGATGATGTCTGTTTCATTGGCTGAGCCTAAACGACTGTGTGTGTGTGTGTGTGCATATGTGTACATGTTTATGTGTGCGTACATCCGCTCCGTACTTGCTCTAGCGCCTAAGTTATTAAACAAATTTGGTTCAAATTTGGCGTAGAGTATTTTTTTATGTCCAGTCATATGTTTTGGCTCGCTATGTTAGGGATACCTTCTTCAGCGATAGTGTGACATGGCTACCCGACTACGCCAGACGGTGATGCCTTCGCGAAAAAAGTATGCACAGCGTAGCTGTCCAATTAATTTATGTACAAACGATTGTAAAAATCGATGCCTTTTAACATACCTAATAACCTTCCTAAAAGTTTAACACAAAAACACGCTGAATTAAATAAAAAAGTTATTTCCGTTGGTTTTTGTTTGACATCGCAGCGTGGCGAAGCAAGACCATTTCACGCTTTGTTTACTTCATAGTAATCAGAAGTAGAGTACCAATTATGTACCTAATAGCAATCATTTCCATTATCAAAAAATTAATTCTATTATAAGTAATTTGTACCGCTTTCATAAATCTAAAGGCACAAATCCGTGCTCATGATTAGATTAGATTAGATTTATTTATTTCAATTATCAATTTCATATTACAATAAAGCTTATTAAATAATTTGTCAAAGGATAATATGATCGTCAGAATAGTAATAAGTTTCAAAAGAATAAAAGTCAAAATTTAAACATAAAAAGATAAACAAAAGAAAATTAAAATTTGAAGGTAGACTAATACGTAAATACATTATTTTATCAAATGAACTAGCTTTTGCCAGCGGCTTCGCTCGCGTGAACATAGTTTCTATGACTGTCCCCGAGGGTGTCATAGAAACGAAATTAACTAAATTAAACGAAATTGGTGTGCAGTGCGCGAGCTGCAAGCGGCTCGCGAGTGTAGAAAAAAGTAGCCTATGGGTTAATACGGGTCCTAATCTGTCTACCTACCAAATTTCATTCAGATACGTTCAGTAGTTTTTGCGTGAAAGAGTAACAAACATCCATACATACAAACTCTCAAGTTTATAATATTAGTAAGGATTTATTACAAAATAGTGAAGAATTTGTAGTAGTTTTCTGTCTTATAATTTGTGATTCTATATTATTTGGTAGTCTTCCAATTAATATAAAAACATTTTGTAAATAAAGTAAGACAACATATTCATTAATAACGAAAATATTCTTACATGAAAGAGTATCTATTCCAAAGATAGCTCAGATCCCATCTAACTGGAACCGAAACACAAAAATACTCAAATTTACCCTTTTTGTAAAAAAAAACGTTGATTATACTTCACGACGATTGGGTCCAAATCTAACCCAAACACAAAAATACTCAAATTTACCCTTTTCGTAAAAAACGTTCATTAAACTTCACGGCGTTTAGGTCGAAAATCTAACCCGAAACACAAAAAAACCCAAATTTACCCTTTTTGTAAAAAACGTTGATTATACTTCACAATGTTTAGGTCCAAATCTAACTCGAAACACAAAAATACTCAAGTTTTACCCTTTTTGTGAAAAATTGTTAATTATACTTCACGACGTTTAGGTCCAAATCTAACCCGAAACACAAAAATACTCAAATTTACCCTTTAAGTAAAAAAACTTTGATTATACTTCACGACGTTTAGGTCCAAATCTAACCCGAAACACAAAAATACTCAAATTTACCCTATTTGTAAAAAAAAACGTTGTTTATTCACGACGATTAGGTCCAAATCTAACCCGAAACACAAAAACACAAATTTACCCTTTTTGTAAAAAAAAACGTTATTCATTCACGACAATTAGGTCCAAATCTTACCCAAAACACAAAAATACTCAAATTTACCCTTTTTGTACAAAAAAACGTTGTTTATTCACGACAATTAGGTCCAAATCTAACCCGAAACACAAAAATACTCAAATTTACCCTTTTCGTAAAAAACGTTCATTAAACTTCACGACGTTTAGGTCCAAATCTAACCCGAAACACAAAAACACAAATTTACCCTTTTTGTAAAAAAAAACGTTATTCATTCACGACAATTAGGTCCAAATCTTACCCAAAACACAAAAATACTCAAATTTACCCTTTTTGTACAAAAAAACGTTGTTTATTCACGACAATTAGGTCCAAATCTAACCCGAAACACAAAAATACTCAAATTTACCCTTTTTGTAAAAAACGTTCATAAAACTTCACGACGTTAGGGTCCTTTAGGTCCAAATCTAATCCTAAACACAAAAATACTCAAATTTACCCTTTAGGTAAAAAAAAAAACGTTGCTTATTCACGACGATTAGGTCCAAATCTAACCCGAAACACAAAAATACCTTAATATAAATTAAATTTACCTTTTTTTTTGTAAAAAACGTAGATTATATTTCACGACGTTTAGGTCCAAATCTAACCCAAAACACAAGAATACTTAAATTTACCTTTTTTTTGTAATAAACGTTGATTAAACTTCACGACGCTTAAATCCAAATCTAACCCGAAACACAAAAATTATTAAAAATTATCCTTTTTGCAAAATTACGTTGATTATACACCACGTTTATTTGTTCATATTGGGTAAAATTTTACACTAGATTTTACAACGACTTCCAGGAGTCCAATTAAGCTAAAATTTGAGAATAAATCCTTTTGTTATTTTAAAGTTGATCTGATGATGAACTTTGAAGGTTTTTTTTGGATTGTTGTAGATCGCATAACAGGCAATACAAAATTTTGGGAATTTTTGAAACATGCATTTTTTTCTTTTTACCTGATTCAGAAAAAGAGGAGGTTTCAAATTCGACTTTATGTTTTGTGTGTGTTTGTTACGCGATTTATTCGCCACTTGTGAACCGATTGTAATGATATTCTTTTTTTTTTCCAGCAAATCAACAAAATCAAAAATATACTTAGCATAACTTTAGATTATGTAAGAATTTAATAAAAACACGACTGCCTAAAAATATTAATCGTATTTTTTAGAAGTCGGGTAATATGTATCTTATGTCTCTCAAGAGATCAAGACGAATCTAACGATACCTCGCACTCTAAAATCCATCAAACCATTTAGAAGATATCGTGAAATAGACAGACATACATACATACATACATTAGACCTGAAAACATAACACTCCTTTTCTGTTCACAGTCGTGTAAAAAATGTAGTTGTTGCGACAATGCGATGAAAACAATACGGAATTTAAAAAACTTACTTAGTATCATATGTTTAGTCTACCTCTTTAGAGCGTCGGTGGCTTAACGTATAGGGCCGCTACCTCCTGTCCAAAGCCTGCCTCGTAGTGGTCGTGGTTCAAATCCTGCCACGTATCAATGTGTTTTCGGATTTCGATTTCATAATGTACGTTTATTCGAGGCTCTGATGGGGAAGAAAAACATCGTGAGGTAGCCTGCACGCGCCTGCGAAGAAACTCGAAGGTTGTGTGTGAAGTCGACCAACCCGCACTGGGCCCGCGTGTTCGACTTAGGCCCGATCAGCCTAATTCAGGGTAGGCACTAGGACCTTTTTTTGTTTCCCTTTTCGGAGGGTGGGAGGTTAGAAAATGCTTTACGCATACCAGACAACCGGTCTGGAGGCTGGTTATGTGGGACTAACCTAATGCAATGCAAAAAAAACCTTTCTGGATTACAAGTCTGCTAAGACTCATGAATCCTTCATCTGAGCGACTCCCCCCTAGGTAGGGGGAATTCGGTGGGGACGTATTTCAGCGGATATGACGCTGAGTCTCTGTAGTTGCCATAATATCCAATTTTAAACTCAGACACTTCCAACCCAGAAAAGTATTACAATATAGCTTACACGGGATTTTTCGTCCTCCATTTCTCTCACTACAGCGCGCAAACAAACAAATGTAAGCCACGTTCCTAATACTTTCGTGCAAGAACACTAAATTGCGTTGCGAACAAATCTTCAAGCGTTTGCGCATGCAAATTAGTTTGTACGTGAACGAAGTCGAACCCGGAACGCAGACCTACTGTTTATCTTAAATCTAGCCTGGCTACACATGGGTGGTTAACATGCTATGGTGTGGCACCATTCTTGGGAAAGGTACCTATGGCCTTCTCATGGCTTTGTCCAACACTGTGTAGAACTACCTTCGGGGATAGGCTAAGGCATCCGAAAAGCAACCTCAGCAAGAACATTCATCATATCAGCCGAAGGACCGCTGGACATAGGCCTCCCGCAAGGATCTCCACGACGACCGGTTCTGCGCTGCCCGCATCCAGCGGCTTCCCGCGACCTTCACCAGGTCATCGGTCCACCGAGTGGGCGGCCTGCCTTCACTAAGTTTTCCGTTGCGTGGTCGCCACTTGAGAACTTTACTGTCCCAACGGCCATCTGTTCTACGAGCAATGTGCCCCGCCCACTGCCACTTAAGTTTAGCAATTCTGAGTGCTGTGTCGGTTACTTTGGTTCTCCTACGGATCTCCTCGTTTCTGATTCGATCACGCAGAGAAACTCCGAGCATAGCACGCTCCATTGCCCTTTACAAAAGTAACACTTTACCCAAGTACATTCATTCATGTAAAATTCCTTTTTCAAATAATTTTAGGTTCCGTACCAATTATGGCGAGGCATTTATTGGAACAGTTGTCTCTGTCTTTTGTTTTATGTGTAAAGAGTAAATAAAATCACCACACTTTTGCACTTTTCCAATGTTTTTTCGTGTCAATTAAAAACTACAATTATTTTTTTAAAAATCTAACTGGCATATTGAAGTGTGTATTAGACTAACCGACTATGAAAATTTAGAGGTACTAAATCAGTCTGGTTTGCCTGTAGAATACAAATATCTGTTTTAAAAGAGGTGTCTTTGATACATTTTGTTTGTTATAAAAGTTAACGAATCGTGTTTATGCAACTGACAAAAAAATGTCATAGAAATGAAGAATCACTACCTCATTCCCCCAGCTCCATTCCACCTTCGGTCAACGAGACGCAGGAGGAGGTTCCACCCCTTTGTTGTTGATAATCAGCCTATACGCACGTAGCGTTACGCTTCCTCATTTATTATGCGGACAGCGATACAGTGGAACTCCTTGTCTGCGTCTGTGTTTCCCGACTCTTACAATTTGGGGATCTTCAAGGCGATAATGAATAGGCATTATTTGAGTTTGCGTGTACCATCCTCGACTACATCGTCACTTACCATCAGGTGAGATATAATCAAACGCACTCAAATTTTTTACAAAAAAATCTGGTTACAAAATCACTTTCATGTTTTGCTTTGTAATTGCTGAGAAAAATCGAGTCTAAAAAAAGTCTGCGCTGTCCGTCTGTCTATATAGTATGTCTGTCCAACCTTTAAAGGGCAGCATCCTTTGAACCGTGATAGGTAACCGACAGAATTTTTTACAGAATACTCGTATCTAATGTATTTTGATGGAGGATTTAATAATAATAAAAAATTTAAAGAGTGAAAAATTGAGGCGATGTTATCTAAAAGTTTTTATTTTTGTTTTATCGTAAAACGTTAATACATTATTAGGTGTGTTTCTAGTAATGATCCTTATTAATTAAAACAACAAATAATTAAATCCGGCTAGCTGGGAGTCGTACTCGCGCAAAGGAGTACAAGCTGAATGAAAAAATAAATGCATTTTTCTGTCACTCGCGTTAATTTCTTTTGTTTGAAATGAATAGGTAGCAATGTTATACTTGTGTGGTGTTACGGAACCCTTAGTGCGCGATTGCGACTAGCTCTTCGCCGGTTTTTGCACGTTTGATAGGTTATCTATTTTAATCTAATCTATAGTCTCGATCTACTAACCTTATATTATGAAGTCTTAAAATTTTGAAAAAGGACTATTTGGGCCATCACTAGAGCCGTGTCATCATCATCATCATTATAACATCTGAAAGACGTCCACTGCTGGACAAAGACCTCCACCAAGGATATCCACGACGACCGGCCCTGCGCTTTCAACAATCTGAGTCTGCCTACGCTACATCAATCGGTGCGCGGTCGCCACTCGATTACTTTGCTGCCCCAACGACCAACTGTTATACGATCTATGTGCCCCTTCCACTGCCACTTAAGTTTACCGATTCTGTGAGCTATGTCGATTACCTTAATTCTCCTACGTATTTCCTCATTTCTGAATTGATCGCGTAGGGAAACTGCGAGAATAGCTCGCTCCATCGCCCTTTGGGTGACCTTGAGCCTTCTTATGAGGCCTATAGTAAGCGACTCTATCTCAGTTCCATATGTTATCATTGGCAACACACGCTGGTCAAAGTCGTCTAACTAATTTTGCACTGGGTGCAGTTTTATAGACGCCCTACCGCAACCGGTTGTTCCACCTCAGAATGAGGCTGCTGCAAATGCTGTCAAGAACGTCAGAAAAGTTTGTGATGAACTGGCACTGGCATTGCAAATCAAAAAAACAAATGAAGACTATCTCAAAAGGGCTTTTGTACCCAGATACGTTAATATATTCTTTAAAAAACCAGCCAAGTGCGAGTTAAACTCGCGTGGAGAGGATTCCGTACGATGCCAAAGTCAAATACAAAATAAGACATTTGAAATCTTCACAGTAAGACTAGCGCTGTCTAGTGGTGTTTTAATGAACTATTTTCCGTGAGTAAACGTATTATATCGAGTTTACTACTTTATTTTCAATTGATAGAGAATCTCAAAGGTTTTCGTGTAATCTACAAGCATTAAACTGTATTTGGTATGTTTTTTCAAAATTTTAGGTTCAGTAGTTTCGGAGATCAGGGGGAATGGTCAATTTTCATCTTCTTTCATGAATAAAATTAAAACTATTTATTTTAAAATAATAACAACAATATATTTGAGTTCCTCATGACTAGCCCTTTCATGTAATATAATAAGACACATTAAGGTTTGCAAAACTTTTTTATTTTAGTATCCTAATTTGTTCCCCGAAAATGACGCTTACTTTAATAAAAATTTGAATTAACTTTGCACATCTATTTTTGGGTCATAGGCTTACACCATCCTACGAAATTTCACCTGATTTGGTTCTGTAGAGTCGGAGCAAATTGTCTGTGACAGACAGACGGACAGACAGACAGACGCACGAGTGATCCTATAAGGGTTAAAAGGGGTTATTAGGGGTATAAAAAAAGAGTCGTCTATGTATGTAAAATACTAACTTTACTTATCGAAGACAATGGATATCTCAACTGCCCATACGATAGGTACTTACTCGCTCGCTAGTTTTCTCCCATGCAATAGATATATTACTATAAACATGCTAACTGGCCTACTTACCCACTCTACCTTATGAGTGTTCATACGAGTATGAGCAGTTTATCTGTTTTTCTTATAATTTCGCATTGTTCGTTTATAAATTGATGAGTTACTCAACTATTGGCGTTTTCCGAACATCAGAACACCATAATTTTAAATTGTTTCTCTAATAGAGATGACGACAGCATCAGAAATAAATTATGAACTCTTGATCCCTAAATTGCCATCCTACTTAAACTTCGGAAAACCTTACTCGTTTTGTTTTCCATCAAGTTTTCGATTTTTAATTCCTCAAAAATCACAAAATGAGTAAGGTTTTCCGAAGTTTAAGTAGCAGGGCAATTTAGTGATCGAGAGTTCATAATTTATTTCTGATGCTGTCGTCATCCCTATATATGACGCTGTTAAACTACGTCGTCACGCCTAGGTATTTCAAACATTTTTAGAACAAAATGTCGTTTTTGACAGATGATAAAATGTAACTCAGATGACTAGCATTCGTCATCCCTATTGTCCCAGTTTAACCTATGGCCTTGTGTTGTTTGAACGTTCTGCTACTAGCTGGTGGCGTTGAAAAGATAAAAATTGCGCTTGGGATCCACAGTTTCCAAGGTCTTAGAAACAGCGATAGAATAACTTAAGGGGCGGTGCAATAATTTGAAACAGAACAATTTTCAAATAAACAATTACATGAAAAATATTATGACAATAATATATAAAATAATAAATATATACATATAACATAAACAAACAAAACATATACATAAATAAATTATACATTTTATCTATCTATGGTAAAGAAAGGAAAATGAGATAGTACGGAAGATGTAAAAAAGGATTAAAATACAGAGAACAGTTATATTAAGATAAGGAATGGGCTTTCACAAGACTTTTAAAAGATTGTAGCATTGGAGCACGCATGATAGGCTCAGGCAGCGAATTCAACAGTCGGATTGCTTGAACTGTGAAAGAGTTGGAATAAACAGATGAAGAGTGGATGGGGATATCGAGGATTAGGGTGCTGGATGTTTGCATGGTGCGGTTTAGGGTAGATGAACTAAAGACAAAGCGATTTGAGGTAAGAAGGAGAGACAGGATTAAAAAGGATGTTATAGAGGAGAGACAAGATGCGTGAATGCCGCAGACGGGGAATAGGTAGCCATTTAAGTTGAGGACGAAAATTATAAACATGGTCAAATTATCGAAGACCGAAAATGAATCGGATTCAAAGGTTTTTCAAACGATCCAGTTTGTTTTTGAGCTCTACGGTAAGGTCAGGGTATCACGCATCAGCGTAATCAAGCACCGGCAAGAGCAACGAATGAGCAAGAGATATTTTAGTACGTGTAGGCAAAAAATTTCTCAACCGTCTTAGCGAGCCGTAAGCAGCAAAAAACCTCCTGCGGTTTCCAAGAAAAACAGCGATCGAATATCACCCCAAGATTCGCTTCACCTTTTCGCTGAAGAGAATGTTAACGCCGTTAAAAATCACTGGGAGCAGAAGGCCGTAATTATCCTTGACGTGAACCAAGAACTGCCTATAATGATGGTCTGTGTCTTGTCAGGGTTTACGCTAAGTCCATAGGATTGACTCCAGGCAAGAATGCGCTCAAGATCATCATTGATGATCCTGATTGCCACCGGGAGATCAAGGAACGAAGATTGGGTGTAAATCTGGCGATCGTCTGCATAAATGTGATAGTAGGAGGAGAGGGAAGGGGTTATGCCATACCACTAACCAAACCGAGTTTTACAAATTTGACCCCGAAAATGGAACCCGCGACCTCCTGATGTGAAGCCAATGGACTAACCATTACGCCACGGAGGTGGTTTGAATAGTTACAGATACTTGTGATAGATAGTTGTTATAGATACTCGTACTTAGCTACAAATTGGTACGTAAATTACAAACATTAATCAATGAAAGTCAACATAAATCGTGTAAAATGTAATCGACTCTAACGTGACTATGAAATGATGAAGAAAGCGTAATGACGATAATGTATGATAGCGAAAATGCAACTGTGTGTGACTTAAGAGCTCGCTGGAGTTTATAAATCCCATAAAAACGTAGCCTTCGAAGCATGACAACTTTATGTATACAATCATAATTAATTTTATATCGATAATCGGATGACGTATATCTGTGACGATATCGCATTACTTTTTTCAAAAATGAAATTATGGGTAATAATGAATTCGTGTTTCGTTTTTCAAAAAAGTAACGCATTCCTTTTTTGAAAATCGAAAGTATTGGTAAATAATGGATTGCTTTTTCGTTTTTCAAAAAAGTAATGCGACACCGACACAGATATACGTCATCCGATTATCGATATAAAATTATATTATCAAAATCGGTTGTTTGTCTAACAAATGAATCAAAGATTGTGTTTGTATGGGATTTATGAACTCCAGCGGGCTCTTAATCAAATCAAATCAAATCATTTATTTCAAGTCACATTATATCATGTCAACTCATAAAGTAACAATTCAAGATATAAAAAAAATGTCAGGGAATATAGTTTTTCTCGACATACTCGTACACTTAATAAAGAAATACGTTATAGATATCATAATATTATTCCCTCTATTAAATCATATATCATTTCATGGATATCATATAAGTTATAACACATTTTTAATTAAGATTTTTTCGACGTGATACCGTCTTATAAATCGATGAACGCCGACTGCATGCACGAAAAAGTGTCACGTTCCGTGTCTCGTTCCTCGTGCAGGCGAGAGCGCGGAACAAGCGATAGAGAGGCACGATCGGCCTAAGCGTTCGGCTTATGATTAATGTTTTCTTATGACGTTATCACATAAAATTATCGTCCGTAAACCCACTTAACAGACGACCAGTTTTTTCAGATCCACAATTAATATAAGCCCTTGGCATCATCTCACTATGATAGTAGCTATCCAGGCAGGCTTTTAAAATGCCCTTACCACTAACTAAACCAAGTCTTACAGAGGGAATCGAACCCGCGACCTCCCCGTGCGAAGCGAATGGACTTACCATTACGTCGCGGAGTCGTTTAGATTGATATACAGGATTTAACTAAATTGGTGTAGGTCCCGTTAACTGGGGCTTCTACTCATCTTACTGATCAAGTCTTGTTCTATGACTTTGCTGAAATCGCAAAAAAATATGTAACTCTTCATACACAATGATCAGCTTATAGACCAATTTTGTGCATTTTTGTATGGAGGGTCCATTTTTTTTTTGAGAATTATCTATGGTTTCCTTGCGGAAAGTTATTAGTATAATGAGTAGAACTTCCAGTTAACGGGTCATACACCATTTTTTTACACCCTGTAAATATACAGTAAAGTAAAATAAAAAGTTTTATAAAAGGTACTTAGAATATTATTCATGAAAAAAAACTTGAATAACCAATCATTCCTATGCTTTGACATTATATTGTATTGGACCCAAAACTGAATAGGTACGTGAGCGGAGTTTGATGAAAATCGGTTAAGTAGAAATAGGATAAAAGTCAGACGCAAGATTTGACCTAAACATACAACTAAAGTAAAATCCTCGAGATTAGTAAAACAGTTTAAAAATAACATTCTTACGGCCAATAACTAAGATATTTTGATCACAAAAAAAAACACAAGCTGCTTTACATCATCATCATCATCATACTTATGAGCAAATGCTTCCTGTGGGCCCCCCCTAAGGGTCCACAACGACCGGTCCAGCGCTGCTTGCATTCCTTGACCGGATCGTCGGTCTACAAAGTGGGCAGCGTTCCTACGCTACGTTTTTGGTACGCGTTCGCTACTCGAAAACTTTTCTACCCCAACGACCATCCGTTCAATGAGCTGTGTGCCCCGCCCACTGTCACTTGGATTTAGCGATCCTGTGAGCTATGTCGTTAGTTCTCATACTGATCTCCGATTCCTAGTCTTCATGTAGAAAATAGTCCACTGCTGAACAAAGGCCTCCCCAAGAATATCTACAACGACCGGTCCTGCGCTGCCCACATCCAGCGACTTCCCGTGACCTTCACCAGGTCGTCGGTTTCAAATCGAGATACACTAAAACTGTCTCACCAGTAAAAGCTTACTCATCAAATTAAAGTCCACTTTTTCTCTTCGCTCCATTTTTCTTCTGCAACCATTAAATAGGAACTTTGCCAAAAATGTTCGTATTCCGTGTTCCGCATACCTCTCATTACATTAACTGCGGTTTTAAGTTGCTTTTTGGCCGGAAGGTCGGTGAGGAATCCAGTCCTCCTAGAGGTTTGAGCGGCCACACAGCTATAAATCGCTTCTTATTTTGCATGTCTGTAAAGTAGGTATACTTTGAAATTAGGATTGCCAAGCATCCCGTTGTCCCAGGACGTGTCCTGGGTAGGTATACGTTGAATTAGGGTTGCCAAGAGTCCTGTTTTCCGAGGACGTGTCGTGCTTTTGGAGTGTCCTGGATATAACACTTTAAACTTCACGATGAATACATAACAATGATATATAATGTTACTATATACATAATTACAAATTGAAAGCGGGACTTGACGTGATTTTATATAACATATTATGATTGATGTTGTATTTACCTCAACGCTTCGTTTTACCTAATCGAAGCAAAGTCGAAACGTTGAGGTAAAAACAACATCAATCATAATATGTTATATAAAATCACGTCAAGTCCCGCTTTCAATGCGGCCTGGATAGTTTTTAAGTAGTGTCCTGGGTTTTAGGTGAATTGTCTAACTCGAGAATTGAGTATAAATATTTATACCCGGTAGAGGTGCGACATACATCAAAAAAAGGCCAAACACAAGATTACAGTCTTAGGCAGGGACTCCTAAAACCTAGGACAATTTCTCTAAGAAGTTCTCGATAAATGAGAAACAGTACCTACCTAGCTTATGAAGGGACCGCAGCAAAATTTTTGCTATTAGTTGAGTTTAATTGATCATATATTCATTGCGTTACTGCTATTAACTGTATTCTTATATTGCGTCCTGTTTTTTAACAGAAATGTCCTATTTAGGAGTGGCAACCCTACGTTGAATACATATCTCTGCGGAAAAGCTAGAGTGGAAATACTCGTACAGTCACGCAATTTATTTGTATAGCACATCCAAGTCCCTTTAATTTTTCCGGGTTATGAAATTAGTTTTTCCTGTGTCATCCACACTGACAGATATATAAGTAACGCCATAGAAGATCGGTAGATAAATAAATAGTTTAAATATCGAAGTGGTTTCTTCTTGTTAAATACCCTTACTAATCCTTACTGATAATATTATAAACGCGAAAATTTGTATGTTTGGATGTATGGACTTTTGTTACTCAAGCACGCTTCAACCGCTGGACGGATCGGAACGTGACTTGGCACACACATAGGTAAGGTCCTGAACATAGGTTTATCCCGGGAAAACAACGCCGGCGTAGCCTAGGGCGGATGGCTAGTTAAAAATAATGTAAAAACCTGATAGGTTGTCAAAATATTTTTTTTTGTGTGAACTATCAATTTTACAAATGTAGGTACTTATATTATAACCCGGTAAAATTGAAGTGTCGTGAATCTGCTAAGAGAGGTAATTGTAACCTCTCTACATATAAAATTGAACTTTCAATCCATACAACTATGGGAAAATAACATCAAAAAACCTAAAGAATTTTTACGTTATTTAAACGGGTTAAGTACAAACTTTTGAAAAAAGTTCTTATATACTAAAATGCCAAATAGGTACTCAGTGTGCCAAATGTGAATGTGCTCGTAAATACACACTTCCAAATTAAAAAAAAACCGGCTAAGTGCGATTCAGAACCGCACACATAGGGTTCCGTACTAGATGGCGCTACAAAAAGAACAAACAAATAAACAAATTTTCACATTTATAATATAAGTACGGATTTTTAAAACCTAAAATATTTATGATACAAGGGTAGTAAAAAGGTCAATAACAAACGATCGACATTTGTGAGCCCGAGCCGCAGGCGAGGGCTTACCATCGTCACGAGTTTGTTATTTTCTTTTACACCCATGTATCATATAACATTTTTCAATACAGTTGTGTGAAAACTGTTAAAATAAAAAACAAGCGTGACAGAAAAAGAAAATACATGGGTACATACCTAACAAGGTTTCGGCAACCAAAGTTCATTATACGCTACTTTTAACTCATTTTGTTCATTATACGCGACTTTTAACTCATTTTAAATTTACGGGGAGTAATCTCACTTTGTTTTTTCTTATACATACACATAAGTATATTTTTATTACAAGTTTCTTCATAATTAGTTTGTATTCAAAACAACACAATTCAATTTACGAAAATTACGCCATATTTAATTTAGCTAGGCACAAGTACGCATGCGTAAGTTTTTTTTAATATTACCTTCAACAGATTACAATAAGGCTTGGAAAAATATTAATGTAAGCATTAAAACCTCCTTGGAAAAGATGACCTATTCCTTTCTGTAACCTGTGCGCTTAATTTATATTTATTCTCGTTTCTTCACAAATATATAACCCAAAGGCCCAAAGAGAATCTAATCAGCTAGCGTTATGTACTAACCTCACGGAGTTACAACCAACCTCTTTTAAAATCCTCCTTTTAAAAGTCTTAAAGAAGATTCTGTATATGTGGTTATTAATTTTTTTTATTTCATAGAAATGTCTTGTTCCTCCGAGCTAGAAATTTAAAAAAATGGTAAAGTAAAAGCTCGTGTGCGGTAAAATAAATTTTGCGCACACTTGACTGGCATATAAAGTGTCACTATTTGAACTATAAAACGTTGTAGTTTAATTGGAATATTAAAAAAAGCTAAATTAATAATTAGATCCAATTACAAACCTATTTACTTCTTTCATTTTTAGGGATCCGTACCCAAAGGGTAAAAACGGGACTCTATTAATAAGACTTCGCTGTCCATCCGTCTGTCTGTCACCAGGCTGTATTAGCTAGACAGTAGAAATTTTCACAGATGATGTATTTCTGTTGCCGCTATAATAACAAATAATAAAAATTAGAAAAAGTGAAAAAACTGTTTTTTTAACGTGGAGAAACTAGCGCCATCTAGTGTGATAACCCTTTGTGTGCGGTTCTGACTCGCACTTGGCCGGTTTTTTAGTCTTATGAATATAACGACATAAAATAAACAGATTTAAAATCTTTTTGTTCAGAAATGGCCAAATATGTTAAAAAACCATTTTATCATTTTGGCTTAATCACTTACATTTGGACATCGAGCGTGTTACTACGAGCATTGTATTCTCATAATCACTGTGTTTTAGTGAATAAATACCAATTGAAACAAGTTTATTTCTGAGAAAACACTTCACGTTTTGTTTACATGTTTGGCCATGACCCCAACGGCCATCTGTTCTACGAGCTATGTGCCCTGCCCACTGCCACTTCAGTTTAGCGATTCTGTGAGCTATGTCAGTTACTTTGGTTCTCCTGCTAGAAAAGTTGTCGAGTGCGACCGCGCACCGAAAAACTTAGCGTAGGCAGGCCTCCCATGCGGTGGACCGACGACCTGGTGAAGATCGCGGGAAGTCGCTGGATGCGGGCAGCGCAGGACCGGTCGTCGTGGAAATCCTTGGGGGAGGCCTTTGTCCAGCAGTGGACGCGTTTTGGCTGATATGATGATGATGATTGAAAATGATTTTGTGAATACGCTCTTCTTTCGTCTAAAATCGCCCCACAGTATACAACAACCCTAGCAGCTTAGCGCGGAGATGAATTGAATGCAGTTATCTTCTGTAAACTGAATGTTGAGTTAGCATGGACAAGTTCAGGTCAAAACAATAAGTCATGTTATAATTGACATGTATTTTAATATATGTTTTTCATTTTATTGCTAAGTAGAGTCAAAAAAGTCACCGAGGGAGAGCACGACCGAAACCCCCCAAGAGAAAACATCGAAACGGAAAAAACCTTCTATATGTGTACCCTTAACGTAAGATCACCACTCCCCTGGCAAATGCCTGACTATGGTCCGCGGCGAGGACGAATCAGCTGGCGCTGCCAGCTGCGCCATTTTGTTTAAACTGGCGGGGCTCTTCGTGGGTGGCCGCCATTATTAACCCTTGAGGTTACAAAAACAATTATTTCTCAATGTTTTTGTATGGACACTATATATAAAACTTATAACGGTGAAATCGTCATAAACTGACTATCTGACTAAAATATTTGAGTATTAAACTTTGTGAAATATAATTCAACAGTCTCAGCCAAAGATAGGGTAAGTAGGTATTAGTAGGTATTGCACTTGAACGTAAAAAAATGTGAACTGTGAATGCTACAATAACAATAGATAATATAATAACATTGTATTGCTTACCCGGTTTATTGGGAATTTCAACAACACCGAGTTTTTCTATGCAAAACAACAAAACAATCACTTTAAAAACACATACGCGCACCGCCCGGGCGCAGCTAAAAGCACTGACTGATTCGAAGGAGATTTCTATCGAAAATCATTCACCGTTGGCTTTGCACTCATTCCTAACTCTATCCTTGTCTTATCAAGGAGCTTTAGCAAACGTTAGACAAACGCAGCGATAGTTTTCGCTCCATACTCAGGTATGAAGTGAGTCGCTTCCCGCGTAAAGGGATCTGTCCCGATTCAGGCGTTACACATAAGCGTCAAATTCCCGCCCCGCCTGATAATGGTACAACACAGATCCGCATAATCTGCTAAAATGGCGCGCCAACGGAGTGGATCATTATCTTCTGATCAAAAATTAATTGAGCTCAAAGCAGCACTACAAGATATTAAGCATGATATAATAGGTCTGTGCGAAGTTCGCCGCCTAGGAGAAAAGATAATCAAGGACGATGAATACATCTTCTACTATATAGGGCAAACAAAAGGACTATATGGAGTAGGTTTTCTAATTAGGACGAAACACAAAGACAACATCATAACATTTACCGGAATATCCGAGAGAGTGTGCATACTAGAAATCAAGCTAGAAAATACATGTTTCGCAATAATCCAAGCGTACGCACCCACTGAAAACTCATCACAGAAAGAAATAGACAGTTTTTACGATGCCTTGGAGAAAGCTCACGATTCTATAACGACAGAGTACATATTCTCTATGGGTGATTTTAATGCCTAAATCTGAATTCCCGAGAAACTCGAAAGTTCCGCTACAGGCAATTATGGCTATGACATCAGAAGTACTTGAGGTAAGAGACTAATTCAATACGCTCAAGAATACAACCTAAAAATTATAAATACAATGTTCAAACTAAAACCTAAAAACCGTTGGACATAGATCTCTCCGAATAGAAACACAAAAAAGGAAATTGATTATATTATGACCACGAAACATCACATGATCTCTAATAACGAAGTACTAGCATCTTTCTCATTCGGATCGAACCACAGACTATTGAGAGCAACATTACACCTAAAATCAACAAAGAAAAGTAGACGTAATTTTACTAACACATCCAGTAAGCTGAAAACATTAGCGGAGCAGGAAATGTACCTTACGAACCTTGAGAACTTTATACCAGAACTTTTAAAGACTCAAAATAACTATAATGTGGAGGAATACTACCAACAAATCATTAACTTTATCAAGACAAGCCAAAAAAACATAAAAGGAACACAAAAGAACAAAATTCTATTGGTGAAAGCTAGTGCTTGAAACTCATGAAAGAAAGAAGTGAACTACAGAATAAGTCTAAATTAAACAAAACTGATAAAGAAAAACTAAAAACTCTATACAAACTTACTAACAAAGAAATATAAAGTTGCTACGATATCTACAGAACAACAACTATACAAAGACACCTTGATAATTCTAGATCTGCTAAAAAAGCTTTTAAAGAACTAAATAAAGCCAAAACATGGGTTCCCCTTCTAGAGTCTTGCAATAATAAATGCAAGTCTCGTAAAGAAATCATAAATGCTGCTACCGACTTTATACCAGTACGCTAATCAGTACAGCCAACCAGAAACACCAAAGCAAAATATGATTGTTTACCGCTGTATGGATACCTCTCCAATACATCAATTTACAGAAAGAGAAATAATGAAACAACTAATGAGACTTAAGCCAGATAAAAGCCCAGAATCACAAACGTATGTATCAAGGTTGCAAAGACTCTACTACTGACGCCAATCACTATTTTATGGAATAAAATACTCGATGAGGAAGCTGTGCCACACCAATGGATGGAATCTGAAATCATTTTACTATATAAAAAGGTGACCCAGCTGACATATGCAACTACCGTCCCATAAGACTCATGCCTTGTTTTTACAAACTATTTGCCTCCTGTCTACTTGAAAGAATAGCCCCAGACATCGATGCGCACCAACCGATCGAACAAGCCGGATTCAGAAGCGGTTTCAGCACAATGGATCACATCCAAGTAGTAGAACAGGTGATAGAAAAATACTTAGAATTTAATTAACCCCTGTACGTAGCTTTCATAGACTACAAAAAAGCTTTTGATTCAATTTCACACGAAAGCATCTTGGAATCGCTGAAAGCACTAAACATACAGAAAAATATATTAATATCCTAAAAAATATTTACAATAACAGCACAAGTAGAGTCAAACTAAATAGAGTAGGCGAAACAATTAGCATAAAGAGAGGAGTCCGACAAGGAGACCCAATTTTACCAAAAATATTTATAGCCGTCCTATAACATGTTATGGGAAAATTACCATGGTCCAATAGAGGCATTAATATAAATGGGAACTTTGTCATCTCAGATTTGCCGATGACATAATTTTGTTTTCGGAAACCCCTCACCAATTAAATAGAATGGTGAACGACTTAAACAAGGCTAGTATAAAAATTGGATTGGAAATTAACCTTGAGAAAACAAAAATTATGACTAACCGCAGTGTAACGCCCATCTTAGCAAACAACACCCCTCTCGAGTTTGTAAAAAAATACATATACCTAGGTAAACAGATCTCTTTTAGTAAAGAAAGAAACATTGAAGAAATTAACCGAAGAGTGGCGATTACCTGGAACAAATTCTGGAACCAAAAAGAAATACTTAAATCGCAACTTCCGCTGCCGACCAAGAAAATAGTCATGGATACAACAATACTACCGTGCCTCACCTATGGATGCCAAACGTGGACCTTTGATCTAAAACCAGGAATAAAATTCGAATAAAAGACAAATGGAAAGAAGTTGCCTAGGCATAAAATTGAAAGATAAGGTAAAGAATGTTGACATCCGAAGAAAGACAAAAATACGCGATGCCTTAACTTTCTCATTTAAGGGTAAATGGAGGTGGGCAGGACACTTGGCTCGATACAAAGACGACAGATGGACCCTAAGGTCAGCAAAATGGTCAGGGCCAAGGGGCACTAGATCAAGAGGTCGACCAAGGGCCACATGGGCAGTCGATATAGTAGCAATGGCGGGCGGAAGTTGGATGGACAAAGCCAAGGATAGAGAATCGTGGCATTCCTTGGGGGAGGCTTTTACCCAATCGGGGTCCATACAAACAATAAAGAATTAAATTAAATAACAATTAAAATTTTAGAAATAAATAAATAAACTTAACGAACTTAATGAAGATAAGATAGCCAGTTCCCCATTGCGTTGGGAATCTTGGTAAGCCCGCTTCCATCTTCGGCAACATCGTTACTTACCACCAGGTGAGATGTTGTCAAGGGTTTACCAATTGTGAATAAAAAAAAAAAAAAAAAACTTATATAACCAGAAAGAGCTATACGTTTAATAAATTTATTAATTTTATAATAGCTATTATATGTATAATATGAATTTATCATTGTAATCTGTATGGAATTAAATAAAGCTATATTATTATTATTAGAGTCAAAAAATAAAATAATAAGTATTTTTTGTTTAAACTGCAATGTTTATTCGTCAAACTATTTCAAATCAAATTCAAATAATTTAAAGTATTATTATTAGCCTCACATGGCTCCCGATCCCGACATAGGCACAGCTCTCTCAGGCACTAGCAATATATTATGAGATCATAAACATAAGAACTTTGTACTGTTTGTTTAACTAGCAAGCAATAACTACAGTAAATTTAATGTTTCATATTAGGTATTTTAGGTGTTTTATTTAAGGTATTTTAAGCATTTTACTGTAGGTGTTTTAGTTATAGTTAAGGTTTTAGTGATTAGTTTGATATTATTTTTAGGACTGACTTATTTTGTATACTTACAATAAAGATCACCTGTAGGATATATTATATTCTGGCAAAAGTGTTTCCTACTAATATTATAAACGCCAAAGTTTGTAAGAATGTAATGTATGTTTATCACTCTTTCACGCTAAAACTACTGAACGGATCTGGCTGAAATTTGGTACGTAGACAGATTGGAACCTGCATTAACACATAGGCTACTTTTTTCCACGCTCGCGCACTGCGCACCCTCGAGAAGTCATAGAAACGTTGTCCACGCGGGTGAAGACGCGAGAAACTGCTAGTTTTAAATATTTTAAAAAATTCTATCATTGTAAGATTGCGCTTATTCCATAGGATCGAGTAATTAATCGTTTTGGGCTTATGAAAATTTGTTATGTTGAGTTAGTTCCGCAAAAAGTCGACTCGACATTACACGATCTTACTTTTAATAATTTCATGATTTCGTGAATAAACGAAATTCGCGATCTTGGTGACACAAATATTTAAGTTGTATAACGTCTGTGTATTAACCCATGTTTTTTTTTTTTTTTTTTTTTTTTTATTCACATTTGGTAAGCCCTTGACAACATCTCACCTGGTGGTAAGTGACGATGTTGCCGAAGATGGAAGCGGGCTTACCAAGATTCCCCAACGCAATGGGGAACTGGCTATCTTATCTTCATGCCGGAACACACCAATGATATCAACATTGATATTTGGCGGCAAGACTTAGATAAGATGGTGGTAGCTAGCCAGGCGGGATTAGAAAATGCCCTACCACCAACCAAACCGAGTCTTACAATTGACCCCGCCGGGAATCGAACCCGCGACCTCCTGTGTAAAGCCAGTGAACTTTGCCTCTGAGCTACGGAGGCGGTTAAAACCATGTAACTTGACCGACACACATTACATTTTGACTTACCAGTCAGTCCAGTGGCAGCGCTTCTGCCTATTGAGCCGAGAATTGTGGGTTCGATTCCCACCCAGGACAACCAATCGTGTGACGAACAGGTTTTTTGCTCTGTATCTGGGTCTTAAATATCTATGTATATTATGTGCGTATTTTAGTAATGATATCAGTCTCTGGTCATATGACAAAGTATCCTAGTTTGAGACCTAAACATTGATTGAACACTTTTACCATCAACAGAAAACAACAAAATAAGCGCCACTGACAGTCTATGCTAAGCATGTGTAGCAGTAGGAAAGTTTATATATTAGTACTAACTATCATACAGTATGGACACTCCCTGCCGCTCTCTAGATTTCGACCTCTCCCCTCGTCACCCAGATTGATTCAGATTGGTTATAGTTTGGTTCTCGAATGATTTTTTTTGCTCCTACATTTGTTTTTAGAAATGTCATTTCACGACCGTTGTATGCAGTGTCCGGGGTGTGATCTTGGTTTATTTATTTATACATAAAGTTAGTTTTACATTCATTTCTAGATTACCTACTGAAACGCAAACTATCGTTTCGAGCCGATCTTCTTTCTTGCGTTTCATAATTAAATTCTCTTTTGATCTTGTTCGTCTATAAAAATAGAATTTGGAGATGATTGCGAGCTTTTGACAAGAGTGAAAACAATTGAGGAGTGTTGACCGTCGAAATAGGTGTTTTCAGTATAAATATTTTAAAAGTTTTGTGATTTTTCTTGTTATTTTCAAGACCTCCTATTTTTAAATGGGGTAAGTGATTTATGCTTAGAGAAAGCTATCCATTTTTATTTAGTGCCGTTGCGAACTAAATTTTTATTCATGGTTGTAGGGTCTTCCACACGGTCCAAATAAATCAGCATACTACTAATATACCCTGGACTATTGCTAACTACGCCGATCTGCAACTGCCTGTCGCTTACCCAAAGGGAAGTGGAACTTTTGTTTATACCTAATTTAAGGCCCATTGGAGTTGATTGTTACTGGTGACCAAATACTATTACTGGTGATCAAGCATTACGACCTGCCCGCGCCTTTGGTTGTCTCTAGTGACCAAGCATTACTACTGCCCGACAAGGTTCTGCTGTCGTCCTCCAAGCGCAGCTGCTGGCTTGCGTGTTCTCCTGTCTTCCGTTTACTATAACAATTTTGTGTTTGATTTAAAATTTATTAAGAGTATGGTACACCAATAAAGATAATAAAGAGTACCAACCAACCAATAAAGAGTATGGTTGTCTGTGAGCTATGTTGGTTGCGGGAAGCCGATGGATGCGGGCAGCGCAGGACCGGTCGTCGTGGAAATCCTTGGGGGAGGCCTTTGTTCAGCAGTGGACGATTTGTGGCTGATATGATGATGATGATGATGGTACACCCAAAGTTTGTTACCTATAACATTGAGGGGTAATTTCGACACCTGATAATTGAACTCGATTTACTTTTTTAGGAATTTATTAGATCATTTTATACACTCCGGGAGACGATCGATCGTTACCTAACCTTTTTTATATTTTAAAATTATGTAATGTGTTGTTTTTATATTTAGGTTATTTCCACGGTCATTCACTCTGTACACCCTTAACTTATCTACTGGTTTATATCTTTACCCAAATATTTCTAATCTTATAAAATCAAGCATTACTACTGCCCGACAAGGTTGTGCTGTCGTCCTCCAAGCGCAGCTGCTGGCCTGCGTGTTCTCCTGTCTTCCGTTTACTATAACAATTTTGTGTTTGATTTAAAATTTATTAAGAGTATGGTACACCCAAAGTTTGTTACCTATAACATTGAGGGGTAATTTCGACACCTGATAATTGAACTCGATTTACTTTTTTAGGAATTTATTAGATCATTTTATACACTCCGGGGGACGATCGATCGTTACCTAACCTTTTTTATATTTTAAAATTATGTAATGTGTTGTTTTTATATTTAGGTTATTTCCACGGTCATTCACTTATTACACCCTTAACTTATCTACTGGTTTATATTACCCAAATATTTCTAATCTTATAAAATAAAAGTATTCCATATTACCCCAAAATTTATTTTCTTTCCGAAATTCATATTTAGGCAGAGAGTAAAAATTCTACGTATCATGTAGCATCTCTATTATATTACATAACCCCTTTTAAATTAAATTATGCTGCACTACTTTCTGTATCTGCTTTGTATTTCAACCATTAATTTAACTTGATTGCCGCACTGATCGTTTTCCCGCAAATTGAAAAGTATAAATGTTCTGTATTGAGTAAATTGTAAGTAAATTCTAAACGTTCGAGAACCAAAGTATAACCATACTATATTACGATAAAAAAAAATAATTATTTAGTCATGTAAATTACAGTTGTCGAACATACAAATTATAAAATGTCTAAAACTAAAATAACCCACCCCTGAGCGTGCCCGGCGCAAAGGTGCCCATAACGCTCGCAGCGTTGCCGCGTTGTATGGCTATAGACAGCCTTTGCACCAGAAAGGCCCCGGAGCGGGGGTCAAATCCCTTGTCCCGCAGAAGGCGCCCAATGTCCCGAACAAAACCCTTAGCCTCGGTTCCCCATGAGCCAGCCGTTTCGACGGCAAATGGAACAAACATGTAGGTTTGTTCCAATGCAGCATATTTTGAGTGCTTCGACCGAGCGGCTGCCTCAGCAGCGGAACCTGCTGCCCTTGATGTATGCGCTAGGTGAGAGGGTGCGAAAGTGCTAGAACATTTGCATCCCAGAGAAGACTCCTCCCCTTCTGCCATGGCACCAGCGTTAGGCCATCGGGTCGCTTTCCGTCGCTACGACCAAGTCCTGGCGGCTCCAGTAGGCATGGAATATTAGCCGATACCAGAGCACGCCGTAAGATTTCGTCAAGTGCGTGATGGCGCGGGAATCTGCCTGAACACTTTTGGCAACTCAGGGCGTGATGACCGTTAGCCTCTACCATTGAACCGCAAGTGTTTTTAAGCTTCTGGACTGGGGTGGACTCGGCATCAATATCAACGGCGAGTACATATCCCACCTCCGATTCGCTGATGATATCGTGGTCATGGCTGAGACTATGGAAGACCTAAGCACAATGCTCGATGGCCTCAGTAAGGTTTCTCAACAAGTGGGTCTTAAAATGAACATGGACAAGACGAAAATAATGTTAAATGTCCGTGTCGCACCCACTCCTCTAAAGGTTGGAGACTCTACACTGGAAGTTGTTGACGAATATGTATACCTGGGACAAACAGTCCAGTTAGGTAGGTCCAACTTCAAGAAAGAGATCAATCGACGAATCCAACTTGGCTGGGCAGCGTTCGGGAAGCTTCGCAATATCTTCACGTCCCAAATACCGCAGTGTCTCAAGACTAAGGTCTTTGACCAGTGTGTGTTGCCAGTGATGACTTACGGAACTGAGACATGGTCGCTTACTATGGGCCTCATAAGAAGGCTCAAGGTCACCCAAAGGGCAATGGAGCGTGCTATGCTCGGAGTTTCTCTGCGTGATCGAATCAGAAACGAGGAGATCCGCAGGAGAACTAAAGTAACCGACATAGCTCACAGAATCGCTAAACTGAAGTGGCAGTGGGCAGGGCACATAGCTCGTAGAACAGATGGCCGATGGGGCAGTAAAGTTCTCGAGTGGCGACCGCGCACCGGAAAACGTAGCGTAGGCAGGCCTCCCACGCGGTGGACCGATGACCTGGTGAAGGTCGCGGGAAGCCGATGGATGCGGGCAGCGCAGGACCGGTCGTCGTGGAAATCCTTGGGGGAGGCCTTTGTCCAGCAGTGGACGATTTGTGGCTGATGTGATGTGATTATTCATTAATTCGCCCTGATTCAGGGTAGGCTCGAGCCCCTCGGTAGGGACGTATATGAGCTGATATAATAATTATTCATTATTTAATACATGGATTTCATCTAAAAGACCCATTACGGGTAAGATTAAATTATATGTTTGTTTATGTTTTTACTATTTTTATGTTCTTTTTAGGTCTTTTACTTCACTATTAAACTCCAACACCGGATAGCACGCTTCTAATTCAACCCACACCCAATTTACTACCTACCGAACTTACGAAGTCGTGCTACACACTGCCAAGTTTTCTAGGTCTTGTCCATAATAATCTTTAGTCCAAACTTGATCAATCAATGTCTGCAGCGCACCTCTTGTAACAAATGCGCCAAAGAATTTAATTTCAAACGGTTCTTGCAACCCATTCATTTACTTGGGGCTAGAGTTTTGCGAAGCTTAATTGAAGAAACTACTACCTATTGGAGGGTGGCTTTCTTTTGAAAATAGTTACTTTAAAATGGCTTTTGAAACTTTTACATACTACCTTCTTTCTTGAAGTTCGCTAAGTGCCATTTACAGTTTTAGTTTTTAGGGTTCCGTCCCAGGTAACGGGGGTCCCGATATTTCTAAGCCTGTGCGCTGTCTGTCCGTCTTTCCGTCTTTTGAAAGACATCTTAAGGTATCTTTTAAACTGTAGCTGGCAGCCAGCTGAAATTTTCAAAGAATATGTGTTTTTATAGGGAATTTACTTTTGACCGTCTCAGTGGCGTAATGGTTTGTCCATTTTCTTCACACCAGGGGGTCGCGGGTTCGACTCCGGCGGGTTCCACTTGTAATACTCGGTTTGATTGGTGGTAGGGCATTTTATAAGCTCGCCTGGCTAGCTACCACCATTTAATCTAAGTCATGCCGCCAAAGATCAGTCTTAACAACATTGATGTGTTCCTGCTTGAAGATAAGATAGCCAGTATTACATTGCACTGAGGAATCTTGGTAAGCCCGCTTCCATCTTCGGCATCATCGTCACTTACCATCAGGTGAGATAATGCCAAGGGCTTTTTTATTATTATATCAGCTCATATACGTCTCCACCGAGGAGCACGAGCCTACCCTGAATCAGGGCGATTAAGCCTTAGTCGACCACGCGGGCCCATTGCGGGCCAAGGGCTTACCATCTGTAAAAAAAATAATCAATACAAATTTAAATAGTGAAAAATTAAGGGGGTTTCCCATACAAGATACCTTTCTTTTAAAGGTTTTTTTTGTTCTATAGTAAAAACTGTAATACATACAATTGAGTGTAATTATAGTGCTAATCTTGAAGTAATTTTTTTAATAATAAAAAATGGAAGTGTGAGTCGTACTCGAGCTAAAAAATCCGAAAACAGATTTATTTTTCTTTCAGTTGCGTTGACGTATTTGTTTGTAATGTAAATAGATATCATTGTCATCAAAAGAGCGTCGGTGGTGTAACGGCTAGGGCTGCCGCCTCCTGTCCGGGAGGTCGTGGTTCGAATCCTGCCACTTACCAATGTGATTTAGAACTTAGATTACATATGTACGTTTATCCGACGCTCTTACGGTGAAGAAAAATATCGTGAGGAAACCTGCACACGCTTGCAGAGAAACTCGCAGGTTGTGTGTGAAGTCGACCAACTCGCTCTGGGCCCGCGTGGTCGACTAAGGCCCGACCGCCCTAATTCAGGATAGGCTCGAGCCCCTCGGTGGGGACGTATATGAGCTGATATGATGATCATTGTCATATAGTTGTGTGGAGAGGTGTAGTAGTACGGAACACGAGTCTGACTTGTACTTAGCATGTTGTTTTTTTTGTGTTTAAAATTGCTTGAAAGGGTTAGAATTACATTTGACATGGCTTGATTATGAAGAAACTCGAAGGTTGTGTGTGAAGTCGACCAACCCGCACTGGGCCCGCGTGGTCGACTAAGGCCTAATCGCCCTGATTCAGGGTAGGCTCGAGCCCCTCGGTGGGGACGTATATGAGCTGTAATGATGATGATTATGATTAATACAAAAATGATAATTTAATTTTAATTATTAGTTGGGATTGTATATAATCAGGCATCCACTAGTTTATAAAATCTAAATATATATAACTCAAAGGTGACTGACTGACATAGTGATCTATCAACGCACAGCCCAAACCACTGGGCGGATAAGGCTGAAATTTGGCATGCAGGTAGATGTTATGACGTAGGCATCCGCTGAGAAAGGATTTTGGGAAATTCCCACGGGAACCGCAAAAATCGGGATCTGCGCGGGGGAAGCTGCGGGCATCCACTAGTAATATATATTATACTACAGTTAAAGGCCCGACCACCTGCGACCATTTCATACAATTACGAGGGTGGCATACTTAAATGCCCTCAGTGCGCGAAGAGTTTCGCTGCGAAGATTGGCTACATAAACCATCTTCGAGCGAACGCGCGGCAAACCGACTAGGAGTCGAAGTGGTCGCCATGACCGAAATCGGTCGGATAGATCACACATATACTACATCATTAGTACGGCTTTCTAACTGGTTATGTTTCCTTAGTAATACTGAATGGCCAGTGCCTGCACTTTCCCTAGACAGCTACCGGCATTAAATGCGTTAAGTGATCGAATGATACAGGGTGGCAACAAAGCCAACTTGAAACTGTTGGTACAGGTGATTCAGAACTTACACTCTTTTCGTAAAAAAAAACAGAGATTCTTTTAATCCCTTATTTCTTGAAAATTTGGTGTTATTTTACTTTCCAATCGATTTTTGAGTTTCACGTAAAAACTAATTGTCACAGCATAAAAGTTCTAATTTTTTGAGAATTTAATCTGATTCATAATTTCTTATCACTTCCAATGTAAGTATACTATTTTTTGCTTGTATATTTTTTTACACTCTGTATAATTTTGCATGTAAACATTATTAGTTGCTTTCTTTTATGATAGATACTACCTAAAGAATAGTGAATATACTTAAGTAATTATGAGTTATAAAAGGTGTATTAAAAAAGCGTCGGTGGCTCAACCGGTAACGACTCGGTCCATCTAACCAGAGGTACCGGGTTCAAATCTGGACGGCCAATGAACCAATGAGTTTTTCCAAAAAACTTACGTACATATACTTACTGACTGCTTTAACGGTGAAGGAAAACATCGTGAGGAAACCTGCACACGCCTACAAAGAAACTCGAAGGTTGTGTGTGAAGTCGACCAACCCGCACTGGGCCCGCGTGGTCGACTAAGGCCTAATCACCCTGATTCAGGGTAGGCTCGAGCCCCTCGGTGGGGACGTATATGAGCTGATATAATAAAAGGTGTAGCAAAATTTATGTAGGACCTACATAATACATCAGCTCATATATACGTCCCCATCGAGGGGCTCGAGCCTACCCTGAATTAGGGCGATCCGGCCTTAGTCGAGCACGCGGGCCCAGTGCGGGTTGGTCAACTTCACACACAACCTTCGAGTTCCTTCGCAAGCGTGTGCAGGTTTCCTCACGATGTTTTCCTTCACCTTAAGACCGTCGAAAACGGAAAAACGTACATTTGAGATCGAAATTCGAAAATACATTGGTACGTGGCAGGACTCGAACTACGACCTCCCGGATAGGAGGTAGCGGCCCTTCCCGTTGCGCCACCGACGCTCTTACACCACCTACTTACTAGGTTTCTATTTATCTAGACACACGGCAGCGTGTAAAGCCAAGTTTATATTTATGTAGACACACGGCAGCGTGTAAAGCCAAGTTTATATTTATGTAGACACACGGCAGCGTGTAAAGCCAAGTTTCTATTTATGTAGACACACGGCAGCGTGTAAAGCCAAGTTTATATTTATGTAGACACACGGCAGCGTGTAAAGCCAAGTTTATATTTATGTAGACACACGGCAGCGTGTAAAGCCAAGTTTATATTTATGTAGACACACGGCAGCGTGTAAAACCAAGTTTCTATTTATGTAGACACACGGCAGCGTGTAAAGCCAAGTTTCTATTTATGTAGACACACGGCAGCGTGTAGAGCCAAGTTTCTATTTATGTAGACACACCGCAGCGTGTAAAGCCAAGTTTCTATTTATGTAGACACACGGCAGCGTGTAAAGCCAAGTTTCTATTTATGTAGACACACGGCAGCGTGTAGAGCCAAGTTTCTATTTATGTAGACACACCGCAGCGTGTAAAGCCAAGTTTCTATTTATCTAGACACACGGCAGCGTGTAAAGCCAAGTTTCTATTTATGTAGACACACGGCAGCGTGTAGAGCCAAGTTTCTATTTATGTAGACACACCGCAGCGTGTAAAGCCAAGTTTCTATTTATCTAGACACACGGTAGCGTGTAAATCCAAGTTTAAGCCAAGTAAAAGGAAAACACGAACTATTTCGAGCCACTGTTGACCCTTAATAACTCAAATTCTTTTTAACATAAACACATGAAATTTGTTTTATTTTAGTACCTTCCGACCATCTTTTCCCAATGATATTTTTTTAACCCTATACATGCTGTACATGCAAATCGGTCTACTGAATGAAATATGGGTCTGGATCCACTCAATCTATAAAATTAGTAACCGCCTCCGTGGCGT
This sequence comes from Coleophora flavipennella, assembly GCA_947284805.1. NCBI lineage: Eukaryota > Metazoa > Arthropoda > Insecta > Lepidoptera > Coleophoridae > Coleophora > Coleophora flavipennella. Next base: position 11,698,051 of record OX369297.1, read on the forward strand.
AATGGTTAGTCCATTCGCTTCACACTAGGAGGTTGCGGGTTCGATACACGACGGGGTCAGCTTTTAAGACTCGGTTTCGTTGGTGGTAGGGCATTTTCTAAGCCCGCCTGGCTAGCTACCACCATCTTATCTAAGTCTTGCCGCCAAACATCAGTTCCGGCTTGAAGATTAAGATAGCCAGTAATCTTGGTAAACCTGCTTCCATCTTCGGCATCATCGTCACTTACCATCAGGTGAGATGATGCCAAGAGCTTACCAATTGTGAATAAAAAAACAGATGAGATACTAGTTACTAACTACAAAAAAAAATGTTTCATCCTCTATTTTAGTATCTATTGGATTAATCTATATCCTCTCAGGGGAAGAGTTCCAACTAGTATTAAACTTATTTATTTTGCAGTGCCCACTCGAGCCCCCATTGTTCGATACACTTCATAAGAAAAGTGGCAAGCAATTGTTGTCGCGGCAACTACAGTAACCCGCCACTGAACCTTACTACAAGCAACGAGATGACAAAAGAGACACGATATCTAGAACGCGCTATCAACATTTCTTCAGCACTGAGTATATAAGTGAGTTATTTTTTATGGGTCCGTATGGGGAAATTCTAAACTATAAGAAATAGAGAAAAACTTTCTTTGGTAACGTGATCTCAATAGAGAAAATTAAAATGCCGTTTTAAAAAATAGAAAATCTTGATAGATTCGGAGTTATGTTTTTTTAAATTTCAATTTTATATCACTATACAAACCAAAAATGGTATGGAAACCATAGGTCCAAAGTTGCTAGAAGTTGTTGAAATTACTTGAAATTAACATTTTAATAGACATAAATATTATTATCCAATCGATAGGATGGATAATTGAAATGAAGCAAAACCAAAAATCTGCCACTTGCCTTAGTCCCACGAAACTAAATTTATCACAAAAATTGTTCGATATGTCCTCCACTTTTGACGGCACAGTTGACTTCGGCAGAGCACTCCCCGAGTTGCATTTCTCAATGAAATGTATGGTATGGTGATTATCATTTGACGGACTGAATATTTTAAATCATCAACAGTGTCATAGCGATTTTTGCACACTTCATTTTTTAAGTGACCCCATATTAAAAAATCTGTTAGGGGTCCTCGGTTAGGGGACCCAGTTGTTTAAGGTTGCGTGGAATGTTCAATGAAAAGTGACCAGGTTTGCAGTTCACGAATTTCCGGATTTATTTTACATGAATGAATTACATAGGTAGGTTGTTCTTAGGTTGAGTCTATATCTGGACGCGGGTTCGGGACGACTGGCGAACAAAGCCGAGTCGAGCCACGAGCGCTTACGCTGCGATCTATGTGGTAGGTAGGTATGTACCCCTACAAATCCATGGGCGTTAGATCAGGTGACCGCGCTGGCCACTGCACTTCGCCATAGGTACTTATCCACGTGTTCCCAAACCGTTCGTTGAGGTAATTTTGTGCAAAGCGACTATTGTGCAGAGGGGCTCAATTTTGTTGGAACCTCATGTTCCGTCTGCCAAAGGCAAATCATCTAAATCATCATCAAGATTTCTGTGAATATCCCAAGATCCCACCGTAAAACTGAATGGACACGACTTAATTGTCCAAAATCCCGCACCAACAATTAAATGAAAATCTAATTTGGTTGCTGCTTTCAGTGGTTCGCAAAGGGTTTTTAGTAGACCTAACTCAGAATTTATTCGGATCCAAAAGTAAGGACTTAACTAAACTCGACGAGATTTTCTGTGAGTGCGCATCAAAAGATTAGAAGAAAACAACTAGAAAATTCTTATAAAAAATTTAACCATGCGCACTGTTTATAATTGTACAGGGAGCGTTAAATGAAACACAGATGTTATCCGAAATGATTTATTATGGCTGAGTAATGGCATTTTCGTAAACAAGACATCACATCAGGTTCATAACATATATTCAGTGGATTTTGATATTCTAAAACATGTAGGCGCTAAAGAATGACCATTTATTGTGTTGAATGGCTATCGTTCTATGCTGAATCATAATGGTTGATAAATAGTGAATTTTATGGTATCTGAGAGCTTACAAATCTGTGACTAGTTCGCAAATTTTGTAGCTTTTTAGAGAATGAACGAAAATACACATCAAATGTCACAAAGGAAGTCTATACACTCTATAAAAACTTAATGAAGATAATGTCTAATTACACATATAAAGTTTCAGAAAGAAAGACATCCTTTTACAACTCGAGATAATAAATAATAACATAAAAACATTGGCAGTTTTCACTAGCAAACAAAGAAGAAACCTAAATTACTCTATAATTATATCTATGACCTATTTCTTCTTAAGTAAAACATTAATTACGAAACAGTAGCTCTATGCATATCTTTATACACGATCCTGAACTATATAAACTTATCTACGGTATTAATGTCGCATATTTTAAATTTGCATAACTTTTATGTATTTTTTTTTACATTTTCATTTCCTAAGACCCTTAAAATTAACCCTTACCTCTAAATTAGAAAGAAAAAGACTATTTTACTTATATTATTTGACCACGAGGTGGTGTCATGCAATTGCCAGAAACCAATAGCAGTACCGTACTTCCGTCGGAATTTCCCTACTCTCAAAATAATACTTTGTCCTGTTAGATAACGACTGCAACATACATATTATTAATATAAAAAGCACCCTAGGTCAGTCGGGCCAATGGAGAAAGAAAAGATAAGAGAGAGAGAGGACCTACTTGGAATCTGAAGATTGTCTGAAAATTTCATCGAAATCGGTCCAGCCGTTTTGGAGTCTATAAGGAACAATTTTTTTTCCTTCACATAGCACAGAGATAGACTGGATTCAAGTGCTAATAACTACAGCCTCCCTGATATAATAAAAGGATTTGAATGTAAATCACATGTTAAACGCTCATAAGAATTAGAAATGATTTGAACGATTAAAAATTATTCAAAATGATTACAAATCAAATCATTTTTAATCCTTTTTAATGATTTTGTTTAATCAGGGCTGTGATTAAAATAACTAAAAAAGAGATTATAAGGTTTTCTTATTTGTTTACTTAGCTTAAGTAATAAAAATATGTATCGTTTATTTAAGTAAATAACCTTTAAACAAAAAAAAATGTTCTGAGGACAGGTTATAGCGGTGAATACTTATAACCTGTTTTGTCCGTTAAATTTGGAACCATATTAAAATAAATAAACTCATGTGAGTCCAACTATGTAACTTAATTAATTAATTCATTAACTTTAATTATCTTAACGTTAGTTAAAAAACACTATAATATTAAGAAATTATAAAGTCACATGAACAATGCGTTCATAAATCTTATTATTGGTCAACTGACAGCCAAAACCGTGTGCTAACACTGGTCTTATGTACAGTTGGTAATATTACAAATTGTACAGTCAGTCATTCAAATCACCTACCCAGATAACCAGGGTTGTCAATTTTGAACTACATAAATATAATCATAAAGTTTAAAAGACACTTACAATTACAAATTTTGAAATTACATGAATACAAACGCAAATTTAAATTTCCAACTAATTAACCAAGAAAGTGTAACAACGGTACTTTTTAAAGATTATTTTAATTTAATTAAATCATGGTAGATCTTATCTATGGTTTCTGTATCTTTCCTTTTATTAATTAAATCTTGATGCCTCTAAATTTACATAGATTCCATAATCAGACGCTTTTTATAATTATGTTCTGTATTTAAAATTTTTAATATTTTAAGATTTTAGCCTGCTTACCCTCGAGTAGGCTTTATCATTACAAAATACAAAAGCTTTAGCTCAACCTTTTTTTTTAAAATAAAGACAAAAATAATATAAAACTCATGGCATTTAAAAAAACAGAAACAAAACGATTTACAAAAAGTATTGTATCATATAACACTTGACAGCCCTACCAGCACATCACACACCAGAAACTATGCACTCGCGACTTAGCTTGCTCAATAGCAAGTAAGTGGTTGTAGCATCGTCTTGAATTCATCCAGGGAAGCAGCAGTTGAAACAGCAGGTGGCACAAAGTTCCAGAAAGCAACTCCAAGGACAAGAAAAGAGCTCTTGTACATTGATGTACCCGGAATCGGCGATAACAGCGTATAGTCCGGTTGTTCTCAGATCATTGCAGAGTCGGATCGATAATAGCTTCCAGGTTCTTGAGAATACTAACTTACTCAATATCTTTACCAGCTAACGACAGCACTGGCTTCTCACTGCTATCTATGAGGATAGTACGTTTAGACAAACACCAAAAAAAATGTTAGACAAGAAATTCATGATGTGTGAACGGAAGATTAACACTTATTTTTTTTTTTTTCTTCTCCTCCTCGATAAATTTATTTATTCCGCAGTCTCTGCACCACCTCCAAAATGGGCTGAAATCGTACATTCGGCCACAATTGATACATGTTTTTTTTTGGGACTCCATTTGACCGGAATGGTTGCAACAATATGAATCATTTCGACCCTCCGTCTCCGTTTAAATAGCAATGCTTATCAAAACTAGGGCTACCACTTTCTCATAACATTTTTTTTTGTTTAAAGTTTATTTACTTAAATAAACGATACATATTTTTATTACTTAAGCTAAGTAAACAAATAAGAAAACCTTATAATCTCTTTTTTAGTTATTTTAATCACAGCCCTGATTAAACAAAATCATTAAAAAGGATTAAAAATGATTTGATTTGTAATCATTTTGAATAATTTTTAATCGTTCAAATCATTTCTAATTCTTATGAGCGTTTAACATGTGATTTACATTCAAATCCTTTTATTATATCAGGGAGGCTGTAGTTATTAGCACTTGAATCCAGTCTATCTCTGTGCTATGTGAAGGAAAAAAAAATGTTCCTTATAGACTCCAAAACGGCTGGACCGATTTCGATGAAATTTTCAGACAATCTTCAGATTCCAAGTAGGTCCTCTCTCTCGCTTATCTTTTCTTTCTCCATTGGCCCGACTGACCTAGGGTCCTTTTTACTTTTAAATTGCATATTTTTAAAACCGTTTTTCAAACAACTATCAAATGTCCACGTAAGCTATTTATCTCTTGTTATTGAAGTGTGGTTTTCCTTAATAAATGCGATGTACCTATGCTGACCACTCTTATCTAAAAAGTTTTATGTTTACATATTTTTAGTTCGGGAATTCACATGACTAATATAATGTGTGTGTTACAGTCGTTATCTGACAGAAAAACATATTGTTTTGAGAGTAGGGAAAATCCCAAAGTTCTGTCATCCACGGATTGTAAGTACAGTCACCATCAACCAACTGATCTATCTCAACTGATCTATCTCAACCAGTTCACGTATTTTGGGTACCAAGAAGCTAGAAGCTAAGAAGCTAGTGGGTGTTTGATAGACATAAAATTAGCATATGATTTGACTAGGTTAGGGATCATCTATTTTGAATGGAAATTATTTATTTAAAAAAATGGTCAGATTTCAGACAAGTTTTGTCATCAAATAAATCCTATGTAATGTTTGCTGCGCCGGTTATACATCCCTGAAATGATACGTGGCATTACAAGTTTACGTCATAAAAACGCTTACAAACGAAATGAATAAATCGGAGAAGTAATCTCAGTTTACCATTATTTGAAATTTGTGTCCTGTGTTACACGGTGGATAACCCAATTACAGAATGCTGATCTTCTTGCGTGATCGCTTTCGAGAAATTTCTGAACAATACATCCTTGTCGATACGGTTTGTTTATATACTTTTTAAGTAATAGCTATTTCCGTAGCGATATCTTTCGACGAAATATCCGGAAATCTCGACAAAACACAAACCATTTATTTCGACTGATTATGTAGGAATGTGTTTTGTGAGGCTTTGTGAAGTTTCATAACCTCAGTAAATTATTCAAAATTGTGGTTTAAGTATGGCCACTTGGCGTTTCTCTCAGGGGGAATTCATTACAATACCAGTCAATTGCCAATGTTTGGTTCCTGTTACTTAAATGATACTTTCTCAATAAATCATTTTTTTTTTAATTTGACAGCGACTGAGGCATTTTACCTGTTTAGTTCACCATTGAATTTACAACACAAATAATTGATTGACTAAATTATGCATTTATTGAATGACAGAAACACACAACTTGTTTTTTGTCTGAATGTGTTTTACCTTTTTTTCTTTTTTATTTGAAAATCGGCCAGGAATTTTAGTTTTCACATACCTAACTATTAAAAAAAAACTAAAACGTTAATTTCAACAATTTCTAGCAATTTTCTCTGTCTCTGTTAAATTTTTGGTTTGTATAGTGATAAAACCATCGAAACACCAAAAAAAATGATTTTTTTTGACAAAAAAAGCCTTATCTCCGAACATATAAAGTTTTTTATTACTTAGAACACCTTTTTTATTTTCTCTAAAATTGAGATCACGTTTCCTAAGAGCGTTTTTTTCTATCTCTTATAGTTTAGAATTTCCCCATACTGATCCTTAAAAAAACTCAGCCTGTATATACAATTACCAACCGTTAACGGATGGTCCACGGCCGGAACCTACTCGTAGACAAACCATCTCACCTGGCGGAGATATCTCCCCTTTCCTCTTGAAAAGTAGGAACACAGTTTCTACAGTGGTGACCCCGACGTGATCTCCTACACTCTATATTTATTAACCTACTATATTTTACCTCATCATCATTTTAGCCGAAGGACGTCCACTGCTGGAGATAGGCGTTCCCCAAGATACCCACGACGACCGGTTCTGCGCTGCCCGCATCCAGCGGCTTCCTGCGACCTTCACCAGGTCATCGGTCCACCGGGTAAGAGGCCTGCCTACGCTACGTTTTCCACGGTCGCCACTCGAGAACCTTATTGCCCCAATGGCCATCTGTTCTACGAGCTATGTGCCCCACCCACTGCCACTTAAATTTAGCAATTCTTCGAGCTATTTTACCTACTATACCTGATATATACTTTATTTAATAACCTTGCAAAGCTTAACGTTTTTAGTAGGTATGCGACCGTACTCTCTTTTTGAAAGGAATGTTAACAAGAATAAAGCAGACGATGAATTAGATATAAGATCCAATAGGGCTCGATTGGGCACTATAATAGTGGACGACTTTTAGGGCCCAAAAAGGTACCGAGCGAACCACCAACTTGACATGATCGTAACATTCTTGTAACACTCCGTATAAGATTGCATATTGACACTGTTGAGCCTCGTCGTCGTATCAGCTCATATACGTCCCCACCGAGAGGCTCGAGCCTACCCTGAATTAGGGCAATCGAGCCTTAGTCGACCACGCAGGCCCAGTGCGGGTTGATCGACTTCACACACAACCTGCAAGTTTCTTCGCAGGCGTGTGCAGGTTTCCTCAAGATGTTTTTCCTGGAAAGGAGGTGGCAGCCCTAGCCACCGACGCTCTGACTGTTGAGTCTACAGGGCTTCTTTTGTTTATACGTCATCCATCACTAACAGCTCATGTATTATTTTATTATAGAAATTATACCTAACTTAATAAAATTAATGCCTAGCATTGCGCACTCCATGGGCGTTTTGGATAAATTACCTACTAAATTTTAATAACATGTCTACTCTGTGCTCCTGGGCCAACTAAAACCTCTTCACTTCACAGACCAATTTATCCACAAATCCGCCATGAACAAAGTTAATTTTCCACCAATCCCGTAATCCCAGCACTAGCATGGGAAGATTATACCCGTAAACATTCCGGGTGTCAAAGACCTTCTTGCTATGGACGAGCTTCTGAACTGAAATATTTATAGTTAAGTTGTAGACATAAACCGAACACGTGCAAGTCTCACGCACTAACGCGTTACGTGGTTCCATAGTGTGCTAGGAACCCTTACAGCTTCGCCATGTCCGTCTGTCCGTCGGTCTGTCACAGCAGTTGTATTCAAAGACTATTACAGATATGAAGCTATAATGACATGGCTTGATGAAAAGATGTGACGTTGAATAGCTAAATATTAGTAGTCCTCATGAAAAAACTTTCCCAAACTTTTCGTTATTTCATAATCATGTTTTTTTTTTGTAATAGTTTTTAATATTGCATTGTCACGCGATATACATATGCATGCAAAATTTTTGCTCAATCGGAAACCGGTAAGTGGGTCAAATTTAATTTGCAAGATAAGTTTTTTTTTTGTTTTCTGTACGAGGTCCTTCAAATCCAAATTGGCTTTTTGGAAATTTAGAGTGTCTTCCCTCGACTGAATGCCCGGGTGGCCAGGCCAGTATCTTCTTGGATCCTCTAACTTTTCGAAGAACGAAGGGTTTTCTTACCCCTTTTTCAGCTTGCCCCGGCTTTCTTAATAGGTAGCAGCTGCAGAGCTGATAGCTACAATACAATACAATATTCTTTATTGCATCACAACATAAAAAAGAGAAAGAAACAATATAGAAAAAAAGCCCTTACATTAGGTGGCCTTATTGCTAGGTAGCAACTTCTTCCAGGCAACCTTTGGGTAGGGAAACAGCTACTGACCATGGGGGCATTTTATCGTGGACTCCAAATTAAATGTTCAGCAGACTCGTCCATAAGTTAAAAGGTCTTATCCAGGCGCAGATATATTCAGTTTATTACATCCCAAGCATAAATAAGTATGTACGGTACGTCCCTAGTTATATCATTTTTCATAAAAGCTTTTGTTGCGATACGATATCATTATGAACTTCTAAGATAAAAATGTTTTACGACCGATAGTGTGGACTCATATATTTTGTATCATTGTTGAGTTTCATGAAACAATAAAAGCATTGTAGATTATCGTAAAACAAGTACTATATGAAAATGGGTGTAACAAAATTGTCCTATACTCGTTAATGCGAGGTATTGATTGAAACAGTTGTCTCTGTCTTTTTGAAAATATCACACTTTTTCACTTTTTCAATGGTTTTTCGTTTCAATCAAAAGCTGCAATCCTTACTTTAATATAATAAATGTGAAAATGTGTTTGTTTGTTTGTTACCTTTTCACGCTTCAACGCCTTCATCATCATATCAGCCACAAATCGTCCACTGCTGAACAAAGGCCTCCCCCAAGGATTTCCACGACGACCGGTCCTGCGCTGCCCGCATCCATCGGCTTCCCGCGACCTTCACCAGGTCATCGGTCCACCGCGTGGGAGGCCTTCCTACGCTACGTTTTCCGGTGCGCGGTCGCCACACGAGAACTTTACTGCCCCATCGGCTACGAGCTATGTGCCCTGCCCACTGCCACTTCAGTCTAGCGATTCTGTGAGCTATGTCGGTTACTTTAGTTCTCCTGCGGATCTCCTCGTTTCTGATTCGATCACGCAGAGAAACTCCGAGCATAGCACGCTCCATTGCCCTATGGGTGACCTTGAGCCTTCTTATGAGGCCCATTGTAAGCGACCATGTCTCAGTTCCGTAAGTCATCACTGGCAACACACACTGGTCAAAGACCTTAGTCTTGAGACACTGCGGTATTTGGGACGTGAAGATATTGCGAAGCTTCCCGAACGCTGCCCAGCCGAGTTGGATTTGTCGATTGATCTCTTTCTTGAAGTTGGACCTGCCTAGCTGGACTGTTTGTCCCAGGTATACATATTCGTCAACAACTTCCAGTGTAGAGTCTCCAACCTTTAGAGGAGTGGGTGCGACACGGTCATTTAACATTATTTTCGTCTTGTCCATGTTCATTTTAAGACCCACTTGTTAAGAGACCTTACTGAGGCCATCGAGCATTGTGCTTAGGTCTTCCATAGTCTCAGCCATGACCACCATATCGTCAGCGAATCGGAGGTGGGATATGTACTCGCCGTTGATATTGATGCCGAGTCCACCCCAGTCCAGAAGCTTAAAAACATCTTCCAGGGCGGCGGTGAACAGTTTCGGAGATATAACGTCTCCCTGTCTCACCCCTCGCTGCAACTGGATAGGTTTCGAGTTCTGGTCCTGGAGGCGAACCGACATGCTGGCGTTTTCATACAGACACTTCAACACCTCGATGTATCGATGGTCAATTTGGCACCGCTGGAGAGACTGTAGCACAGCCCAGGTTTCGACTGAATCAAAGGCCTTCTCATAGTCCACAATCGCCAAGCATAGTGGCTGATTGTACTCTTCGGTCTTCTGTATAATCTGCCGCAGCGTATGTATGTGGTCTATGGTACTAAAGCCTTTTCGGAAACCGGCTTGTTCGGGAGGCTGGAAGTCGTCAAACCTGCGTGCGAGACGATTCGTAATGACTTTCGATAACAGCTTGTAGACATGGCTCAGAAGTGAGATGGGTCTGTAGTTCTTCAGCAGAGTGTTGTCACCCTTTTTGAAGAAAAGCACGACCACACTTCTGTGCCATGCCTTAGGCGTTTGTCCCTCGAGTATAACGGAATTAAATAACTTCTGAAGAGCTTTAAGTACCGGTGTTCCACCTGCTTTCAGAAGTTCAGCCGTAATTCCATCATCACCCGGTGCCTTGTTGTTCTTGAGCTGTTTGAGAGCCATTCTAATCTCGTACAGGCTGACGTCCGGGATATCTTCGGTATAGTGTCTGGTTAGTCTGGCTTTTGGGTCTTCAGCCAGATCGCTGACAGGCAAACGTGTGGTCTTGTACAATTGTCCATAGAACTTCTTAACTTCTTCCAGCAACTCAGTCTTAGACGATATGGTCCTGCCGTCCTCAGTCTTCAGCTTGGTCAGTTGGCTTTGTCCAACAGACAGATCTCTCACGAACACTTTTGAGCCTTTGTTGTGCTCAATCGCCTCTTTAACCGATTGAGTATTAATGGGACCCATCTGTCCCGGTAAGTTGTTCTTTCCGTTGAGTATTAATGGGACCCATCGGCCCCGGTAACAACACGCGACCTTATGCTCTAAAGTACACAAATATAGTTAAAACTGTGTTGAAACTGCCTTGGGTTGATTTATGGACTTACGTCGTTATTAAATTCCGCTCTTAGTGCCATACGCAGTTTAATATAAAATCATAGATAAACTTTTCATAATTTGACAATTTCTTGTCATTTTCCGCCATTTTGGAAAATGGCGGGTCCGCCTGAAGGAAGGGAACGTCAATATTCAAGGTCGGCCTGGACGGTTAATACAATTTGTATTATATTGGCGTAAATCGCGAGTTAGGGACTTAGAGATCTGCCTGTTTAGTTGCCGATACTGAGTAGCGTCTTCAGAGGACTGCAAAACCAATCTGCGTCTTTCTTCCATGAGGTTGCTGGTGAAGTCGGAGATTTTTTTGGTTCTGTTTGAGCGGCGAGTTTTAAAAATCTTAGACCCGACCGTTTGAACAATTTCCACGAACCTGTCATTATAATCGTCCACATTCTCGCAGTCTCCTAGGCATTCGAAACGATTGTGCAACTCGAGCTGAAAGCTCTCGGGGTTTTGGAGCTGGATGGGCGCTGGTCGGAGCGTAGACTTCATCAGTCGACATCTTTCTAGCTTGGTCTTTAGATTCAATGTGCCTCTGACCATCCGGTGATCGCTTCCTGTTTTGACTGAATTGATCACGGAGACATCATTGAATATTTGCTTCCTTGTCGACAAGATGAAGTCTATCTCGTTTTTTGTTACGCCATTGGGATGCAACCATGTCCACTTCCGCTGTTTTACTTTTTAAAGAAGGAGTTCATCATAAAGAGGCTCTCCTTCTCCATAAAGTCGGCCAGCATCTGGCCACGTGCATTTCTTACTCCATATCCAAATTGCCCCACTCTCAGCTCACCATCGCTTCGTTTGCCCAGTTTCGCCTTAACCGATCTTTATTCACTTTGGCATGCAGGTAGCCTGTGTCACGGGGAAGGACATAGGCTACTTTTTATCCCGGGAAAATAGCATAATCTGATGCAGTTCCTGAGGGAACTAAAAAAATACTCGATTGTTGTGATTTTTTGCACAGAGATGGTTGAGTAGGTGGGAAACGACATAATTTACTAATCACCCTTAAAGACAGTCATTAAAACGTTGTCCACGCGGGCGAAGCCACGGGAAAAAGCTAGTAAAAGTATAAAAATAATAAAATTACTCACTTTGTATTATTATTACAAATATTGTTGTTAATTTTTAAAATTTTATATATCAAAATATTAGTCATAACTAGAGTTGAAAGTAACGGTGTAGACCTATTTTTGGGTTGTTTTTTTTATCGAGCCAAAACTGCTCAATCGTGTTTCTAATAGCCTTTGACTTTGAGGAAATTATTTTTTCACCCTTGGGTTTTCTGTCGTTTAGGAGTAATATTACCACCTTACCTAGGGCTTCTACTTATCAAAGGTACGGAACAATTTTTCCCAAGAGACCAATAGTCAATTCCCAAAAAAAAAAACTTTTTGACCCTCCACACAAAAATGTACAAAATTAGCCTATCTGCTAATTAATTTAAATTTGCATGAAAGAAGGAACCCAAATTTTGTTCTCATCGATAAAGAACAATAGATGCTGTTCATGTACGTGTATAATTATTTTACCTTTTATCTATATAATATATTAAATATTATTATACATGTCATATAATAAATAACAAGCGTCGGTGGCTCAACCGGTAACGACTCGGTCGTCCTAACCAGAGGTGCCGGGTTCGAATCCGGACGGCCAATGTACCAATGAGTTTTTCATAACTTACGTACATATAATCTCCGATTGCTTTAACGGTGAAGGAAAACATCGTGAGGAAACCTGCACAACACACCTGCGAAGAAACTCCAAGGTTGTGTGTGAAGTCGACCAACCCGCACTGGGCCCGCGTGGTCGACTAAGGCCCGATCGCCCTAATTCAGGGTAGGCTCGAGCCCCTTGGTGGGGACGTATATGAGCTGACATGATGATACATATAATAAAACTGAAACGGGGCCGTGTCTGTACATGAAATATTTTTGGATAATAATAACTGTGGTGGACATAACTAACGATATAGAGGCCAAAACAACAACTTTTGGAATTTTTGTCTGTCTGTCTGTATGTCCGCGCATCACGCAAAAGCTACCAGGCCGATTTTGATGAAATTTTGTATGGTGGTTCCTTGTAGCCCGGGTTAACATATAAGATACTTTTTATCCCGGAAAATTAAAGAGTTTCTGTGGGAAAATTCAAAACCTCCACGCGGACGAAGTCGCGGGTACGGCTAGTCCATGAATAATAATATACCTACATTTACAACGCAATGATCGTATGTGTGTTTCAAAGCTTGCGATCGATTTTAGAACAACTTCCAGGGATCCGACTGAGCTGAAATTTGGTATGAGGCCGTATTCCCAGTGACAATATATCCTTTTGGTATTTTGAAGTTGATCTGATGATAACTACGAAGGTAGAATTAAGGTCCCAGGATCGTTTATTGTTTTCAATGAAATCATAAGATTTCAGACCGCCTTTTTTTGTAATTGGAATCAAGCACTTACTTTTTTACATTTTTATTTGGCACACAGAAGTTAAAAGCTCTTTACAGATAAAACCTTGCACCTAAAAGATTTAGGTTTTCCGAAATGAGCTTATATTACATTCTAACTGTCTCCGTTGGTGTAATGGTTAGTCCATTCTGTTCACACCAGGAGGTCGCGAGTTCGATTCCCGGCGGGGTCAACTTTGTAAGACTCGGTTTGGTTGGTGGTAGGGCATTTTCTAAGCCCGCCTGGCCAGCTACCACCATCTTATATTAAGCTTGCCGCCAAACATCAGTGTTAACAGCATCGATGTGTTCCGGCTTGAAGATAAGATAGCCAGATCCCCATTGCGTTGGGGAATCTTGGTAAGCCCACTTCCATCGTCACTTACCATCAGGTGAGATGATGTCAAGGGATTATAAATTGTGGATAAAAAAATTATAATTAATAAACACTTGAAAAACTTTGTAATTCCAGGTTCCAGAACACCTCGACGACTCTCGCACAGAACGCAACACCTTTTCAAGAATGACATTCCAAATCTAACCTCTGAAACATGGGGAGCGGACTCAGTAGCGCCAACAGCAAGAAACGGCAGGGCCGGAAGAAGGAGCTGCCGCAAAACGCCGAGTCTTCCAGAGTGCTGTTCCTCCTGTATCTCATACATCGGACCTGGAACGTGGTAGTGGAGCATGTTGATTCTAAAAGTCAAAGGTACCTGTAATTTTTTTTAAGTGAAAATTTTATTTCATTGTCTCAAATTTTACGTCTGTGTGTCGCGTGACGGTCGGTATGATCGTTTCGTCCTCTGTACCGTAGCTCCAAGACGAGAGCAGCCATGATCGTTTCGTGCTCTGTAAATGTCTATAATGTGAAAAAAACTTTCACTTTTACCGTGGTTTCATAAAACCACACACTCTTTTTTTTTTTGATGAATAGATCTAAGCATTTTTTAGGTTTTTCACCATAGTAAATAATTTTCGAAAAACCTTAAAAACTTTTAAGTACAAGCTTTTAATATTGCATTGTCACGCGATATACATATGCATACAAAATTTCAGCTCAATCGGAAACCGGGAAGTGGGTCTATTTAACTTGCAAGTTTTCACCCGAACAAACATACATACATTGCAAGTTAAATAAAAGCTTGTAAAAAACAAAAACGAGCGAGACCTACAGTACTCGCATATGATGTGTAACAAATCACTGTTACACATTTCCGTCCCATTTCACGAAATCACTCCCACAAATTGCAGGAAAGCGAGAGCAAAGCTCATTCGTCAGATCGAATAGCGCGCGCTTTCGCGACTTCCTGTTACACATTTCCGTCCCATGTTACACATTTCCGTCCCATTTCACGAAATCACTCCCACAAATTGCAGGAAAGCGAGAGCAAAGATGTTACACATCAAAAACAAAATAGTTAACATTTTTTACATAAAACTAACAAACTATTTTGATGAATCTCAGTACGTTATGGCTTACAACATGCGGTAGTTAGTAATTTCAAGAAAAAAATGAATAAAGTATCTCCCACTTTAATCCAGGTTTAAGTGAGTTGATGCCATCAAGGGCTTACCAAATGTGAATTTAAAAAAAGCGCCAGACGGTGCAAGCCCATGTTTTTGTAAAAGCGGTTCTTTGCGATTTTGCCATATTGACATGAACAATAGGGATGATGACTGCTAGACATTTGATTTACTTTTCATCATCTGTCAAAAACGACATTTTGTTCCTTAAAATGTTTGGCGTGACGTCATAGTATTGCAGCGTCATTTATTATTTATTATTGTGGTAAATTAAAAGTTTGGATTCAATCCAGCATGTAGTTTTTTATATTTAAGCGGAACTACGTTTGTATGGAAAATCGAGCCTCCTGGGGACCCTTAAATTTTCAGAATCACCCTTTCTCATTTAACCCACTGAGGCTTCAATCTGCAGTTAAAGGGTTTACCTTAAGGAATTAAGATAACCGAAGGGGTAAACTTCGACGGTAACTTAAACGTGGCACGGTGTCGGCGGGTAATGGTTGATACTGTGGCACGATAAGTGCGTGTCTTCACACATAAACGCGAGATTAAATGCAGCTTTATCTCGCACAACTGTGACTGTTGTTTTAGTAATAATAATAACATTTATTTTCAGAACATTCTCCCTGTTTAATTTAATTGGATTCAGTAATTAAACTAAAAATATTTTAGTTTCACCGCCGCCGTGTTTATTAAGCTATTGTATAGCTTTTATCGCGGGCTTCGAGGGGACCGAATCAAGAAATTTCGTAACGAAAATAAAACCTGACACCACAAAAAAAATATTTTATGGCGATGGCGATGGCAATTGATGATGGCGATTGATGATGATGATGATGATGAACTTTCTTAGTGTTAATTTATTACATAAACATCCCGCGCCTCAAGGACTATATACTATATGGTACTGGTAAATAGGTACTGCATAAATAAAAAATAAATAAATAATTAGAATTGCATAAGTTGATTGAAGTGATGATGCATTCTAGGATGGTACACGCAAACTCAAATAATGCCTATTCACTCTTGCCTTGAAGATCCCCAAATTATTATTTCATATGTAAATATAATAATAATATTTAAAAACCAGCCAAGTTCTAGTAGGAATGAGGGTTCCGTACCAAAATATCTTCATAAATCTACCTAGAAGATACTACTAGATCTTGCTAGATGTTGCTAGTTTCTTGTCGTTTCTTGTATGAGACCCCCTTTAATTTTTTATTGTTTGTTGTAATAGTGGCAATAGAAATAAATACTTTAGATAGACAGATAAATGCTTTTATTCAATACAGCAAAATAAAAGTATAAGCTAAAATTGTAAATAATTAAAAATTGAGTTGAACTTTGTAAACATTTTAAATTTCCACTGAAATACATAAAAGAACTACAGCCCGCTGGCAGACAGACAGAATAACAATAAAATTTGTATGCCGCCTTTATTATTTCTTTTGTTATTTTTTGTTATAGCATACTATGAAATTTCAACTGACTTTCTATTACCACAGTATTACAATATTAATACTGTGCTATTACGGTTCATAAAATACAGCCTTCTGACAGACTAGACTAGACAGAACCAACAAAAAAATCCCGTTCCTTGTATGGGAGGATAATAATAATAAAAATAACACTTTTCGTGAAAATTTCAACTATCTGCCTATTACGGTTCACGAAATACAGCCAGCTGACGCACAGACAGACGGACAGCAGAGGCTTAAGAGGTCCCGTTGGCCGCCCTTTAGGAGTATGGAACTTTAAAAAAAAATCGGGGTTTTCAGCTAGTTTTGCGGAGATTTAACAACACTTTTGTGTGTTGAATGCGTTCATTGAACAAATACAATAAAGCCTCACACTATTTAATCCCTAACTGAAGGTTGCCTGGTAGAAATCGCTTGAAGCGATAAGGCCGCCTTTGCACTCTTTTTTTTTATTAAAAATTTGAATGCGTTTGACAGCCATTAACCTGATGGTAAATGATGATGCAGTCGAGGATGGTACACGCAAACTCAAACAATGCCTATTCACTCTTGCCTTGAAGATCCCCAAATTATAGGAATCGGGAAACACTGACGCAGGCAAGGAGTTCCACACCTGCGCTGTACGCATGGTAAATGAAGAAGTGTAACGATTCGTGCGAAAAGGTGGAACATCAACAACAAAGGGGTGCAACCCCTCCCTGCGTATAACTCTATGTATATTACTAGTTATAAGTCCTGTATTTTATTTTGGCGTGCAATAAAGTATATTTACATACTTACTTACTTATTTTTAGCCATAAATGAGAAAAGTCGTTCTGAAATTCCAGATGGCGTGGCTCGCACACGGTGGCGAGCTCCAGGGCACAAAGACTGGACTCGGTGAGCCTGGGAGACTCCGACGCAGGATCTACCTACTCAGCCTGCAGCTGCACCTATTGCCGCCTCCGGGAGTGCGCGCACGACTGTGTCAGGTAATAAAAACTTTCAGAAACCTCTGTCAAAAGTGATTCCAGTGGCTAGATTCAGTCATTCATTTTAACCGCCTCCGTAGCTTAATGGTTACTACATTCGCTTCAGACCAGGAGGTCGCGGGTTCGATTCCCGGTGGGGTCAACTTGAAAGACTCGGTTTGGTTGGTGGTAGGGCATTTTCTAAGCCCGCCTGGCCTAGCTACCACCATCTTATCTAAGTCTTGCTGCCAAACATCAGTGTTAGTAACATTGATGTGTTCCGGCTTGAAGATAAGATATCAAGTTCTTCATTGCGTTGGGGAATCTTGGTAAGCCCGCTTCAATCTTCGGCATCATCGTCACCTAAAAAAAACTAGATCTAGATGAGAAACACGTTACTCCAGATTATAGCTGCAGCTTCTTTTGTTTTCAAGAGTGAGCACATGACTGTGTCAGTTACGAAAAACTTTTCAGAAACTTCTGTCAAAAGTGATTCCAGCGGCTAGATTCAGTCATTCTAGATCTATATGAGATACAGGTTACTCCAGACTTTAGCTCCAGCTTCTTTTGTTTTCAAGAGTGCGCACGTATATACTTATCCTACTTATGTAGAAGTTACAGCTCTTACCGTCTTCGGGAGTGAGCACATGACTGTGTCAGTTACGAAAAACTTTTCAGAAACCTCTGTCAAAAGTGATTCCAGTGGCTAGATTCAGTCATTCTAGATCTATATGAGATACACGTTACTCCAGACTCTAGCTCCAGCTTCTTTTGTTTTCAAGAATGCACACGTATATACTTATCCTACCTATGTAGAAGTTACAGCTCTTACCGTCTTCGGGAGTGAGCACATGACTGTGTCAGTTACGAAAAACTTTTCAGAAACCTCTGACAAAAGTGATTCTAGTGGCTAGATTCAGTCATTATAGATCTATATGAGATACACGTTACTCCAGACTTTAGCTCCAGCTTCTTTTGTTTTCAAGGGTGCGCACGCATATACTTATCCTACTTATGTAGAAGTTACAGCTCTAACCGTCTTCGGGAGTGAGCACATGTCTGTGTCATTACACAGGCCAGCACATCAAGCTACACACATTGGACTTTGTACCGTTCTTATGCCGAATGCATATGGATCAGAATCGCACTACGAGTGTATAGCTTGATGTGATGGCCTCTGTGTGTTTATTTTTTTGGATATTTGTAGAGAGTTCTTTGGTACTTTAGATTGAACTGAGAAGCCCGGAAGACTCAAACGCAGATTCCTTTAAGATGCCTCAATCCGAGCAGGTTGATTTGTGTTAAAATAATATCGAACGTAAGTCTATTCATTTTAAGTTCAAATCAATGCGGGCTTCAACGCGGCTGTTACGTTGAAACCGAACGCCCAATTCTCGATTTTTACATGTTTATTTTTTACTTTATAGCTTGATGTGATGGCCTCTGTATGTTTATTTTTTTGGATATTTATAGAGAGTACTTTGGTACTCTAGATTGAACTGAGAAGCCCGGAAGACTCAAACGCAGATTCCTTTAAGAAGCCTCAATCCGAGCAGGTTGATTTGTGTCAAAATAATATCGAACGTAAGTTTATTCATTTGAAGTTCAAATCAATGCGGGCTTCAACGCGGCTGTTACGTTGAAACCGAACGCCCAATTCTCGATTTTTACATGTTTATTTTTTACTTTTCTATACTTTCAAATAAGTTTAAAAAAATGTGTTCAATTGATATGATAGGTCTTAAAGTCACCGATTTTTGTGTGTTGGTTTCATACAACAATAACTATTTGTTTTCTAGTAATTTTGTAATTAATACCAAAAACAGGGTCTACAGTATATTTTTTTACATCAAAAGTGGTAATATTTTTAAAATTGTATTCAATGAAATCGACTATTAGGTACTTTAAGTATATTATATTATATTTTTCCATAGTGAAGCTTTACACAGTCTTTCAATTATTTGGATTGAATATTGTCATTTGGCCTATCTTAAGGCCCTAACTTGTAGCTACAGCAACTGTGGCCTTCGGGAGTGCACGATAAAATAATAAAGGACATTTAGATAAATTAACTTTAGAGACTGGGCTAAGTCAGCCTGGGAGACTCATACGCAGTCTACCTTCTCTGCGTGCAGCTGCAGCTACTGTCACCTTTGAACGTTCGCACATGACATTGTTAGGTACAGACATTCCCAAAATTTCTAGAAAAACCTTCAAGAGACTGAACTAAATGAGCCTGGGAGACTTTAACGGAGTGTCTAGGACGCTGCCTTAAATATTTCCATGTAAGTAAGTCAGAAACGAGGAGATCCGTAGGAGAACCAAAGTTACTGACATAGCTCTCAGAATTGCTTAACTTAAGTGGCAGTGGGCGGGGCACATAGCTCGTAGAAACGATGGCCGTTGGGGTAGAAAAGTTCTCGAGTGGCGACCGCGCACCGGAAAATGTAGCGTAGGAAGGCCTCCCACTCGGTGGCCCGATGACCTGGTGAAGGTCGCGGGAAGCCGTTGGATGCGGGCACCGCAGAACCGGTCGTCGTGGAAATCCTTGGGGGTGTGCAGTGGACGTCCTTCGGCTGATATGATGATGAAGTCAGAAAGTTCTGGTAATTAGGTACCTTGTCACAGAAGAAATTAGATAGAGACACTAGAAATTTAAAGTACAATCAGGTCCATAAATAAACAGTTGAAAGCTCTGAAAGAGAGCCAGGTTGTCTCTCAGAAGCATATCTAATACCATCTTAACTTTTTTTACATCTTCGTTAATTATAACATTAGTTAAACCTGTATTAACTTACACTACACACTGTACTTACTCATATAAACGTTATTATTTGCCATACGGAAGCGGTGCCACTATTTATGTCCCGTAAGCTTAAAAGTGTCCCGTTTGATACCAATCACCATTATAAGGTAAGAGTGATGTCATACGTGACTCACCGATATCGGGACTTTATATTGCAGGGTGACACAAAATCGTTGAATAACTCTCCCAGTCCTCCAGTGCACAAAGAGCACAAAAGAGATGAATAAATATCAATTTAAAAATTTTGTTTACATTTTATTGGTTCTTTACCTATGAAATTGCCGATTGTATAGAAAAGTTTAAAGATGAAAATTAATATTAAGAACAACAGTAATTAAAACAAAATTTATTCATAAAATAGCATTAGACTATAAGTAATTCAATGGTGGTAAACATATGCCTATTTTTTAGATATTTTGAGAGCACGGTGGCTTTAACCCAATGAAGTCGGGTTTTTTTCACTTGAAAAATCGCCTTTATTGAGGCAAAATTCCACATTTTTAATTTTAACGCTCTAGAGTTATTGCTGCAGTTTCTAATGTCATATTTGAGAATACCCCGCATAAGATTACATCACTTTTAGTTAAATTTAAGAAAATTAATTAGTCTTAAAAATTGCCCCATATGACCACTAAGAAAACGCATTTGTTTCATTCAATGGTACATAGCTCAGGAGATTGAAACATGAAAGACATGCCACTAGTTACTAATAAGAGACCATAAGTAGTGTCACCAAAAAGTCAATAATAAAAAACCTTTTTAATTTTCAATAAAAATTGGCATTGAACAAAAAACTTGACAGGCAATTTCATAGGTAAAAGACCTATTACTTCGTGTAGGCAAAGGTTTCGTAGGCTAATTACGTGTTAAATGCGTTGTTTGAAAGTGAAAGATCCAGTGGCATATAAAATATCGAGTACAGTGCTTCTACTTTCTTAGTGTCTCTCAGCAATCATCGCAATTCCGAATGCGTATTCATATAATTTAGGAATCTTCAAGTCGAGAGTGAATAGGCACTATTTGAGCTTGCGTGTTACATCCTCAGCTGCATCGGCTCTTACCATCAAATGAGGCGCAGCCAAACGCACTCAAATTTTTAATAAAAAAAATGCAATCGAATATTAACACCAATGTCCAAAAAATATAATAATTTTATATTTTTTATTATTTATCCTGTCTATCGGTGTTCTACAGAATTTATTTCGTAGTGTGCCCTGGAGCTTCACGACCTCATTTCCCCCTCTCAATTTCATCACCGGACGACCAGGCGCGGAGGGCGATTCCACCCCTTTGTCGTTAATGTTCCACCTTTACGCACGAAGCGTTTGGCTTCTTAGTTCATTATGCGAACGGCCAAGGTGTGGAATTCCCTATGTCGGCATCTGTAATCCCCAATTCGTATAATTTAGTAATCTTCAAGTCGAGTGTGAATAGGCACTATTTGAGCTTGCGTGTTACATCCTCGGCTGCATCGGCACTAACCATCAGGTGAGGTGCAGCCAAACGCACTCAAATTTTGAATAATAAAAAAGATTTAAACAATCAAATAACATCCTCCTAGCTAGACACGCGTCTCGTCCCAACCACAATTCCAATAATTTGAATTCAGATCTTCAAAACTAACTACTTTTTTGTTTACCAAGATTGCCGAGAGACATTATTAAGGGAATAGAAACACTGTATAATATACTTGTGAAGGGACTGTCAAGCAGTTTTTTGTTTACGAAGATTGCCGAGAGACATTATTTTAAGGGAATAGAAACACTGTATAATACTTGTGAAGGGACTGTCAAGCAGTTTTTTGATTACGAAGATTGCCGAGAGACACTATTAAGGGAATAGAAACACTGTATTATACTTGTGAAGGGACTGTCAAGCAGTTTTTTTATTACGAAGATTGCCGAGAGACATTATTAAGGGAATAGAAACACTGTATTATACTTGTGAAGAGACTGTCAAGCAGTTTTTTGTTTAAAAAGATTGCCGAGAGACATTATTAAGGGAATATAAACACTGTATAATACTTGTGAAGGGACTGTCAAGCAGTTCTTTGTTTACGAAGATTGCCGAGAGGCATTATTAAGGGAATAGAAACACTGTATAATACTTGTGAAGGGACTGTCAAGCAGTTTTTTGTTTACGAAGATTGCCGAGAGGCATTATTAAGGGAATAGAAACACTGTATAATACTTGTGAAGGGACTGTCAAGCAGTTTTTTGATTACGAAGGATGCCGAGAGACATTATTAAGGGAATAGAAACACTGTATTATACTTGTGAAGGGACTGTCAAGCAGTTTTTTGTTTACGAAGATTGCCGAGAGACATTATTAAGGGAATAGAAACACTGTATAATACTTGTGAAGGGACTGTCAAGCAGTTTTTTGATTACGAAGATTGCCGAGAGACATTATTAAGGGAATAGAAACACTGTATAATACTTGTGAAGGGACTGTCAAGCAGTTTTTTTGATTACGAAGATTGCCGAGAGACATTATTAAGGGAATAGAAACACTGTATAATACTTGTGAAGGGACTGTCAAGCAGTTTTTTGTTTACGAAGATTGCCGAGAGACATTATTAAGGGAATAGAAACACTGTATAATTCTTGTGAAGGGACTGTCAAGCAGTTTTTTTTATTTGTGAATCGGAGCATAGAACCCTTAAACTCAATAGCACTGATAGTTAATTTTTGACAGCATGTAGTCACACCCTGGACACTTCATACAAAATGGCGGCGAAATCCTATACGTTCGACAACCAAACTGTAACCAATCTGTATTAATCTGGGTGACGAGGGGGTGAGGTCGCAACCTAGAGAGCGGCAGGGAGTGTCCATACTGTATGTTAGTACTAATATGTACACTTTGATGAAGTATAACCGTGTTCTAACCGTCTTCAAATTAAGGGGGGTTCTCAATTTGATTGTATTCCAATGTATTCTACGTGATTTCTCCGCCGAATATGAACCAATTTTAATGATCCCTTTTTTTTTGGCCGAGTATAACTTAAGGGTGGTCCTATACAGGGTGTTTTTTAACACCGAGCAGCCGTTAAGGTTAGGCTCTACTCATGAAACTGAACAAATTTCCCCAAGAAACCCATACTGAAATTGCAAAAAAAAAGTTGACTTTCTATACAAAGTTGGCTAATCGGAATGATCGATTTCTATGAAGTTGCGAATTTAGTATGGGTTTCTTGGGACACCCTTAACGGCTTGCTCGGTGTTACAAACACCTGTATAATTTTATCCAAACCAAATAAAAAATTTAAACTATAGTTAATTGTAACATTTTTTTTTGTTTTACTTGTAGTTTTTACATGTGTAAATAAGTAACAGTTTTTCTTTTCTTTTTTTACAGGTAAGTTGACTTACTTCTCCCAGAACGATGAAGATTACTTTATATCAACGAAGAAGTTGAATCAACGTTTGGGAATCTTGGTAAGCCCGCTTCCATCTTCGGCAACATCGTCACTTACCACCAGGTGAGATGTTGTCAAGGGTTTGTGAATAAATGAATAAATAAATAAATAAATAAAGTCTTTAATTTGGTGTTGTAAATAACCTCGTTGCGGCCAACACCAACAACAGCTATACTGTTTGCAATGACTTTATTAAGACGGTAAGACTTCCATTTTCCGGGATAAAAAGAGGTAAACAAGTATTTGTCCTTGGAGTTCGTGCTATTCCAGAATAAAAACTATATGTACAGCTTTGTTGCTTTCCAGCGCTGTTACCTTACATTTTAACCGCCTTCGTGGCGTAATAGTTAGTCCATTCGCTTCACACCAGGAGGTCGCGGGTTTCATTCCCGGTGGGGTCAACTTGTAAGACTCGGTTTGGTTGGTGGTAGGGCATTTTCCAAGCCTGCCTGGCTAGCTATTACCATCTTATATAAGTCTCTCCACCAAACATCAATGTTGACAGCATTGATTTGTTCCGGCATGAAGATAAGTTAGACAGATCCCCATTGCGTCGGGGAATCTTGGTAAGCCCGCTTCCATCTTCGGCATTATCGTCACTTACCATCAGGTGAGATGATGCCAAAAGCTTACCAATTTTGAATAAAAAAAAACATACTGTAAAAAATTATATGAATAAAAAAAACGACGGGTTGCACTCCGGGAGTGCCGGCAGAAGTGAAAACTTGAATATTAACATTGTGCATTTATATTACATTAAAAGTTTATATCTCAGAAAAATCAACAAAAAATCAACTCCATCCGTCTTACGAATTTTCGATCAGGTCACGTGTCTTGACGCGAGTTTAACATTTTTTACCCAATACAAAACAAGTGCACAACGCCGCTAAAGAAGTTTTCACTACTCCATCCGTCTTACGAATTTTCGATCAGGTCACGTGTCCTGACGCGAGTTTAACATTTTTTACCCATTACAAAACAAGTGCACAACGCCGCTAAAGAAGTTTTCACTTCAAAAAAAACTGAACCTTTAGAGGCATTTTGATAGTTAAGTTAAGGAGGCAAAGTCGGGTTATTTTTACAGCCAGGCCAGTTGTAGGTAGTACTAGAACTAAAGTTACCGACAAAGCTCACAGAACCACTAAACTCAAGCAGGCGAGGCACATACGTAGCTCGTAGAAAAGACGATCATTTGGGCAGTAAAGTTCTCCAGTAGTAACTGTTCAGTGAAAATGACGGGATAATTATACACAGAACGTGTTTACGTGATATATACTTGATTTAATATTGAGAAAAAATACCTCCTAAACGTTCCCCTCCATACCACAGATTTTATTTTTACTTCTTCTCTGTTCATGCCGTTAGGTTGTGGAATTCTCTCCCTCACGAAATCCGCAATTGTGAGAGCATATGTTCCTTTAAAAAGAAACTCAAGGAGCAGTACCTCTCCCTTTCTTCTTGAGGTCGATAAGCAGTGTAAGTATTATATTATTTATTATATACAGGGTGTCCCAAAAATGAACGATAATCCTGTAACTGCGGATAGGTAAATACCATAGCCTATTACATGCTAAAATTAAGGTTACGTAAAAGTATCACCATTTTCGAGATATAAACATTTGTTTTTTCTAATTTTGTATAAAAAACGCATTTGTTTAAATGCTTCGTGATTTTCCAGAAAAAAGTTATAATACGGTTGGAATGCCCAATTTTCAACAAATTAAAATAGTGAATAAAATACAAATTGAAAAGCTGATAAAATAAGGAAGTTTTTACCATATTGGGCATTCCAAATAAAATCGTAAAAATATGGTTATGGACAGATGTGTCGATGAATAGGATCGGAATTGAATTCCCTGACAGAGATTAAAAATTTAATAATCATCAATTAGTTTAAAGAACTAAAAAACACGCTTTTAGTAATCACGTTAAGTAGTTATCTTGGATGTCCGTCATGTTGGATTTAAGTCACGTGACTATTTTTTCGTATTCCTGACAGCAAACCCTTTCATTTGATACCCATATCATGGGGGTGCATTTCAAATAGCCTGTCCGCCATCTTGGACGTCCGCCATATTGTATTTAAGTCACGTGACTATTTTTTTCGTATTCCTGACAGCAAACCCTTTCATTTGATACCCATATCATGGGGGTGCATTTCAAATAGCCTGTCCGCCATCTTGGACGTCCGCCATATTGTATTTAAGTCACGTGACTATTTTTTTCGTATTCCTGACAGCAAACCCTTTCATTTGATACCCATATCATGGGGGTGCATTTCAAATAGCCTGTCCGCCATCTTGGACGTCCGCCATATTGTATTTAAGTCACGTGACTATTTTTTTCGTATTCCTGACAGCAAACCCTTTCATTTGATACCCATATCATGGGGGTGCATTTCAAATAGCCTGTCCGCCATCTTGGACGTCCGCCATATTGTATTTAAGTCACGTGACTATTTTTTTCGTATTCCTGACAGCAAACCCTTTCATTTGATACCCATATCATGGGGGTGCATTTCAAATAGCCTGTCCGCCATCTTGGACGTCCGCCATATTGTATTTAAGTCACGTGACTATTTTTTTCGTATTCCTGACAGCAAACCCTTTCATTTGATACCCATATCATGGGGGTGGATTTCAAACAGCCAGTCCGCCATCTTGGGGAGGCCGCCATATTGGATTTGTAATGACGTTTCTTAGCTAAAAAGTTATAGTTAGTTAGTTATAGTTTCTAAGTTTTACATTGTGTTTATTTTTTATTTTTTATTTTTGGGTACAATAAAGAGTATTTATCTTATCTTATCTTATCTAAAAACAAAGCGTGTTAAAAAAAACAAACAAATTAACAAAAAGTAAATATAGACAAAAATATGATATAAAAATCATTATATCAGCCGAAAAACGTCCACTGCTGAACAAAGGCCTCCCCCAAGGATTTCCACGACGACCGGTCCTGCGCTGCCCGCATCCACCGGCCTCCCGCGATCTTTACCAGTTCGTCGGTCCACCCCGTGGGAGGCCTGCCAAAAATAGGTTGAATATAAAAAGAACCAAAAAGTTTGACTTCATCACATTACAAACAGTGAAAATGCGTCATCTCTTATTTATCACAAGCTGAAATCAACCCTGATCTTATCTTGTTTAGAGTCTGTGATTAATCGGAAAAGTTGGGGAACAGACTCATAGAGGTCACGAGACCCCTTGCCATCCGAATCCCGCTATCCCTAAGATAAGAGCGTGAACGATGAAAACGAGGGTTTTAATCAAATTTTCTCATTAATAAGAAAATATAGGAAGGTAGGTGGACATAAAATAAAGCGCTTCAGGATAATTTTCGTACTATAAAACTATCAATACACCCAAAGCGATAAATTTTGATAATGATCCTTGGGGGTAAAGTATTACAATAAGTACTATCATACAATATGGCCAATCGTATGACCAACGGATACCCTGTTGCTAAGCCTCCGCTGTCTGTCTGTCCATCCGTCAGCGGGCTGTATTTTATGAACCGTAATATAGTTGAGGCTTTCACAGGACATGTATTTATATTGCCGCTATAACAACAAATACTAAAATTTAGATAAAGTGAAAAAATAAAGGGGTCTACATACAAAAAACATGTTTTTTATATGTCTTCAGAAGGATTTTTATTTAGCTCTATCGTAAAAACGGTAATACATACAAGCGTTAAACTTGGTGTGCTTATAGTCATAGTACTTAAGTAAAACAACAAATAACAAAAATCGGCCAAGTGTGAGTCGTACTCGCACTAAGGAGTCCGAACTTAATGACAAAAAAGCATATTTTTGTAGCTCGCGCTAATGATCTTTTGTTTGTAATGTGAATAGGTATTATTGTCATTATTGCTAAGTAGTTGTGGGGATAGGTGTGGTGGTACGGAACCCTCCGAGTGCGCACTTGGCCAGTTTTCAGGGTTCTGGACCTTAAAAGGAGAACGGAAACCCTCGTCAACGACGACGTCGACTTGACATTGAATTACATAATACTTAATAACATTTTTTTTAATACACAATTGGCATCATCTCATGTAATAGTAAGTGACAATGAAGCCTAAGATGGAAGTGGGCTTACCAAGATTCCCCAACGCAATGAGGAACTGGCTATCTTATCTTCAAGCCGGGAACTCATCAATGTTGTTGGCATTAATGTTTAAAGGCAATACTTAGATAAGATGGTGGGTAGCTGCCAGGCAGCTTAGAAAATGCCCTTCCATCAACCAAACCGAGTTATAGAAAGTTAGAACCCGCCGTAAATTGAACCTGCGACGACAAAGCAAATGGACTAAACCATTACGCCACGGAGGAAATAGTAACCGGACTGATTTAAATATAGGGTCTTAACAAAGGTATGCACTTATTTTTAACTGGAGCTTGTCCTTATGAAACTGAACAACTTTCCGCAAGAAACCCATGGACAATTCTACTATCTACCAATGAGAACTTACACGAATTCAACTATTTTAACACAATAGCTCTAACGATTTATTGGGATGAAATTTTGTATTTAGATAATGTTTTACATTTGAATTTTATGTAGGTACTCGTAAGTCACATCTTATCTTATATACATAACAATTATAATAAAACTGTTACGGGTTACTTCTAACTGCAAAGGATTCCATACTCTCATACTAGAGGGCGCTAGTTTCTTCACGTTTAAAACCCCCCTTATTATTTCACTTTTCCTAATTTTTAGTATTTGTTGTTATAGCGGCAACCGAAATACATCATCTGTGAAAATTTCAACTGTGTAGCTCTCACGGTTCGTGAAATACAGCCTGGTGACAGACGGACAGACAGATAGACAGACGGACGGACGTAGAGCGAAGTCTTAGTAATAGGGTCCCGTTTTTACCCTTTCTGTACGGAACCCTAAAAAGAAGAAGTCCAAGAAAATAATTAAATTCCCAACGTTCATGTTCAAAGCTTGAGTGATTTCAGTCTTTTCGTTTTCAACATATTTAGGTTTTAGCAGTAGCTACTGCCTGAAGATGATCACGAAACCGATGATCGTTGCAGTATAAAATATTTTTTTTTTATTGTGGAATAGTGCAAGGAAAAACCTAAATATGTTCATTTCAGTGTTCCACCAAGAACCTTCTATCGCAAGCATACAATACTTTTTGTTTTCAGTAGGTGCCAAAACTGATTTCTAAAGAAGTTTGGTTGGTTGCCTACACCGCCCCACTCCTAAGACCGTCAAGGGCGATAAAAGTTTGGAAACCGCACTCGGCGTCCAGAACGACTGGACAAGGTCCTTGTTGACCTCTGGCCATCGATCTTCAGGAGTCTCAGTAAGGTCTGACAGTATAAAGGCTGGCTTAAGGCGATCTATTGATACCGCGACCTCGTTCCATTACGAAGGATCTTAAAGACCTTATTTTTATTTCTTTTTGATAAAGCAGCAATATAAATGTAAAAATTTCAACTGTCTTTCAATGACGTTTCATGACAGACGAACGGACAGCGGAGGCTTAGTAAAAGGGTCCCGTTGGCACCCTTTGGGCACGGAACCCTAAAAATTAAGATTTTTTTTAATATTATGTGGTTCCAACACCATTGGCATTACTCATTGAAAGCAAGTATAGATCCATGTATAAAACTTTTAAAAAATGCGTAATCTATCTTTGCATTAAACCACAGAAATTTGAATAATATGGCAACTTATTCGATAAACACTGCATTACACATACCTAATAAGTTTCGAAAAACCTAAAAACTTTTAGGTACAAGCATTGTCACGCGATATACATATGTATGTATGCAAAATTTCAACAAAATCGGAAACCGGGAAGTGGGTCAAATTTAACTTGCAAGATTTCACCCGAACAAAGATACATACATTTCAAGATAATTAAAAGCTTGTAAAAATAATACTGACCATCACTAGTTTCGCGGTGCTCCTTCCCTTATGAATTTTAAGTTGCATCGCATGCATTTTCTAATCAAATGGAAGGAAGTTACCGCATGCGCAGTTTCTAATGCTAGCAACCAAGCATTACCGTTAAAATAGTTTTTCTTTGTTTTAAAGTAGGTACTCTATCTACAAGATATTAATTATTGAAAATAAGGATTTTTATTCAATAAATTATATTTTTAATTTATTTTTAAATACCTATCGGATCGTTGTACATAAGGTGGACCTATAGGTAAAAACATATCTTCCATTCAATTTGTTTCGCTTTTTCCAGTTGTTATTATTATTGTTATTCAAAAAGTAAGTAGGTAAAAAAAAATATTATAATATTTACTACTTATTCTTTGCTTTGGAAGACAAACAATTTTATTCAAAATTATAAACGCATTCCGCCCTCTAGCGGAAAATTGCTGAACCATCAAGAGAAAAGTTGGCCACCGGCTATGGTTATAAAAAATTATGATCGTTTCGTGCTCTGTACCGTAGCTCCAAGAGGCTTGAAAGCTGAAAAATCTTTCAGTAACTTAAAAATAAGTCCTTATTTTAACACTCACACCATTCGTAACGCATTCAGTAAAGAATGATTGACTATTGAAGTTGGGCCAGACGACGAAACACCTGAAAAATTTTGTGTTCGTTTTTTAGTCGTTTAGCTTTTTCCCGAGCCGGTTTCAATTTCAAACGTAACGGCGTCGGCATAGTTAGTTTGTTTGTCTACTTTTTCTGTAAATAGCCTGCAAAAATTGAGCCCGTCCGTTCCATTTTTGCGGGCTATTTACAGAAAAAGTCGACACTCTACAGTATGCAGACATCGTAACGTTTGAAACGTAATGCTTGTTGAACCTTCAAATCTGCTCGGGAAAAAGCTAAACGAACAAAAAACAAAAGTTTTCAGGTGTTTCGTCGTCTGGTCCAACTTCAATAGTCAATCATTTCTTGCTGAA
This sequence comes from Coleophora flavipennella, assembly GCA_947284805.1. Taxonomy (NCBI): domain Eukaryota; kingdom Metazoa; phylum Arthropoda; class Insecta; order Lepidoptera; family Coleophoridae; genus Coleophora; species Coleophora flavipennella. The sequence goes on from OX369297.1 coordinate 11,728,476, forward strand.
TGCGTTACGAATGGTGTGAGTATTAAAATAAGGACTTATTTTTAAGTTGCTTATAGATATTTCAGCTTTCAAGCCTCTTGGACCTATGGTACACAGCATGAAACGATCATAAAAAAAATTCTCAATGAATGTGTTCGAAAGCTTCTCTTCTAAAAGTTACTCATAGACATAACAGATGGCACTAGTTTCTTGATCGTTGGCGCACACCAAGCGATTTAGTTATCGTAAAGGAAGCCGGATAAAATGAAAGCCTCTTTCTTTTTTATGCAGTCTGACAGAGATAGCGTTTCAGATATTGACAACAGTGAGAACTTCATCTGTGTCAGATTATAAGAAATTAAAGAGATCTGCTGTTGTTAGTTATTCCAGAAAAAACTAATTAGTGGGTATTTAATCATTCCGGTTTGTAAGACTCGGTTTGGTTGGTGGTGGTAAAGCATATTATATTCTAATCCCATCTGGCTCAGTTCCTCATTATGTTGGGGAATCATGAGAAGCTTGCTTCCATTAAGTGAGATTAGTGGATACTATGATAACCAATAACAAAAACACACCAAACCTCCTTGGTGGCAATAGCTAGGATACAAATAACATTTATGATAAGTGTATCTTATTTTATTTTCTTAAGATGCTCATATTTTATGTTGAAAATAATACTTATTCAGGGTAGGCTCGAGCCCCTCGGTCGGGACGTATATGAGCTGATATGATGATGATGAAGATTTGGTACGTGACTTGGGTTATACATCTTTTTTAGTCTGCCAAACAAGGAGATTTTCTTAGGCTTTTACGACGTATTAACTGTTGAAATTTTGATATCTCTTAAATGCGGTCTGTGAAGCACAACGTAGTGATTAAATTCTTTTTGTTCGTAGCCGAGTTCAATGCTGATACAGATAAATTAGAGCTTAGTTCATACAATACTTGTCGTCTTTTATTTTAGTTCTTAAACTTGAATTGTAAATTGTTAGACAGAAAATATGTGTTTTAATCATAATAATTCTTTTTTTTTTTGTTCAAAATTAGTGAGCTCTCAGAACGGTGAGCCCTTGACATAATCTCACCTGATGGCAGGTGACGATGATGCCGAAGGTGGAAGCGGGTTTATCAAGATTCTTAAAAGCAAATAAATTCCTTTATATGGTCAAAATATATATATACATAAAACGTTGCAAAAGTAATATTCTGGCAACATTAAGTCCGGTCCTGTCGTGTTGAGTTTTTTAGCGGGATTTGTGGTGAACACATTCGCAGTTTTATTTTATCGTTTTTGCATTGTTTTCTGCTAGAGTTTTGTTTCAAAAAATGGTGCGTGACGTGAAGACCCGACTTGCACTGCGTGCAGTTTTAAAGACGCCGCCCTACTGTAACCGGGTGTTCCAACTCAGAATGAGGCTGCTGCAAATAATGTCAAGAACTCCAGAGATGATTTTTAATGCACTCTGGCACTAACATTTCAAATCCAAAAAGAAACGAAGACATAAAATGAAGACTGTCACAAAAGGGCTTGTACCCGGAGACGTTATATATTACAACTGGTTATAAACAAAATATCAGCTGATAAACTTCCACTGCTGGACAAAGGCCTCCCCCAAGGATTTCCACGACTACCGGTTCTGCGCTGCCCGCATCCATCGGCTTCCCGCGATCTTCACCAGGTCGTCGGTCCACCGCGTGGGAGGCCGATGCGCGGTCTCGTTTCTGATTCGATCACGCAGAGAAACTCCGAGCATAGCACGCTCCATTGCCCTTTGGATGACCTTGAGCGTTCTTATGAGGCCCATAGTAAGCGACGAACGAAGCGAGCGAAGATGTCTCAGTTCTGTAAGTCATCACTGGTAACACACACTGGTCTCAAGACTGCGGTATTTGGGACGTGAAGCTTCCCGAATGCTGCCCAACCTAGTTGGATTCGCCGATTGATCTCTTTCTTGAAGTTGGACCTACCTAGCTGGACTGTTTGTCCGTACCTCAAAAGGTAATAAAAACGAAACCATTATAGAATCACTCGTGTGTCTGTCTGTTCGTCCGTCTGTCACGACCAATTTGCTCGAAAACTGTTGTATCGATTGAGTTGAAATTTGGTACACATATATAATTCGGTAACATAAGGACGGACGTGTAACGTAAATAAATGAAATTTAAACATGTAGGCCACTTTTCGGGGGTAGGTATATTAGATTTTTTCTTAAAATTTTTCAAAACAAAATGTGTGATATATTATTAAATAAAAGGGCTTGTTGTAAGAATCTTAAATGTATATTTTTCATAATTTTAAAATCAATAAATTTGAAGTTATTTAAGAAAATAGGCAAATAATGTCCGTTCCCCTTCCCATATCTCCGAAACTACTGAGCCTATAATCTTGAAAAAATCACAGTATATGCATACAGAAAAATCTATGAAAAAAATCTAAAGACCTCCAAATCCCACAGGAACTATAAAATTTCTACATTTCAGAATATATAGACCCCTATTCACCTGGACAAAGTATGTACTGAGAGGTCTTGTTCTGTTGGTAGTTCTGGTACGAAGTAAATAGTATCTCATCTGTGGTCCTGGTGCGGAACCCTGTTTGTGTGACCCCGTAGCGCACTTGGCCGGTTTTTTTTGTACACAGGATGTAACAAAAGTGGTGTAGGTCTCGTTAACTAGGGATTCTAAACATCATACTGAACAAATTTTGTTCTATAACTTTGCTGAAATCGCAAAAAAAAAAATGGTTGTCTGTAAAGTCGGTTTACGGACGATTGTTTAACTTGATAACGTCATAATGTAATGGGACAATGAGCGAAACGGGACAATGAGTCATCCTTTTTCGTGCGTGTAGCTGGCGTCCATCGATTTATTAGACGTTGTTACGTCAAAAATTTGGTTGTCTGTAAAGTTAGTTTACGGACGACAGTTTAACGTGATGACATCATAACGTAACGGGACAATTAGCGTAACGGGACAATGAGTCATCCTTTTTCGTGCGTGCTGCCGGCGTCCATCGATTTATTAGACGTTGTCACGTCAAAAAAATACTCTTCATACAAATCGATCAGCTGATCGACCAATTTTGTACATTTTAGTATGGAAGCCAATTTTTTTGACGTGATAACGTCTAATAAATCGTTGGACGCCGCCTGCACGCACGAAAAAGGATGGCTCATTGTCCCGTTACGCCCATTGTCCCGTTACGTTATCACGTTAAACTATCTTTCGTAAACCGACTTTAAAGACGACCAATTTTTTTGAGAATTGTTTATGGGTTTCCTGTTTAAATTTGTTCAGTATGATGAGTAGAACCCCCAGTTAATAGGTCCTTTTTTTTACAATCTGTATATGTTACGAGAGTTATTGACCGATGGTGAAACGATTTTGAAATAGATGATGAGGTACGGATAAAAACCTTTTAAAAAAGCAGTATTTTCTTAGTCAGTTGTAAAGATTACCCTCATTCCTAGGCAGTTGGATAAAGATGAATATTACATTAAATTTTCGGCTTCCACATGTTCAACTTCCACATGGCACAAGGGTATTAACACTAATTCTATTGTACGATAAAATCCGATGTGAACCTCTCCTCCGATTCATAGTTCAAATATTGAAACAAAACATAAAATAAGATTTCCCAAACAGATAATCTAAAGTTTGTTTTGACTTAATGAGATGGATTACCTTGTTTTATTTCAATGTAAATCTTCACAAATTTGCGGTTAAAATTTTGACCTTTCAAAACATTTCAAACATTGTTGCATTCACAGATTTATAAAGATTTCACTTCCTTCAAGAGTAGAGAAATCGAATGTCTTCAGAAAGAGAAATGGCTATAAAGTGGGTCAGGAAGATGAGGGGTTTTTTTATTTTTTTTTATTAAAAATTTGAGTGCGTTTGGCTGCACCTTACCTGATGGTAAGTGCCGATGCAGCCGAGGATGTGACACGCAAGCTCAAATAGTGCCTATTCACTCTCGTCTTGAAGATTCCTAAATTGTACGATCCGGGGAATACAGATGCCGGAAGGGAATTCCAATCCTTGGCCGTTCGCATGATGAACGAAGACGCAAAACGCTTCGTGCGTAAAGGTGTAACATTGACGACAAAGGGATGGAACCGCCCTCCGGGCCTGGTCGTCCGATGATGAAATGGAGAGGGGGGAATGAGGTTGTGTTGGGTGGAGAGCGATTGCGTCGTCTGGGGCTTTGAGATCAAAAAACCAGCCAAGTGCGAGTCGGACTCGCGCACGAAGGGTTCCGTAACATTATCTATAAAAATCACGTTTGTTGTATGGGATCCCCCTTAAATATTAATTCAATTTTAATTTAATTATTTATTTTTAAATTGAATAATACAACTCAGTGTATTCTGTGAATATTTTAAGCATCTTCATGGTGCCGTTTTCAATATCGAGCAAAAACGAGCAAAAAAATCACGTTTGTTGTATGGGAGCCCCTTAAATATTTATTTTATTCTGTTTTTTTAGTATTTGCTGTTATAGCGGCAACAGAAATACATTATCTGAGAAAATTTCAACTATCTGACTATCACGATTCATGAAATACACCGGACGGACAGACGGACAGCGAAGTCTCAGTCTCAGTCCCGTTTTTACCCTTTGGGTACGCAACCCTAAAATGGTGAAGGGGGCTATCCAAAGAACCATTAACAAGGGCTATCCGTAGAGTCCAAGAGGGATGTCAAGTAAGAGAGTTAAACAGGGGATTAAAGTTTGTATGAAAATGACTAATTTTCTTCGTCTAGAAATTTGAATCTTGGCACAAGTAACCTTATAAATAAGTTACGAAATCCTCTTAATTCCCCAGATAGCCCTCCGAGGGGGAGGGGGTGAGAGGGGGACTGGATGACTCTCAATGGGATTTCTGGGGAATTGAGAGGATTTCGTAACTTATTTAGAAGGTTATTTGTGCCAAGTTTCAAATTTCTAACCAAAAAAAATCATTCATTATCATACAAACTTCGACCTTCTGTTTAACCCCCATAAGGGGTAAATTTATTAATTAGTAGATCTTTGCGTAATATAAAATGCGTTATACAAAATTTCAAGTTTGTAGACGGAGAAATTCAGATTTCCCCATACAAACTTTAACCCCCACTTTATTTTTATTTATTTTTATTTTATTTTTTATTTTTACAGTTTGGGAAATCAACAGCTATTCTTTAACACATATAACTAAATGGTATGACTAAATTCTAAAGCCTTTACAGATTTCCACAGTTAGATAATTTAGAAGAACAAACTTGTACATCCAATGTTAAGAAAGTTATACAAGAAGAAAAAAAAAATGCTAGTCAAATATTAAAGAAATAAGTAGGTTAAAACAGGAATGATAAAGTTTTATTAGAAATAAAAAATAAAAGGTGTGTGTATGTGTGTGTGTGTGTGTTTGTTTGTGTGTGTGTGGAGGGGGGGGGAAGTAAAGGGAGGGGGAGGAGGTGTATGGAGGGGAAGTTGCTTTTGCGAGTCAAAAGATAATTTCAACTGTCCAAACTTGTGAAATTAAAGAAAAATCAAAACAAAGTTACGTTAGGTAGTGGCTATTTATGTCTTTTTTAAACTTTACTTTAGAATCTTTAAACGGATCTGTATTACTAAAAATATTGTTGTAGGATCGAGCAACACGTGTGAAAAAAGAGTTGCGGCCATAGTTAGTTCGATGGAAGGGTACATGCATCATTCCAGTCTGACGAGTTCTTATTTGGGGGGTCTTAAAACCAAGTTTAGCTACAAGGGGTGGGCAATCAATATTTCCATTAAGCAAGTCGTAGAAAAACAGCATATCGAGCATATCTCGTCGTTCTTCGAGCGTAAGTAGCTTGTAGTTGCGACAACTGGCATTGTAGTCATTTACAGTTGATTTTGTGCGATAGTTTAGAAAGTTAATAAATTTTTTTTGAATGTTTTCAATGCTGTTTTTGTATATGTTATATTGTGGATACCAGATCAGACTACCGTACTCCAAAGTGCTTCGAACTTATGCATAATACAAAGAGAGAAGACAAGGTTCAGTCGAAAAGTTCTGACAAAATCGTTTAAGAAATCCTAAGCCCTTATACGCTTTGTCTACTATCGTATCTATATGTGTTTCGAATGTGAGCTTATGGTCAAATATTATACCTAAATCGCGAATAGTGTCAGATCTTGATATTGGGTTATTATTAATTTTGTATACGAAGGTAACATTACATTTACGACGTGAGAAAGAAATAACTTGACACTTGTCAACATTGATTGATATTCTGTTTAATTCATAATAAGTAGATAGACGGTACAGATCTTGTTGTAGTTTACTACAATCATTCAAATTGTTGACATCGATGTATATCTTTGTGTCATCTGCGTACATTAGAAAGTATGCACTTTCGAAGCAACTGTAGATATCATACAGGTACGCATTATAGAGAAGAAACTTTAACCCCCTTAGGGAGTGATTATTGTAAAACCCCTGTTATTTATAGAAGATAATATAATATAAGGAAACTTTTTGCGAAATTTTTAGTTTCATTCATACCATCAGGTGAAATGATGCTAAGGCGAACGGCACGCTTGACTTAGGGAGCAAGCTGGTGAATGCGTTACGGCGTAACGCGTAACGGTTACGCGAACGGTGATTTAGTTTTACTTCAGTCGTGTAGCACACTCGTTTTTTTTAAATATAATTTGTAAACCAGCCAAATTAGAAAATGTACTATGACAATTTCAAACGGCCGTTACAGTTCAATAGATACAGCGTTATAGTTCAGAACAGACAAACAGTGCAGGCAGTATTAGGGTCCCGTTGGCACCATTGGTTACGGAACCCTGAAAAAACTGGGCATGTGCAAACTGGACCTACACACTAACCTAACAGTTCCGTGTACCATACCACCTTTGGGTACATAACCCTTAAAACATCAACAGTAAAAGTATAACATATTAATATATACGAAAACAATGGGATTGACAGTAAATAATTTCGAAAAAAAAACGACTTCAACAAGAAACTAAGGTTTTCCTCGATTTCCCTGGGATTCCATCATCAGATCCTGGTTTCCTTATCATGGTACCACCGTTGGGATATCTCCTTTCGAGCAAAAAAAGAATCATCAAAATCGGTTCATAAACGACGAAGTTATCCGCGAACACACATAAAAAAAAATATATGTATACGGTCGAATTGAGAAACCTTCTCCTTTTTTGAAGTCGGTTAAAAATAGCGCGAATCTGACTCACACATTTATTTTTTGTTGTTTCACTATAAAGTTTGCACTATAAACTTTGCACTATAATTTATTGCACTTTCTTCTACAACAGTTACGTATCAGTTCGGCGAGCTTATAGAACTTAATAGATCCCTTGTTATCACAAATAAAATAAAAAACGGTTTCAGTACCTATTTGTACAAAAAATACGAGTGTGCCTCAGACCACACGACTGAAGTAAAACTTTTTTGGCTCCATCTATATGTATGAAAGTAAATACTTAGTATTTAGAAAATAATCAAATCTTTTTTGTCCTAAGGAGGTATAGACAGTTCATGAAAAGAGATATTTGTTATCCTCTGAAAATTATCAAATCTTTTTTATGTTATATGTTTGTTTTGACAACCCATATTGTTGCCTTAGCAACTAATATTGTTAGTAAACAAAAATAAGTAGTATCTCTCTTACTATTTTCACTATTTTATATAACCCTCTCAACTTCTGTATCGCTTCCTCGCCCGATCCCACTTCCGTAACGCTCTCGTCACGCATCCACCAGCTTACTCCCCAAGTAAAGCGTGCGTAAAGAAGTTTTACCTCAAAAAATCCAAGTGAAAATAATGTGAGTTACCGTGGTAGAGCGGCAGTAGCCACTTACCGCGCAATCAATGGAGACAGGGGGACTATTCTGGTTCATCGTTTACGATACAATATTTTATTCGTGCCTTTTCATATTTATTGACAGTCTTTTTATGGAAGTGGAACTAAGAGCTGCATACAATGAAGACATAGTACATTACGTTCCTTAGGTTAACACTAGTCTGTAAACAGAAGCGCTTCAAAATATCTTAGGAGTAATAAGAAAAAATATCTAATAAGAAATAACTACATCAAACTACCCGCAGTCGAAGTAACATCTATTTTACGTTTTCTAAACATTTTAAATTGGTTTTGTATTAAATATCGGGAAAACTTAACATTTGTTGTTAATTATTGGCATAAGTACATACCAGTGATAGTGTGCATCTAGTTTTCGTGCCTGGAAACTCCACTTTTGGACGGCTCACGATCTCTGATCTAAGGTACGAGTACGTCACCCACACTGACAATGAATTGTAACAAGTGCAATAAAATTATATTTGATCAGGATAACATGAACTGTCCTTGCTGTCACAAGGATTACCACTTTCAATGTGCAAACCTCCCTGAGGACAAGTTTCGTAGAATGAGAACTTCAAAAAAAACTGGATGGAGCTGTGTTTCTTGCACTGCCAACAAAGATTCGATAAAAACACTAAACAACTCAATGTTACCTAACAAAACTATAACAACTGTGGCACAGGGTGACGCCGCTGGCATAAATAAAGAACAACTGCAGTGTATGAAGCGCGGAGAAACTCAATCAACCGGCGATACCAATGTCAGGACTGGCCAACCGCAGGATTTTGCGACCATGTTTGAGCTGCTCAAGGGAGAAATAAACCAGTCACAGAAACAATCACGTCTGGACTATAAGGAGGATCTTGAGTCTTTCAAAACTGAAATCTTATGTTCCATTTCAGAAAAATATAAAGATCATGAGGAAAAACTGAATAAGTTGGCTGTAACTGTTGAGAGTTATGCTACTCAAATAGCCCATGTAACCAAGATGTGTATGGATATTGAAGAATCAAATAAATTTTTGTCAAATGAACACGAGGCTCTTCAGAAAAAGATGAAGAAGTTCCAGGAAGAAATCAAATCACTGAAGGATGAAACAGCAAAAAATAAAGATCGGGATGATTTAATTTATAAGCTAACCAACAAAATCATTGAACAAGAGCAAAAGGCTCGGGCTAATAACATAGAAGTGTTCGGAGTTCCAGAATTCAAAAATGAAAACCCTACAAATATTGTTATTTCACTCGCTCAATTTCTGAATGTTAAATTAAATCCCAATGATGTGATTTTTGCATCCAGGATACAACCCAAAAATAAATCAAACAATCTGCCTATGCCTATTGTGGCTAAGATATCCTACATACAAAAAAGGGATGAATTAATTAGTGCTATACGGAAGAGGAAGGGTTGCACATCATCTGAACTAGGATTCAAGGGTGAAGATCGGAAAATCTACGTCAATGAACATCTGACCTCAGAATATAAGGCTTTATACAAAAAAGTCAAATTGACTTGTCAAGAAGTGGGTTTTCAATATTGTTGGGTTCGCAATGGAAAAATTTACGCAAGGAAAAACGACACGTCACCGAAGATTCTTATAAGGTCAGAACGGGACCTCCCAAAAATGAGCAGGAGCCAAGCACCAAGTCTGCAGCCCCGAGGTTGAGCAACACTGGCGCGCTAATACCGGTACCGGTTATCAATATATTTGTAGGCATCCTTTATATACAATATTTTTATAGGCTTCATTCCACATTTACCATAATCTGCAGTTACGTAATAAATAGTTACATAATATTACTTCTACACAAATACAAACACACTACACTGTACACATATGACACACAAACAATGCTGATTCTTTCCAGTAGTTTTTATAGCTCATTAGGCGCTTTATTGTTAAAAAAGTATAAAAATTTTATTCGATTGATACATATTTATTTATTTATGGCCCGTTATTGCTCGCTGTTAAATATGTGCCTAGAAAATTATAATGAGTTTTTACCGTCAATGTTTGCTAAGAATTATTTTGTTGATTATTATATTATCACTAACCGGTTCTAATAACAAGATAAGTGTATATATACAAAATACGCGTAGTATAAGAGGCAAAACTCTTCAGTTTAGACAAGGACTTCTAGCAGCGGAGTACGATATAGTAGGTATCATGGAGACCTGGTTGCCCGATAGTGTTTTTAGCTCCGAAGTCTCCGACAATAGGTACGATGTTTACAGGTGTGACCGCGATCCATTAGCTACAGGACACGAGTTAGGCGGAGGCGTGATGCTGTTAACCCGGCGGAATCTGTCCGCCGTTGCCGGAGCAGACGCGTCCGGTGACGGTGGCGGCTCGCTGCCGGCGCTAGCGGCATATTTCGAGGCTGTTCATGTGACGGTCCCAGCTAGGGCGCTGAGATCCAACTCAGACTTGCATATTGTATGTTTGTATGTTTCGGGAACACGTACTATACAAGATAGTAGGCTAGACTGCGTTGTACAATTCTTAAACAGTCTTTATACTAAATACATAAATGACGACTTTTTAATAATCGGAGATTTTAACATGCGTTCCATTAATTGGGTCAGGGATTCTAGTGATATTTTACAGCCTTATGGGAAAATAGAACAATCAATATCAGCCTTTATAAATTTTATAAACGAGTCCGGATTAAATCAGCATAATCACATAGCAAATGGGAACGGTAACTTTTTAGACTTAGTTTTTAGTAACTTACACGTGACAGTTAAGCGCGCTGATGCTCTAATAGTTAAGGAAGACTTGCCTCATCATTATGCTCTTGTGCTGGAGCTCACTGATATTGGGATATTGCCAATATACGAACCGCCTAGAAATTTGAAGGCCTTTAAAAAAGGTGATTATGCATCAATAAAATCATTTCTATCTGCTGCTGACTGGGAACCAATTTATATTAATAATTTAGAGGATAGTGTGAGTTACTTGTATGGCACAATTAATGAAGCTATAGAAAAGTTTATTCCTACATTTACTATAGTTTCTAGTAAATATCCCCCTTGGTACTCTAATAGCCTAGTTAAAATTATTAAAGAGAAACTCAAGTATCACAAACTCTGGAAAAAATACAAAAATGTTAGAGATTATGACACTTTTGCTATGCTGCGTGATCGACAAAAGAGGGTACAGAACCAGTGCTGGATAAGGTATATATCGAGATGCCAGGAATCCATATCTACGAATCCCAAGTTCTTTTGGAAATACGCCAAGGACCTTAGGGGAACTAACAGTATTCCAAAACAAGTAACATTTAACAACAGAACAGCTACCACAATTTCTGACATCTGTAATAACTTCTTGGAATACTTTTGTTCGGTTTATCGTTCACCTAGTAAAACTTCATCTATGCCTTCTGTTTCTTCATCACCGTCAATTAATATTATTAATACAATCAATATTAACAATAATTTGGTCTTGAAGTATTTAAAAACTCTTGACAGCACCAAGGGCGCTGGAAGTGACGGTATACCTTCATACTTCGTTAGGATGTGCGCAGAGGAATTAGCTGAACCATTAGCTGCAATCTATAATAGATCTATAAAAGAAGGAGTTTTTCCACGTGTCTGGGGAGAAGCGTTAATTGTACCTATTCATAAAGGTGGCTCTAAAACTGCTGTAGACAAGTACCGACCTGTCTCCATTTTACCTATTTTTAGTAAAATTTTCGAATTAATCATTCACAACCAAATTTATCCAATAATAAAACATATTATACCAGAATTTCAACATGGTTTTATGCGGGGGAGGTCTGTTGTCACAAATTTAGCTACTTTTACTTCTGTGATTGCTGAGTCACTTGATAAAGGGAGTCAGTTACATGCAGTATACACAGACTATGCAAAATGTTTTGACAGGTTGGATCACAGCGTCCTTTTGAGTAAGTTACAAGCCGTAGGTATACATGGAGATCTCTTCCGATGGATGAAGTCTTATTTAGATAATCGCAGCCAAGCAGTTAGGCTCGGTCCATACTGCTCTCAGTTTAAAGACATCCCTTCGGGTGTTCCTCAAGGATCACATTTGGGTCCATTACTTTTTAATATTTATGTTTTTGATGTAGGGGTTTGTTTTCGGAATTCACTTTACTTGATGTATGCAGATGACATGAAGGTATTTTTACCCGTGACTGACATTCATGATTGTATTCAGTTGCAGGAAGATCTGGACAGATTGAGTTCATATTGTGATACCAATATGTTAGATCTTAATGTATCAAAATGCCAAAGCATAATATTTTCACGAAAAAAAGTTGTGGTGAATTTTGACTATGCTCTGAAGGGCTCGTCACTTGAAAGAGTAACCTCGATTAGGGATTTAGGAGTGATACTTGACGATAAGTTAACTTATTTAGATCATTATAATTACATTGTACAAAAGTCGTACAAAATGCTGGGCTTTATAATAAGAATAACGAAACCTTTCACTCAGATTGCTCCACTAAAGGCTTTATATTGCGCCTATGTCAGAAGCATCTTAGAATTTGCTTCACAGGTGTGGTCTCCTCAATACCAAGTTCACCGAGATAGAATAGAGCAAATTCAAAGAAAATTTTTGAAATTGCTGGTGAACCGTAGTTTGATACAGCGTTCTGACCTTGATAACAAAGCTAAACTTCATAACTTATTACCTCTAGAAGACAGGCGCTTAACAGCGGATGTAAGATTACTGCAGCAGATAATATCTGGTGAGATTGATTGTCCTGAACTATTACAACGAATTCATCTTCGTGCAGTTCCACAACGCCTCCGAAGTCGTCCGATATTTAATATTCCATTCTCAAGAACAAAGCATGCTGACCAATCGATCATGGTTAGATGTCTTTCAGAATACAATATGTATTTCTCAAGTATTGACATATTTTACGAAAAGCGCAACCAATTCAGGAAATCAGTTTTTGACGTTATTAAATCAAAATAATTAAAATAAAAGTACATTCACACACGCATACACACCCTTATACACTCTCACACACACACTAACACTAACAAACAACACATCTGATGTAGTCGATTGCACGCGGATAGATAGATTAGAATAATTATGTTAATTTTAAGAACTTGAAATTTATTGGCATATGCATTTTCTAAAGTTTGATTACTGTAGATTTAAAGCTGTAATTTCAATAAATATATATAAAATAAAAAAAATAAAATAAATAAAACTATAATGACATTTTTCATCGAGGTTATGTTAGATGTGGATTTGTACTTAATACATTTGAGCGTAAACATCCCAAATTTAAATTAATAAAAAACATGAACAGCTTCCAGAAAAAAAAACCGGTAAAGTGCGAGTCAGAACCGCGCAAAATGGGTTCCATACCATCATACTAGATGGCGCTAGTTTCTTCACGTTTAAAAAAAACGTTTTTGTATGGAGACTTTCACTTTTTTTAATTTATAGTGTTTCTTGTTATATCGGCAACAAAAATACATCATCTGTAAAAATTTCAATTGTCTAGCTATCACGGTTCATGAAATACAGCCTGGTGACAGACGGACGGGCGGACAGCGAAGTTTTTACCCTTTTTTATTCGTTTTTACCCTTTGGGTAAGGAACTCTAACTAGTATTTTTTTCTCAGACCGATTTTTTTTTAATATAAATAAATGCAAGGAAATTACTACTTTCACTTTTGGGCCGCATATTTGATCCAAACTCTTTCAATGTCTAATGATGTACCTACGTAGTTTGTGACTAGAAGAAAGGCTCAGATTCGCGATTTACAAAACTATTATATCTTGTCCATTACTTAATCAATTTTCTTATCACCAAATAAAACTTTGTTACACCAACCAAAACCTAAAATCACTTACTGCACTGTTATCGATTCGTTTCTCGTTTATTTAAACAAACGCGAGAAGTTTAATTATTAACAATTATGAAAAGTCTAACTATACAAATAATGATATTATATACAGATTTTAGGGGACGAGGAGAGAGGGGCGCACTTATAACACTAAACATCTTGGCAAATCAGATGATCCATTTGTATTGATTTTTGCGATTTCAGAGGTTGTAGAACAATAAGTTGTCCAGTTTTATAAATATTAAATTTGTATTCTATCATACCTTACGTCCTATGAAGTATTTTTTATTTAATTTAATTAGATAAATAAGCATACCAAAGTAGGCATAATATGCAATCACTCGAGCTAAATTACTGAAAACTGTCTATTTTATTTTTTATTTAGTTCAGTTAATTTAAGTAAACTTACAGACAAATACATAAATATAGAACACAAAACATAACTTAACATCAATGTATATTAACAAAACTATTAGGAAGTATCCACCATTAGGTTTTGCAAAAGCGCATCACAAAAAAAACAAAAAATTATAAAAAAATTAGGGTAAATACGAGTTTTGGAAACATGAAGTAAAAGAGGAGGAAAAATCAGCAAGCACTGAAAAACTAGGTAATATGTCGAAAAAGCAGGTAACAGTTAGGAAAAGTAGGTAATATTTCGAAAAAGCAGGAAATCGTTCGGAAAAGTAGGTAATATTTCGAAAAACCAGCCAAGGCCAGTTCCATACAATGCCAAAGTCAAATACAAAATATAACATTTGAAATCCTCACAGTAAGACGCGAGTTAACTACTAGGTACTGGCGCTATCTAGTGGTGTTTTAGTGAACTATTTTCCGTAAGTGAACGTGTTATATTGAGTTCACCACTTTATTTTCAATTAATAATTTTTTTAAAGGTTTTCCTGTAATCTACGTATGAATTATATTTTGTATTTTTTTCAAAATTTTAGGCTCAGCAGTTTCGAAAATCAGGGGGGGGGGGGAATAATGGTAAATTTACGTCTTCTTTCATGAATAAAATCAAAACTATTTATTTTACAATAGTAACAAAAATATATTTGAGATCCTCATTACTTTTTTTTAAATTTCCTAATTTTTCCCCCAAATTTTTTTTTAAAAAATACTTTGCCCATCTATGCTTGGGTCATAGTATTACACCATCCAACCAAATTTCACGTGATTTGGTCCAGTAGATTCGGAGCAAAGTGGCTGTGAAAGACGGATGGACAGATAGACAGACGCACGAGTGATCGTATAAGGGTTCCGTTTTTTTTTGTACGGTACCCTAAAAAGCAGGTAATGGTTTGGAAAACTAGGTAATATTTCAATAAAGTAGGTAATAGTTCGGAAAAACCCAGCAGCGAGAATTCACCATACAAATAAACTATTATTGTTCCTGAAAACACGTACAAGGAAAGAGTTTAAACTCCCTGCCGCTTTCGAGATTGCGACCTCACCCCCTCGTCACCCAGATTGATACAGATTAGTTACAGTTTGGTTGTCGAACGTTTAGGATTTCGCCGTCATTTTCTGGCCCGTCGTATTAAGTGTCCAGGGTGTGATCTAGGTATGTTAGTGCAAACATCTGGCATATGCATTGCATTCACATCCCAATACATTTTGTAGGTAATATTTTTTTTAATTTATTTACCGTCCGCGGCGCCGGCTGCCATCAAAATGATATCAAGTCTCTGATCAGAATAAGCCCGTAAACTTGAAACTTCCAAGTTCAGTCCGTGCTCCCCAGTTGTGTCGCGACACAAGCCGCGCGCGCACGCATAGATCCGATCCGTTAATCGTTTCCTAGATCAAAAACTTTTCCGCCCGCCTAGTACTCCCCATACAAAAGACTTCAACGCGAGACACTTTATGTAAAATATTTTTTGTTGTTTAGTTGTATATTTTGTGGGTGCGTTTTCTGTTTTTAATTTTGTTTTTGGAGTTTGTTTGTGTTTGTTGTAAGACCAATGGCTTGCGGGACCACTGTTTGAGGTTCGGAATAACTGGTAAGTCGTTACGGTTTTTTTATATAATTTATATGGAATTGAGCCTAGCCTTTTTACAGTACGTCGTAACTAAAAACTATATTAAAGCGACAAAATACACTTAAATGAAAAATAAAGTTTTTATTGGGGTTGATTTGTTTTTATTTCTGGCCAAAATGTAACAGATTAGATTAGATTTTTTCATCACACGACACAAATTCATAAAATATACATGTCAAAATATAAAATATGTCAATGGTGAGGTGATCGTCAAAAAGTAAATTAACAAATTAACAAAAACAAAATGTCAAATTACAAAAACTACAATGACAAAAAGCAAACCGAACAATGAGTAAATAAATATAAATAAATTAATACATTGAAGTATTTTAGTATTTCATTTTCAAAAATTTATCAATCGAATAATATTCCTTATCCAACAAGAAGTTTTTCAAATGCAGACCTATTTATGAGTCTGAACAATTTATGTAAAGGAACCTAGAAGGTATGCAGGTCAAGCTAAAACAATTTTTTACCGCCCTTGTAGCGTAAATGGTTAGTCCATTCGCTTTACACCAGGAGGTCGCGGGTTCGATTTCCAGCGGAGTTGGTTGTAGGGCATTTTCCTAGCCCGCCTGGCTAGCTACCAAGATCTTATCTAAGTCTTGCCACCAAACATCAGTGTTAACAGCACTTATGTGTTCCGACTCGAAGATAAGATAGCCAGATCCCCATTGCGTTGGAGAATCTTGGGAAGCCCGCTTCCATTTTTGGCATCATCGTTACTTACCATCAAGTGAGATGATGCCAAGGGCTTACCAATCTTATGGTGAGTAAAAAAAATCGTGCTAACAGATGTTCCGACATGTATCCATTTTTTTTTACAAGTTTACCATCGGTTTAAAAAAAATATTCAGTTTCATTAGTTATCAAATTTATTGAGATAGGTCTAAACGTTTTTTTTTCATATGACTGTAAGCTATTTTGTAAATTTTCTAGCAGGGATTTTTGCATCGTCTCAAATTTTTTCGTCTGTGTGTTGCATGTCGCGTGACGGTCGCTTTCGTCTGACGGTATGATCGTTTCATCCTCTGTACCGTAGCGAGAGCAGCCATGATCGTTTCGTCCTCTGTAAAGTTTCACTTTTACTGTGGTTTCGTAAAATCACACAGTTACTTTTGTTTTTTAATGAAAAAAAGTTTCTTTTCATTGACAAAAAAGCACGGCTAAACAAAAATTTCAGGTGAATACATTCGTAGTAACAAAACTAGAACCTTAGTTTCCTGTTTGAAGTCGGTTTTTTTTTCAAAATTATTCTATAACAAAATAATGCAATAACATATTTTACCATCACGATACAGGACAAATCCAAAAAGTAAATATCACCAAGGAGATTCCATTAATTATTTTCTTCTAATGAAACGCATATGCCGGGCGCGAAATTTTTATAGCATTACAAAAAAGTTTTTATTGCAATTTTTACCCATCGAGTTTTTTTTCCTTTGTCATTGTTTTTACCTATCTGTGACAACGCCCGCTTTAGCGCATGCGCGGTGATTTTGTTGTAGGTACTTACAACTTACTGAATTTCGTGGGATTTTTTTTTCTTACTTTTTTACTTTGATCATTTATATAAAGGTTCATTCACAAAGTATAAGATTATTTAAAGTAGTGTATGAAACTGCACATAACTAGGTATTATGCAACAGTTTCATAAACCACTATTACATTCAAATCATAAAGTCTCTTTATCATTATATCAGCGACGAGTCTATCCTCTAGTCACACCCTTGCCACTTCATACAACGGGCCTGAAATGTCATTTCAAAAAAGAAATGACGGAACAAACAAAATGGCGGCGAAATCCTATACGTTCGACAACCAAACTGTAACCAATCTGTATCAATCTGGGTGACGAGGGGATGAAGTCGCAATCTAGAAAGCGGCAGGGAGTGTCCATACTGTATGTTAGTACGTCTCAATATCATTCGATAACGTTCAAAAATACCTGTATTACCATAATATATGAATACCGTTGTCTGGACGATTTCACTGACTTGCTGCAGACATGAAATGTGCATTAGTGCGTACGCATAGTGACGCGTTGGCAACTTGGCGTGCACTTTTTAAAATACCTAAGAAATTTAGTTGTATAACGCGTGCCACCAAAGATGAGACTTGAAACACCACGTAAAACATTAAAAAGACAAAGAAGGAAGTGTCGATAGACTTATCCATAATGTAGAGATATCAAGAATCCTTTGCTTTTTTGACATATAGGTGTACACGTCGTTAATCATCTTCCTACTTTGTGTTTTTAATGCTTTACGTGGTGTTTCAAGTCTCGTATTTAGTGGCGCGCACTATACTGTTCAGTTTCAGTCTCAGAATAGTTTTCCGAATTAAATATATTTAATTGTAAAGAAATATGTTTTATATGTAAAATTAGAATTTATCAAATACTGACTTTATAAACCTAGGTGTCATCTAGGTGTTCCGAAAATCGATTTCATATGTACGTTTATCCGACGACGCACTTAAGGTGAAGGAAAACATCGTGAGGAAACCTGCAAACGCCTGCGGAGATTGTGTGAAGTCGACCAGCTCGCACTGGACCCGCGTGGTCGACTAAGGCCCGATCGCCCTAATTCAGTGTATGCTCGAGCCCCTCGGTGGGGACGTATATATGTTGTTATGATGTTGAAACCTCACTTCAAATAAGTTGGAGTTTCACAATTCAACTATATATTTTTTTAAGTGTATATTTTGTTGGACGATTTCTTCTTCATTCATTTTAGGGTTCCGTATCCAAAGGGTAAAAACAGGACCCTATTACTAAGACTAGACTGTCCGTCCGTTTGTCTGTGTGTCACCAGGCTGAATTTCATGAACCGTGATAGCTAGACAGTTGAAATTTTCACAGATAATGTATTTTTGTTGCCGCTATAACAACAATTACTAAAATTTTGAAAAAGTAAAAAAATATGGGAGTCTTCATACAAAATGATGTTTTTTTTTAAAACGTGAAAAAACTAGAAACATCTATTGTAATGGTACGGAACCTTTTGTGATGCGGTTCTGACTTGCACTTGGCCGGTTTTTTTATTTATTTGATAAATGATGCCTCCTAGTTGGTTTCCACACAAATTTTATCAGAATTGGTTCAATACTTTTGAGGTAATAAACAAAACCGAAAAAATGTAGCTGTACTTGGTTGTTGCGATAGAAGTCGGTTTCTTTAACGCGTTTAGCTTTTCCAATTATTAAATCTTTACTTTTAACATAAGCGAAAAATTGGACAATCATTTTTCTAGGAACAATAACCTCACAAAATCCGCGTACTTGACTACAAACTATACTTCGTTAAATTTTGCTTTATTACTGCGATAGCTGTCATCTATGTAAGTAAAATTTATATGTTGTATCTCTATCACACTAATTGAACTTCCATCTATCCTACCTGCTGTCGCAGCGATCAACCTAAATTTTACGAACTTTATTAGCGAAACACGTTACTTTTCATATTTTCTTCAGCATCATTTTTGTTCACATTATGATATACATTACGTGTTTCGTACTGTGAATTTTGCAAGCAAGTTAACAAAACGCTCAATGTATACAATTATTGGTTACGTGCGAATATCAGCACTTGTATGTGAAAGCATTATGAATGCGCTTGCGTCTACTTTCCTGTTCGTACGAGTATACATTGAAATTTTTGTTGCAATGAGAAGTCCGCCGCCGTGGCGTAATGTTTAGTCCATTCGCTTCACACCAGGAGGTCGCGGGTTCGATTCCCGGCAGGGTCAAATCCATCATGGCGTTGAGACTACATGCTTAGTCAAAAAACAGACATTCATACTTGTATCATATCAGCCGAAAGACGTCTGACGGTTCTGACGCTGCCCTCATCCAGTGGCTTCCCGTGGCCTTCACCAGGTCGTCGGTCATCGATACATACCTTAACCGTACATAAATTAACCTCCTCCTTAAACAGTCGGGTAAAAATCTTGTACATTTGATCTCAAAAATGCCAACAAAATTAAGCATTTTTTCTCGAATCTACACAACTTCTCAACACTTTAGATAAAGTGCTGCAAAAAAATCAACGGATGGACAAGATAATTTGAGTGTTGCCATCTTGTTGGTACCTCGATTAATAAATCAACCATATAATAGCAGTTTACACAACACCAATTTGTATGGTCGCAGCAAATTTTTACTGTGCTACACTTCGATATTACTTAACCTTGTTAATTTAAAGCCACTTTTAGATTACAAGAATCGTGTTTTTGTGAAAACGTCTTATAAAGAATACGTTGTGATCTCATCATCATCATCATATCAGCCGAAGGACGTCCACTGCTGGACATAGGCCTCCCCTAAGGATTTCCATGACGACCGATTCGGCGCTACCCGCATCCATCGCCTTTCCGCGACCTTCACCAGGTCATCGGTCTACCGAGTGGGAGGCCTGCCCACGCTACGTTTTCCGGTTCGCGGTCGCCATCGAGAACTTTACTGCACTCTACGAGCTATGTGCCCCGCCCACTGCCACTTAAGTTTAGCAATTCTGAGAGCTATGTCGGTTACTTTGGTTCCCCTACGGATCTCCTCGTTTCTGATTCGCTCACGCAGAAAAAACTCCGAGCATAGCACGCTCCATTGCTCTTTGGGCGACCTTGAGCCTTCTTATGAGGCCCATAGTAAGCGACCATGTCTCATATGATGATTTATAACGAAATATTAGTAAAAACACTAGTAAGTCTACCTGTCCATTTTAACCCACACATTTGAGTTCGTTGCTTATGGCACTGATTAACATACTTTTATCAAGTTATCGCAGACACGGTTATAAATTAAAAATTTCTCTGCCCACGTTTTTAACGTACAAAATTTACATTTTTTACGTAACCCCTAAGTGCTTTATCATTAACAGGAAGTTAAGAAAATTATACATTTTTGCGGAAAAAAATGACTGCTTGAATGTTTTTAAAATGATTTAAGATGTTTAGTCGTGAATTAAATAATATCATCAATACATAATATAAAACAAAGCCGCTTGCCGCTGTCTGTCTGTCCCTATGTATGCTTACATCTTTTAAACTACGCAACAGATTTTAATGACGTGTTTTTTAATAGATAGAGTGATTCAAGAGGAAGGTTTAAGTGTATTATTATTATAAAAAGCGTCGGTGGCTCAACCGGTAACGACTCGGTCCATCTAACCAGAGGTATCGGGTTCAAATCTGGACGGCCAATGTACCAATGAGTTTTTCAAAAACTTACGTACATATAATTACCGATTGCTTTAACGGTGAAGGAAAACATCGTGAGGAAACCTGCACACGCCTGCGAAGAAACTCGAAGGTTGTGTGTGAAGTCGACCAACCCGCACTGGGCCCGCGTGGTCGACTAAGGCCTAATCGCCCTGATTCAGGGTAGGCTCGAGCCCCTCGGTGGGGACGTATATGAGCTGTTATAAGTGTATAATACATGCATAATATAGTAGAGAAACACTGATAATTTTAGAGATTTATAATGTGATGTCGTAAATAAACACATTTTTTTGTGCTTACATTGCAAACGCTGGCTGATCCCTACGAGATAAATACTACAAGCGTCGGTGGCTCAACCGGTAACGACTCGGTCGTCCTAACCAGAGGTGCCGGGTTCAAATCCGGACGGCCAATGTACCAATGAGTTTTTCGTAACTTACGTACATAGGAATAAATATAATGTAACTGCATAATAAACATTCAGTCCGCAAAATAACTACTTGAGCGGCAAGATTTCATGATTGAGCGGCAGAAAAACATGTCTATAAGCAGCAACTCAACACTGTAGGAAGAGTGTGGTACGGGGAGTTCTAAATGGAAGCGGGAGCGAGCGAAGCGAGCTCGGACTTGCGGAGCACCCCGACTCGGATCCGTTAGGTTCGGAGACTGTGCGGGGAGGCGAGCTAAGCTCGCCTCCCCGCACAGTCGTAGTGTTAGGTTTAACATGAGAACACAGAAGTAGGAGCCCCGAAGGGGCTCCGTCGACCACTCAACACTGTAGGAAGAGTGTAGTACGGGGATGTTTAAAATAATTACAGCCATCCAGAATGACATAAATTGCTGATTGATTTTGAAATGTTTGCTGACCATGAGTTGCTGACCAATTAGCTATTTCTGCTGACCGATTATATTTTTCTGCTAACAGAAATAACAATACTATGCTAACCATTTAATTGACACCCACGTACATATACTCTCCGATTGCTTTAACGGTGAAGGAAAACATCGTGAGGAAACCTGCACAACACACCTGCGAAGAAACTCGAAGGTTGTGTGTGAAGTCGACCAACCCGCACTGGGCCCGCGTGGTCGACTAAGGCCCGATCGCTCTAATTCAGGGTAGGCTCGAGCCCCTCGGTGGGGACGTACATGAGTTGACATGATGACTACAGTATTATACATCTTAAAAAGGTCTACAAAAAAGTCCGCGATGGTATATGTCTATCTCTTAGGGATAACCCACAATAACCATTTTTTATCCTTTACATTTTACGAGAAATAAGGGCTTATTTACGAAGCGATTTTAAACAACACACCATTAATCCTTATCCAATTAAGTACCTTAAATACATTGTGCATTTAATATAAATCAATATGGCCCTTTACAGCATGTAATTTAAATGAATATTTTCGAAGTTATTACAGATTTAAAATACAGGGACAGCGCGATCTGGGATAGGTATCTGGAGAAAACTAATTTCCACGCTGGCGGCGGCTCGCGACCACTCACCCTCAAAGACAGTCATAAAAACGATGGACAAAATCTAGTAAAGGAATATTAAAATGTGCCCCTCTGTCAACAATGTTTTTGTTTTTTTTATTCACAATTGGTAAGCGCTTGGCATCATCTCATCTGATGGTAAGTGACGCTGATGCCGAAGATAGAAGCAACAAACTTTCCCAAACAAACAAATACACTGATCAAATTGCCGAGGGATATTTTAAAAACGTGCATGCAAAACATGGTTTCTTGAAAAGCTATTAAAAATTACTTAGTACAGGGTATAAAAACATTCAAGATTGGCTAATGCTATGTTAACGAGTACCTTCTCAGTTCTTGTAAACATCATCGGTCCTACTAGTTTCATACAATCAGTGCCATCCTTCCGTGACAATATAAAAAACGCTAAACACGTTAAAAAAACCGAACTCCATCGCAACAACTTAGTACATTTTTGCATTATTATTTTTGGATTTTGTTTATTTTCTAATAATAACTACACCGATTTTGATAAAATTTATATGGGACCACACGGAAAGCACGCACTAACTAGCTTTCAAATAAAAAAGAATCATAAAAATCGGTTCACCCAGTCGAAAGTTCTGAGGTAACACACATAAAAAAAAAACATACAGACGAATTGAGAAGCTCCTCCTTTTTTGGAATTCGCTTGAAAATACAATTTTAATTTTTTCAGCGTGTTCACAAAAACCACTAAAAACTAAATTTAAATTATAAGAACTGAGAGAGTTAAATAGCATTTCCTCATTTCGAAAATTTCTATCCCATACATATCTTAGGTAATTTATTATAGTTCTTCAAAAAATCATGTTTTGTATGAAAAGCCTAAAAATATCCTAGGCAAAGTTGATGTGTGTAGCTGTAGCTACTTTAAGGAGGTAGGTATATGTTTAAAAAACCGGCCAAGTGCAAGTCGGAATCGCGCAAAGTAGGATTCCGTAGTCTTTTAAAAAAATAAATGTGCATTTTATTGAACAAAAATATTTTTGTAGTTGGTTGAACTGTCTATTTTGGAAAATAAAACATTTTTTTTATGTCCGCCGTCGTCATAAAAAAAATCCATAAGACGTAAGACATCCACTGATATTTTGTATTTTTTTTTCCCTTTGACGGAGGGGAGAGAATGCATTTACGCATATACACAGTAGCAGCCGGCTGCACTGGTTATGTGGGACTCACAGCCATGCGCCTATATGCCTATATATACCTATTATATACATAAGGTATATATAAATAAATATGCACAGGCCCAAGACCGCACTATCTACTAATCTCCCCCTAAGGCTTTGGCAGCATAGGCCACCTTAAAAGCCCATCGAGGCGACCCATACCCTTAGGAAAGGGTGAGGGTGCGTAAGTAGAGAGGGGTTGCACCAAACGCACCGTGTAGATAGCCGGCGCGCCCAATACAGCGGCCCCTCCCATGGGAATGTGCCATGCGGGGATGGCCTTGTGCTGAGAGGTGAGAGGGAGACGGTAGTGACCGCAATAGGCTGACTTGAAAAAGGCGGCCCGAAACTAGTAAGTGCCGCAGACCGACGTATAGCTCCCCGACGAAGGATCCGCGACTTGGCCGAGTTACGACGCCTGTAGAGTATACTCTTACGTCGCGATCAATGCCCACGAAAATCCAACGCCGAGGTACACCACACGAAGCACACGACACGACGGTATCGATCGTCCGAGGCTGGCCGGGCCGCGACGCATATGGCTACGTTGGCTTCCCGACGATGGAGACGTGCACGGTGACCGAGTTACGCGCGCTTCATGTCGACTAACGCCCCGGGGGCGAGGGGGCGGTTCGAGTTCCACGGCTGCGATCCTGCGTGCTTCTCCATCGCTGCGATACACCTCCGAAGCACACGACGACCCGCGATGACGATGTGTTGATCGTAAAGACTGACTTGAAAAAGGCAGCCCCCCATCCACTGATAAAACTCTGTAAATATCTAAAATTAACTAAGCGCGCTGTACTATTCAGCCGTTCGTGGAGATAGTCAAGTGCCCGCAAAAACGGTAAAGCTTTTGCAGGTCCTTTTTGTAGGTCCGACAATCGGGCACACTTTTATCGCCGATTTTCTGACCGACTAAACGCACACGTCCTTTCTGTCACCGTCACTTTGTCGGTGGCTGGCAAGTGCGGGAAGTGCACGTCACGGGTATCGATATTTCTATGACGAAAATATGACTATGTAAAGAAATAAATAAAAAATATTCGAAAGACCTAAAAACGTTTAGGTACAAGCTTCTATTTGAAAATTTTCAATTATTTCATATTCTTCTCATATTGTAGAGTGCATTAAAAACAACTAGTCCGCCATCTTGGGTGCGCCGTCATTTTCATCAGGTCGTCGGTCCACTACACAACTTGAGATAATTTTAAAACGTGTGTGGTGACATCTGCAGTACCCGCCACTAACAACCACGTTGCCACAGCTCAAGACTGAACCATCGATCAAACTATATGGAGAGTTGCATCTTCACCTCGATAGAAGGCACCATCATCGCAAGAAGGCTATTAACAAAGAATCTACAACGCACTATCAACATTTCCTTGCTCATAAGCATATATACAAGCATCAGCCGTACACGGTTGGTCCACGGCCGGACCCCAGGCACACCACCTCGCCTGGCGGAGATATCTCTCTTTGTTCTCGTCATGTAAGAACACATCCGTACCTACATTTGTGACCACGACGCAGAACATCGACGCACCTTCAGCCAGCAAAACAGTTTCTACATTGGTGACCCGACGCTGAACATTGACGCTCCTTCGGCAACAACTCCTCAACAGCCCTCCAGCCGGTAAAGCAAGCCAACAGCAGCATAGCAGTCCAATGCGAAGTTTACCAGGACCATCGCAGCCGTCATATCGAGCTTCCTGGCCCTGCAGCTTCACTCTTCAGGCGGCAAGTTGTCGGCAGCTCATGCTGTAGAGCACGCGCTCCACGTAACCTGCTTCCCTTGCACCGTACGCCTGAACCACCTCCTCGTCCCGACTCACCGTGGACTCGAGTAGAGCAACATTGGCCTGGCGTCTCGACTCACCGCAGACGCCGCATCGCGACGCGTATCGTCGCTCCGCCGCACCGCAACATTGGACTGCCAACTCAATATGGATATCGACCTCCAGTCTCGGAGGGGGGGGGGGGGTAATGTGGCGACATCTGCAGTACCCGGCACTAACAACCACGTTGCCACAGCTCAAGACTGAACCATCGATCAAACTATATGGAGAGTTGCATCTTCACCTCGATAGATGGCACCATCATCGCAAGAAGGCTATTAACAAAGCATCTACAACGCACTATCAACATTTCCTTGCTCATAAGCATATATACAAGCACCAGCCATACACGGTTGGTCCACGGCCGGACCCCAGGCACACCACCTCGCCTGGCGGAGATATCTCCTATTGTGCTCGTCATGTAGGAACACATCCGTTCCTACACGTGTATAATGTCGTCTGATATGATGATAACGATGATTTCGTTGATGTGGGCAAGGCACATAGCACGTACAACAGATATCCGTTGGGGTAGTAAAGTTCTCGATTGGCGATCGCGCACCGGAAAACATAACGTAGGTAGGCCTCCCACGCGGTGGACCGACGACCTGGTGACGATCGTGGGAAGCCGCTGGATGCGAACAGCGCAGATCCCGTCGTCGTGTAAATTCTTGGGGGAGGTCTTTGTCCAGCAGTGGACGTCTTTCGGCTGATATGATGATGATGATGATGATAAAGCTACTACTGCACCAGTTTCTAACCGTGGCAATTGCAGAGGGCATTCAATAAAATTACCGCACCTAAACCGATCACACCGGAATATCTATCATGAGCCAATTCCACCACAAACTGTTACCAGGTAATTCTTAGACAATAATAATATTAATAATTATTATTTGTAGGTTACTCGTACGTAAGACGCTGATTTGTGTTTTGCCATTTACAAAATAAAATGCTATTGTTGTTCTTATAAAAGGATTTTTTTTTATTAAGCCCGCATCTATATTTTAAGCAATCACCATTAGATGAAATAATACCGACGACTTACAAATAGTACCTAGATTAAAAAAGCGGATTAAGACTAAAATAAATAAAATTTTATAAGTGTATTAGTTTTCTTTATTATTTGGATTTTTTTAAGAATGCGCGACATGGGTCCTATTTTTTTTTTATTTCTTTGCATTTAAAACTGTCGATTACCACGAGATAAAACAGAAAATACTATTTAAAACCGGCAAGAACGACTTTAAAACCTATAAACCTATCATCACAATTTACTACGGCCCTAAAATAACACATCACGAATCACGATTGACCTATTTCACGACCTCGATAGCAATTTCATAAAATTACACATCGCATCCCGAGCGAGTAATTTAATGTGTTTAAAGTGACGCCTTAACCATGAGTTAGGCCCTTCGTTGCCACTGGGCCCGCCCAGTAGCGATATATCGGTACCGTTTTAACAACCCACCGGGCCACAACACTCCGACACGTTAGGCCGCAAACACCGGTATTAGTGTATTTTGAATTTTCATCTCAATTGAATTTTCTTGGAGAAGATTGAAGATATGAAAGAAGCGGTTGTAGCTCATTGCTACTTGCGTGGTCGCTTCGATCACGCTGGTTAACTTACCTCAAGCACGGTCATTACATGTGTAACGACATGTACTATTTACTATATTTGCGCTGCGTATGCAGCTAGCCATTGCACTGGGCTCGGCTCTTTAGTCGTTCCAGAACCGCGCATCGCTATAGACCCAACCTAAGGACTACCTTCTCTCTGTAAAACATTCTTATAAATTTAAATAAATTCGGATTTTCGTGAACTGCAAACCTGGTCACTTTTCATCTTCTCCACGCAACCTACATCTATCGTACAACCGTAATCGCATCCCGCGACACATGGTTGGGTTTGACTGTTATGTAACCAATGACTTCTATGTTACTGGCGTAAGGACCCGGCTTTGACTGTTATGTAACCAATGACTTCTATATTACTGGCGTAAGGACCCGGCTTTGACTGTTACGTAACCAATGACTTCTATATTACTGGAGTAAGGACTCGGCTTTGACTGTTATGTAACCAATTACTTCTATATTACTGGCGTATATGTAACATTTTTCTCGACCGTATTCGTCCTTCGCAAGGGTCGCTAAGCCGTTGGAGCTGGCTTCCATCACCTGATGCAGTCGTTATGCTGTGTTAGATGATTTTAAAGGTGCCTTGAAAAACTTCTGACAGTTGGGGTTAGCCACTAGCCCTAAAACCTCCACCAGCTCGGACTTGGCTTGTGGAGTAAGACGTGACCTTCCTGAGTCTGATATAAGAGACCCGGGCCCAAACAATAGGGACGGTCATGGATTGTTAAGGGTTGTTAACGAAAGATAGGTACGCCGTCCGTCCATTTGTCACAGGGCTGTATCTTAAAGAGTCCGCCGCGCCGCCGCCGTGCGCGAGCGAGCGGCTAGTGCTAAAAATGCTAAAACGCGTTAACGAAGTTTTCTTAGAAGTTGTATTTCCGCTTTAAATCCTTGCCATGCCGAGTAATAAGTTTTTTTTATGTTATTTTATTTCTCTCAATTAAATTGTTAACTTATTTTTTTTAAATGCAATAAAGAGTTTACAAACAAACATTTTTAAGTGTCCATGGTTCGAAACGCTTATTACGCGCATCCGATCTGTGGGTCCAATCCAATCATTCACCAGAGTATTAAGCCTTATAACGCCGCCAACTAACAATTTTGTAACCACTTTACAATACAATACAATATTCTTTATTGCACACAACATAAAAAAAAGAAATTAACAATAAAGAAGAAAGCCTACACACTTTTTACTTTAAAAGTTTTTTTTGAAAAAAAAAATGTTTTGATATTTACAGGATAATATACAGGGTGGCTTTTAATTAGTTCTTGATAGCAAAGGATATGAATGTACGAACTCGTGATTACAAACAACTTTCCCTAAAATACTTGTCAAATCAGAAAGAAATTGTTGGTCCTCGATACATAATAAGTTATCAAATCGACAAAAATGTGTAAAGGACCAACATTTTTTTTTCTGTTTTGACATATAGATTCTTTGGGAAAGTTGTTTGTAATCACGAGTATATTCATATCCTTTGCATATTTAAGAACGAATTAAAAGTCACCTCATATACTTAAGTTTATTCCAATATATGTTTTTCAACTAGAACTAAATAGGCCAAATTAATGATCAAACAGGCATGAAATTAAAGGGATTTATACAGATTTTGTTTTTATTTAAAGGTCACTGAATTTTGTATTTGTACGAAAGTAGTCGTAATAATGAAATCAATAAAGTCGCACATCAT
This sequence comes from Coleophora flavipennella, assembly GCA_947284805.1. NCBI lineage: Eukaryota > Metazoa > Arthropoda > Insecta > Lepidoptera > Coleophoridae > Coleophora > Coleophora flavipennella. Next base: position 11,757,292 of record OX369297.1, read on the forward strand.
GTAATATCTTTAGATATCATTAAAAATTAGTAGTTACAGAATTAGAACACTTGAAAAAGGAAGGATTTGAGCTTCCATCCGGTATTCTGGAAATTATAATTCCTTTCTACTGTGTGTGCAAAAAGAGGATTTCCCTGTCGGCACAGTATTACAATATAACGGCTTACAGTAGTGCAACGAATGTACTTAGGCAGAGCAACGGAACGAAAGGGTACTTGCGTGCGGGTGTCGGGGCACAGCCTGGCAAACTCCGCGAGTTCAGAGAGGCTTTGACTCCCGCTCCGGATCGTTCCTGGTGCAGAGGCTGACCATAACCATTCAGCGCGGAAATGCAGCTAGTGTTATGTTCAGAGGAGCTTTGACCCCGCTCCGGATCGTTCCTGGTGCAGAGGCTGTCTATAACCATTCAGCGCGGATATGCAGCTAGTGTTATGTTCAGAGGAGCTTTGACCACCGCTCCGGATCGTTCCTGGTGCAGAGGCTGTCCATAACCATTCAGCGTGGAAATGCAGCTAGTTTTATGTTCAGAGGCGCTTTGACCCCCGCTCCGGATCGTTCCTGGTGCAGACGCTGTCCATAACCATTCAGCGTGGAAATGCAGCTAGTTTTATGTTCAGAGGAGCTTTGACCCCCGCTCCGGATCGTTCCTGGTGCAGACGCTGTCCATAACCATTCAGCGCGGAAATGCAGCTAGTTTTATGTTCAGAGGAGCTTTGACCCCCGCTCCGGATCGTTCCTGGTTCAGACGCTGTCCATAACCATTCAGCGCGGAAATGCAGTTAGTGTTATGTTCAGAGGAGCTTTGACCACCGCTCCGGATCGTTCCTAGTGCAGACGCTGTCCATAACCATTCAGCGCGGAAATGCAGTTAGTGTTATGTTCAGAGGAGCTTTGACCACCGCTCCGGATCGTTCCTAGTGCAGACGCTGTCCATAACCATTCAGCGCGGAAATGCAGTTAGTGTTATGTTCAGAGGAGCTTTGACCACCGCTCCGGATCGTTCCTAGTGCAGACGCTGTCCATAACTATTCAGCGCGGAAATGCAGCTAGTGTTATGGGGGCACCTTTGCACCGGGGATTACGGTGACGAGGACGGGTTATTTTAGTTGTTTTATATAAGGTGTTTTAGGTGTTTTATTCTAGGTATTTTAGGTGTTTCATTTAAGGTATTTTAGTTTTTTTTTTAGGTACTTGAGGCATTTTATTTTAGGTGTTTTGGGTAGTGTACTTTTTGTGTTTGTATGAGACTAATCACAAATAAATTGATACATCTGTTCTTTTGAAATACCATTGAATGAACGAAATAAAAAATAATTATAACGTCCGGTATAGTTAAATCCTACTAATTTTTAGCATAAAATCCTTCTTTACCTCAAGATAACCTTTACAAATAACAAAGTGTAATATAATTCTTGGGAGTCACTCCTCACTCTATTCTGCGAACCAGCAAAAGCATCTGCAATTAAAAGTTACGACACGCATTAATATAATCTCACACACACACACAAGCAGGCATACACGACATATTTTGAAATAGAAAAATTCCTGGCAACATTAAAAATAGCCTCGCAGCGGGGAAACCTTTATAGGGGCTATTACGCAGGTGTACAGCTCCCAACCGTTAAGGTGCTGTTTTATTCCTTTTTTCCTGCCGCGGCGACAGGAAAGTCCGCCGCATTCCTTTGGTGACATCTACGACGTACGTGAACAGGCCGGAGTTAGATAGAACTAAGTTAACGCGAGGCATCGATTGAACAGTTGTCTCTGTATTTTTATTTACGTGTAAAGAGTAAAGAAAATAACCACACTTTTGCACTTTTTCAATGGTTTTTCATTGAAAAATTTTAGAAACAGTGAACTAAATATAAATTTGAATAAACATAGACTACGGAGTTTGGAAAATTATGATATAAATTTCAAATTTAAAAGAAATATTTTTTCCTACAAATATTTACAGGCTTTGCTTCACTTTAATTTGTTTCAATTTATGCTATGTTTGGGATTTTTTATGATCGAGTCAAGTTAATCTAATCGTGTTATTAACTTACAAGGGCACTAGGCACAGATGAGATACTAGTTACTTCCCTAGATAATAATATCCTTGAATATAACTTTTTTTTTTCAGGCCGAAATATCAAGCGGGAATAATTTTACAGATTTTTTTGCTAACCGCTTCTCACTGCTTATTTGCAAATATACCGCCTTAATATTAGGTAAGACCGACTCATTGTGGAAAAACAGGAACTGTTTCATTGCGTACGAGCTTATATTTAAGTTGAATCAATGATAATACACATTGGTGCAACAAGATCTTTGTAGGTTTGTTTACTGGGGCTTCTGCTCATTATACTTACTAAAAAAACTTTTCCCAATAGGCCTACAGTCAATTTGGTTCGAATTATTTATACAAATCCATCAGCTGATCCATTTTTCTTGTTTGTATGAGGAGTCCTTTTTTTACTTTCGAGCGAAGAAGGTATATTGTGATGGCAAAAACAATAATCGAAGTTGAGATTTTGATGGGGGTTCTCTTACGCTTGTAGAGTCTATAAAACAAAAAATAAACGTATCTGAAATCCTTCCATTCTTACGGGAAAAATTAAACTTCTATAGTCCAGAATGAGTAGACCCCTATTTACCTAGAGCAAAGTATGTAGTGAGAGATCTTATTCTATTGGTAGTTAAAGTTTTGGTGAGGAACCCTGTTTGTATGACCCCGAGTCGAACTTGGCCGGTATTTAGGGTTCCGTACCCAAAGGGTAACAACGAGACCCTATTACTAATACTTCTCTGTCCGTCCGTCTGTCACCAGGCTGTATTTGATAAACCGTGATAGCTAATACAGTTAAAATTTTCACAGATGATGTATTTCTGTTGTCGCTATAACAACAAATTCTAAAAGTTTAAAAAAAGTGAAAGACTCCATACAAAAAAACGTGTTTTTTTAAACGTGAAGAAACTAGCGCCATCTAGTATGATGGTACGGAACCCTTTGTGTGCGATTCTGACTCGCACTTGGCCGGTTTTTATTCTACAATTGAGAAACTTCTTGGGATCATCTCACATGATGGTAAGTGAGGTTGATGCCGAAAAAGGAAGCGGGCTTACCAAGATTCCCCATAGCAATCGAGAACTGGCTATCTTACCTTCAAGCCGGAACACATCAATGTTGTTGACAGTGAAGAACGTTTTTTTTTTTATTCACAATTGGTAAGCCCTTGGCATCATCTCAACTTAGGTACAGTTTTGTGACAACTGCACAGTGAGCCATACGATTAGATTTTTAATAATTGATGTTTGGCGGCAACACTGAGATAAGATGGTGGTATAAATAGTAAGCGTCGGTAGCCGTGGATCGAATCCTGCCACGTACCAATTCGTTTTCGAATTTCGATTTCATATGTACGTTTATCCGACGCTCTTACGGTGAAGGAAAACATCGTGAGGAAACATGCACGCGCCTGAGGAGAAACTCGAAGGTTGTGTGTTAAGTCGACCAACCCGCACTGGGCCTGCGTGATCGACTAAGGCTCGATCACCCTAATTCAGTGTAGGATCGAGCCCCACCGACGTATATGAGCTGATAAGAAGAAGAATATTAGTGAATAATTATGACACTACTTGAACGTTTGTTTGAGGGGAAAATCTTACAGTAACTGTAGTTTAACTGTTTACCTAACTAGTTTTGAACGTCTACCCATTAAGAGAGGTGTTAAAGTTTTGTTCGATAGTCATCTCATATCAGCCGTAGGAGGTCCCCTGCTGGACATAGGCCTCCCCCAAGGATCTCCACGACGACCGATTCTGCGTTGTTCGTTAGTTACTTATCTATATTGTATCGTTAGTATTGACTGACTCGGTGGCTCAGTGGTTAGTGCTCTTGACTGCTGATCCGAGAGTTGTGGGTTCGATGAGCAGATTTGTTTGCTCTGTGTCTGGGTGTTAAATAACTATATATGTATGTATTTAAACGTATATAAGTATGTATATCAGTCTCTGGTTCCCATAACACAGGGAATCCTACTTTAGGGCCAGATGACCATGTGTGATTTGTCCCAGAATATTTATTTATATATTTATATTAGTATGTAAGTACGTGTCATCGTAAAGCCAAAACGGATGAACGCTTTAGCTTGATTTATTGCCGATGCTTATGTAATAAGTATTGCCGAAGAAAGTAGTGTAGGCCGAAAATTACAATTTCATTATGTTCGCTTTATAATTAGTACCTATAACTTTAACGGAAATTTATCAAGCTTCAACAATCGTGATCGATGGATGGTTTAGATACATGAATATGGTATTGTTTTAAGTACCTTCTCGCCTACTTAAAAAGCCGGATAGTTGCCGCACTTTTGGAAATCACTCTCTATCTATCAGTACAAAAAAGCAAAATACTTTTTTGGAAAACTAGCCGCTTCTTTAATTTTTTGCCTTTAATTTATGAAGAGTACTTCGTTCTTTGTGAAGAATTCTTCGTTATTTAATTTATGAAGAGTAAAAACCATTATTTTTAATATTTCCAGAGTATAAGTGATTTTTGCGAACCTCTATATTTTGGGACATCTATCCCACATAAGATATCTCACACCACCGAGAAACAGGCCATCTATCCCGCAAAAACTTGGATCGCGTTTTTCCTTTCCATGATTAAAAAAAATCGCATAGAGTCATGAGACATGGTCAACTTAGTGGTAGTTGTAGAGTCTTTCGATAGATTAGTAAAATAGCCTGCGATTCATTCGTGAAACTACACTAAATTAAAACCGAGGCACTAATTAATACCCCTGAAGCAACTATCCTAGTTTAACCTTATCAGAATGCTGCTTTTTTTCATTCATTAATATCAGCTCATATACGTGCCCACCGAGGGGCTCGAGCGTACCCTGAATTAGGGCGCTCGGGCCTTAGTCGACCACGCGGGCCCAGTGCGGGTTGGTCGACTTAACACATAACCTGCGAGTTTCTTCGCAGGCGTGTGCAGTTTTCCTCACGACGTTTTCTTCCATCGTAAGAGCGTCGAATAAACGTAAATATGAAATCTATATTCGATATCACATTGGTGCGTGGCAGGTTCGAACCACGACCTCCCCGACAGGAGGCGGGGGCCCTAGCCATTACGCCACCGACGCAATACAATACGCAGAAGGCTGAAATGATGATGAGGATGTTGAAATATGTTCCTGAATTTGCATGAATTTATTTTTAGAATACTTTTTAGGGTTTCGTACCCAAAAGGTGAAAACGGATCCATTATAAAATCACTCGTGTGTCTGTCTGTCCGTCCGTCTGTCACAGCCAATTTGCTCGTAAACTACTGGACAGATTGAGTTGAAATTTAGTACACATATGTAAGTTGGAGACCCAAAGACGGACGTGTTACGTAATTATATGAATTTCAAACATGGGGGCCATTCTTAGGGAGTATAATTTAGTACATTAAAAAAAATGTGTAATATATCACAATATGAAGGGTTTTTTTATAATTTTAAGATAAACAGTTGTGAAGTTAATTAAGAAAATAGGTGAAAATTGACATATTTTAGGTTTTTATGAAAATTGTGAAAATCTACAAAACTACCTGGGCCCAAAATCTTAAAAAATTAAAGTGTATAAGGTTAAATGCATAGATTACAAGAAAATCTAAAATCCCACAGGAAAAATTAAATTACTGGTTCCAAAATAAGTAGACCCCTATTAACCTAGAGCAAAGTATGTACTAAGAGGTCTTGTTCTGTTGGTATATAAAGTTTTGGTGCGGAATTAATTTTGTTTTATTATTTAAAAGTACATAAATCTTTTTCGCATGTGACTTCCTCTCTTCTCGGTTTAGTTTCTTTGAATGAAGATTTAGTAATACCACAGATACCTAAACGCCAAAGCGTCCCTTAGGCTGTCATCCTGGACATTCGAACTTTTCAGAGTTCTTACGTGAAGATATCACATAACGTGTAACTTGTTATTTTTATCTTTTGACATAAAAACGTCTCATCATATCAGCTCATATACGTCCCCACCGAGGGGCTCGAGCCTACCTTGAATTAGTGCGATCGGGCCTTAGTCGACCACTTGGGCCCAGTGCGGGTTGGTCGACTTTGCACACAACCTGCGAGATTCTTCGCAGACTTGTGCAGGTTTCCTCCCGATGTTTTCCTTCACTAAAATATCTTCGGATAAACTTACATATGAAATCTAAATTCAACATCACATTGGTACGTGGCGGGATTCGAACCACGACTAGCGGACAGGAGGCGGCGGCCCTAGCCTTTACGCCATCGACGCTCTTGACAACTCTTAAAAACGTCTGTTGACGTGAAATTGTTTTTGAATTCTAGCCAACTGCCAACACATTTAATATTATTTCCAGCCAACATGTCTGATCAGGATATTGATTATTTATTAATTATTTATGAATCAGAATTCCATATAATCAAAGGCGCGTTGCTCATTGCAATTATTTCCTTACATGCTGCGCCTGGCTATCTTTTAGCATATAAATTGGAAGCCATTTTGTGCGCCATGTTGGCATCCATTTTCTATTATATTCAAATTAGGAACTGCAGTTTGCTTGCTGTCATGGGTTCGAAATAAGGATTTTCTTTGAGTATTCATAGGTTCAACGCAGTTCAAAGTCTTAACGGTAATTAATAGGTACTGTAATCGCCTAACACTAACAGGTCATTAGCTAGGGGCACATAACATAACTCAGGATAGCTGAAGATTACTACATTTTTTTAATTTTTTTTTAATTTTTAAATTTGAGTGCGTTTGGCGGCACCTCACCTGATGATAAGTGCCGATGCAGCCTAGGATGTGACACGCAAGCTCAAATAGTGCCATTTACTCTCGTCTTGAAGATTTCTAAATTATACGAATCGGGTAATACAGACGCCGGCAGAGAATTCCACTCCTTGGCCGTTCGCATGATGAAGGAAGAATCAAAACGCTTCGTGCGTAAAGGTGGAACATTAACGACAAAGGGGTGGAACCGCCCTCCGCGCCTGGTCGTTCGTTGATGAAATGGAGAGGGGGGGAGGTCGTGAAGCTCCAGGGCACACTCTCCTAAATGAATCCTGTAGAACACCGATAGACAGGCGACTTTGCGGCGATGCTCGAGGCTTTGGAGCCTGTTTGATACAAGTTCCTCGTCGCCAAGGAGTCTCCTGGCGCGTCGATATATAGTAATTAAGTAAGATAAATAGCATACATTTAATATATTGTATAATAATGATTAATTTAAGTAATTGAAGACTTGTAACAAAATTTTTATCAATAAAGATTATGATTATGATTAAGAATGAATAAGATTACCACAGGTGTGAAAGAATCGCCCTCATTTTCTCCAAACTCTTTTTTGCCAGGCTGTTAGTGAGTTTCTTTCTTGAAGCCTAGCCAATAAACTCTGCAAATAAACCTGGCTGTAAGTGAGTTTTTTTTCTTGAAGCCTAGCCAATAAACTCTAACCTGTAGTAAAACAACTTTACATTACACTTCAAGTAAACACCAGATGTGGTTGGTTTCTTACCTCTGTATGAAACCGCAGCCTCTAATTACTAATTAGAAGATATTATGATCTAAATCGTGCCTTTCAATTAAGCTAACGAGATAAACATACTTTTAGGATTCCGTGGTTTTAGTAAATAGATATTTTAGTCATTAGTAGATAAGGACTTGAAATAAGTATTTAAATTCAGCATCTACTGTCCTAAAAGATATATATAAATAATGAAATAAGTAAGTGTTTACTAATCCTTACATTAAAATAATTGACGATGTTCAACATTATAAAAAAAACAACGTAAATCGCAACAGCTAAGTAGAATTATGCTGTATTTTTTATTGTTTTTGTTGATTTTCTAAATGAGTACTAATCGGATTTTTATACTATTTATATGGGATCGACCGCTGGAGGCATAACTAGCTAATTAATTTATCAATTGAACAACAATCTGTTCAAACCGGCGGAGAGATCAAGTGAGTCATTTTGGTATATATTTACGAAATATATATTCGGTCCGCAAAATAACTACTAGAGCGGCAAGATTTCATGATTGAGCGGCAGAAAAACATGTCTATAAGCAGCAACTCAACACTGTAGGAAGAGTGTGGTACGGGGAGGTCTAAATGGAAGCGGGAGCGAGCGAAGCGAGCTCGGACTTGCGGAGCACCCCGACTCGGATCCGTTAGGTTCGGAGACTGTGCGGGGAGGCGAGCTAAGCTCGCCTCCCCGCACAGTCGTAGTGTTAGGTTTAACATGAGAACACAGAAGTAGGAGCCCCGAAGGGGCTCCGTCGACCACTCAACACTGTAGGAAGAGTGTAGTACGGGGATGTTTAAAATAATTACAGCCATCCAGAATGACATAAATTGCTGATTGATTTTGAAATGTTTGCTGACCATGAGTTGCTGACCAATTAGCTATTTCTGCTGACCGATTAGCTATTTCTGCGGACCGATTATATTTTTCTGCTCACAGAAATAACAATACTATGCTAACCATTTAATTGACACCCTATATTTACACCAATTCCACTGGAATTGAATAAAACTACACGTTATAATTTGTCAGGGACCGGTTCATTTCTGTAGAATTAGTGTAAATATATACCAAAATGAGTGATATAAAGTTCCACCAAGAACCTACAGTCAAAAGTATCAACTAGATCAAGTAAGATAAATACAAAAAACACAGCTCCAAAATTGAGAAACTCTACCTTTTTTTAATACGGTTGAATCAGACGATAGAATGAAAAAATTAAATAAAGGCTAGTAATGAAAATCTTAAACACACCAGCAAAATATGGATAAAAATACGTTTGAAATTTAAATTTTTAAATGATTTAGTATCGACAACAATACGGAAAATAATTGAGGAGTATGTAATTTAATGCTAACTCCAATTTACCGTGTCTGAGAAAGCGACGAAGATAATAACGGTGGCAGCAGAACCACAGTATATATATTAGTACTAGACAGAACCCTGTCGAGATCTCCGCACGCGACACACTTAGCCAACTTTTTACGTTCCGTTTCGAGAGCGCAGGAAAACTGCATTATTGCTGCGCATGCGCATCCAACAATGCAACCGATTGTCACGTCTCGAATTATAGCACACAAATATTTGGTTTCACATCCACAGGCTGATTTCATAAGTATTATTGTGTTTTTTATTCGATTACACAGGTTATTGTGGGTTTTCTGCGCGAACCTGACTGATTTCTGCGTAATTTAATTCCGTTAGTGATTATAGAACATGTAATTAGTCGGAAGTCTTATCGTGTAATTGATTACCTATGCTTGTGTTTGATCATACTAGAAAGTTGTATAGATTTGGAAAGTTTCCACACAAAAGCGATTTTATAAGTCAAATAACTACTTGTACCAGTATAGTGTCATTAAGAGGAAGCGTCGGTGGCTCAACCGGTAACGACTCGGTCCTCCTAACCAGAGATGCCGGGTTCAAATCCGGACGGCCAATGTACCAATGAGTTTTTCGAAACTTACGTACATATACTCACCGATTGCTTTAACGGTGAAGGAAAACATCGTGAGGAAACCTGCACACACCTCCGAAGAAACTCGAAGGTTGTGTGTGTAGTCGACCAACCCGCACTGGGTCCGATCGCCCCTAATTCAGGGTAGGCTCGAGCCCCTCGGTGGGGACGTATATGAGCTGATATGATGATGATGAAGAGAAAACGCGGGCGCCATTTTTTTTATACAAACTTAGTTCCCTGTTTCCTCCCTGGATAATGACACTAGAGTAAAAATATTTTTTACCATCAAACCTATATCTACCATGGCCATGCCCCTATGTTTTGTTTTTTACCTTATTCTAATTTTATTAGGAAGTAGGAGCCTTCTTAAACTGAGAAAATTGTCCAATTGAAACGTCATTTTCAGACACCCACCAAAAAAAATACGCATATTAATAATATAATGGAAACATAGAGGCATAGGTTAAGTGTTTTTTGAAATTATTTTTGTAAAAAATATGATTTTGGAGGAAGAAATTGGGGACTAAGAAATACTGTTTTAGTCAATTTTAGTGCCTTATAATCGGTCTGCGCTGCAGTTTCTCTCTTTCTTGCTGTATACGGAGAGGTTTTGGGGGAGGGAGGGAGACAGCAAAGTTTTATTCAAACACCTATTCTTCAGACCGCGTTTCATCTTAACCACATTCACATACATAAGTCGTACAATAATCTAACACAAGTAAACATGACGCTTACGAGTAATGTTAAAGTACACCTACCTTAGTGAAAATGTGCTGAGTTAATGATTCATTAATCGTAGTACATATTTTAAACTTTCATCGGGCTATTGTAAAACTATGACCTTAGAAATCGAATGTACGTACTCGCAATTTATACGTCGACTTTGAGGTCTAACTCTATTTCCTATTCACAAAACGTGATAAGTAAGAAATTTTTGTTATGGCTGTGACTTGCTATTTTTAGCAGAGAAAGTGCAGGCATGATATTGCGATCTATGTGTGTCAAAAAACGAGATTTGCTTATCCTAAATTTAAATATGTGTTACCAGTTTATATCTTAATAACATATCGTTTTTAATAAGGATAATAAAGGATAATAATTTGGCGTATGTAGCGGTATATAAATGTCACCGTCATCTGGTTGAATCTGCTATTTGATTGAATGACTAGCGGGTTCATTGAATGACGACATTCAATTGAATGACTAAAGGATAACTCGTCAAGTTGTTTAATGTAACGTTCAACGTCTTGACTGAACGTCATTTAGCCAAGTTGTTAAATGGGATATTCCGATTAAAAACCGACGATTTCTTCTTCTGCGAAGCATTCTGCTACCCATGGGGGGAAGTATAATCAATCAAACCTGACCGAACTTAATATCGCTCGCTTCGCTCGCTCATTTACAGTTTTTTTAGAAAAATCAAATTTTTGTTAACTCCCTTTTCGTTGTATAGAATTTATGTGAACAAGAACACTAAGTTACGAAGCCCTAATTCTCACAAATAAACTAAACAAAACTATGAGCTAAATTTCAATCACCTGACTGATTTTACGTCCGCTCTGTTCAAAAGGATATGTTACAATCCGCTAACTAGTTCGATGTTGAGTGACGCTAGTTCAACCAACGTTCGGCCTAGTCATTCAATTGAATGTCGTCATTCAATGAACGCGCTAGTCATTCAATCAAATAGCAGATTCAACCAGATGACGGCGAAATCTCGGTTATCGCGATTATCTCGAAACACAATATCATAATCATATCAGCCGAAAGACGTCCACTACTGGACAAAGACCTGCCTCAAGGATTTCCATGAAGACCGGTCCTGCGCTGCTTGCCGCGACCTTCACCAGGTCATCGGTCTAATGTGTGGGAGGCCTGTCTACGCTACGTCTTCCATTGCGCGGTCGACTCGAGAACTTTACTACTCCAAAGGCCATCTGTTCAAGAGCTATGAGCCCTGCCCACTACCTTTTAAGTTTAGTAATTTTGTGAGCTATGACGGTTACTTTGATTTTCCTACGGTTCTCCTCGTTTCTGATTCGATCGCGTTAGGAAACTCCGAAGATAGCTCGCCCCACTGTTCTTTGGGTGACCTTGAGCCTTCTTATAATACAGTATTTAAAAAAACAGCCAAGTGCGAGTAGAACTCGCGTGGAGAGGGTTCCACACAATGCCAAAGTCAAATACAATATATCACATTTGAAATCCTCGCAGTAAGATGCGAGTTAACTACGCTATCTAGTGGTGTTTTTGGTGAACTATTTTTCGTAAGTGAACGTATTATATTGAGTTTACCACTATATTTTTAATTGATAGAATTCTTATAGGTTTTTCTGTAATCTACAAGCAATGAACTATATTTTGTATTTTTTTTTCAAAATTTTAGTGTCAGTAGTTTTAATTTTCGTCTTCTTTCATGAATAAAATTAAAACTATTTATTTTACAAAAATAACAAAAATATATTTGAGATCCTCATAACGAGCCCTTTTGTTTGATATATGACACAGTAATGTTTGCGAAACTTTTTTTTTATTTCCCAAATTGTCCCCCTCAAAATTACCCTTATTAAAAAAAAATATTTATTCACTTTGCACATCTGTGTTTGGGTCATAAGATTACACTGTCCAACCTAATTTCACCTGATTTGGTCCAGTAGATTCGGAGCAAATTGGCCGTGACAGACGGACGGACAGACAGACAGACGTACGAGTGATCCTATAAGGGTTAACATTTAATTCCCAGAAATAAACAGGAGGAAATGTATACATAAATTACATCCTACAAATGTTAACCTACATACTTGTACAAATGTCTTAATCGGTTCAAATTCATTTTAATAACTGTATGAGTATGTTGAAGCGATTAAGACATTTGTACGAGTGATTTAATAATCACTTGACTATTTCATCAAAGTATATCACAATGTACAATTACTTATATATAGACTTTCATCGCCTTAAGTCATGAACTTCGTGTTGTGTATCAGTTAAGTTTTTAGGGTTCCCAGTTCAACAGGGAACCCTTATAGTTTCGCTATGTCTGTCTGTCCATCTGTCCACGGATTAACTCATAGACTATTTAAGAAAGTTGTAATTTGGCATAGGTATATATATTGAACACGCCGACAAACATATACAATAAAATCCTTACAAAATAATTTGGATTCCTCCCCTACATGTAAAGAAGGGGTGATTTTTTTTGCTGACGTATCCTATCGAGTGGAGTATCGTTGAATAGGTCTTTTAAAACAACTGAGAGTTTGCTTAATATTAAGCTTTTAAGTGCTGATGAGATGGTGAGATGTTGTCAAGGGTTTACCAATTGTGAATAAAACTAAAAATTGTTCGAGTCAAGTGCCCTCTCCCTACCCCCCCCCCCCCCCCCCCTACACGCTAAACCTCTATTTCAGGAAATCTGAAAAAAATTTAAAAGGAAAACGTAGGCTGTAAAAACGTAAGAGCTAAAGTAGACCAACTTAAAACGTGCAGTTGGATTTGTCAAAAGTTCATAGAGTTTCCATACAAAATGTTCTAGTACCAACTGTAAATATAATTTAGTTTTTTTTAAATTAAACATTTATTTTTTTTTAAACTTCGGAACCCTATCACCCGACTCGCACTTGGCCGGTTATTTTTTCGTGTAATTAGAAAAAAAAACAATTCGCTGGACGTCGAAGTCGTTTAAACTATATTCATATTTTGTATGTTTATTATGTAGGGTACGTATTTACGTATATTTAAGCCGATAAATAATTAATTTGATTTTTTTTTATTATTTACAATTGGCAAGCCCTTGGCATCATCTCACCTGATACTAAGTGACGATGATGCCGAAGATGGAAGCGGGCTTACCAAGATTCCCCAACGCACTGGCTATCTTATCTTCATGCCGGAACCCATCAATGTTGTTAACATTGATGTTTGGCGGCAAGACTTAGATAAGATGGTGGTAGCTAGCCAGGCGGGCTTAGAAAATTCCCTACCACCAACCAAAACGAATCTTACAAGTTGACCCCACCGGGAATCGGACCCGTGACCTCTGGTGTGAAGCGAATGGAGTAACCATTACGCCAAGGAGGCGGTTAAATAAATTAAAATATATTAGAAATTTGAAATTGATAAAACAATTGTGCCAATGTGAAACTTTCTATGAACCGCCGATTGGTATTAAAGAGAGTGAATTTACCAAAAACCACAATTTTCTTATTAGAACTAGTATCTGTGGCGTAATGGTTAGTCCATTCGCTTTACACCAATAGTTCGCGGGTTCGATTTCCGGTGGGGTCAACTTGTAAGACTCAGTTTGGTTGGTGGTAGGGCATTTTCTAAGCCCGCCTGGCTAGCTACCACCATCTTATCTAAGTCTTGCCGCTAAACATCAGTGTTAACAACATTGATGTGTTCCGGCTTGGAGATAAGATAGCCAGTTCCTCATTGCGTTGGGGAATCTTGGTAAGCCCGCTTCCATCTTCGGCATCATCGTTATTTACCATCAGGTGAGATGAAGCCAAGGGCTTACCAATTGGGAATAAAAAATAAAAAAGCTGGGTGTCTCTTTTTGTTCAGTTCGTAGCGGGCGAGATGTTCAAATATATCTGAACAATACATGTTGCTATTTATATCTGAACATCGTACTGAGCAGCAGATCTTCCAATATGTTCTTTATGCAGCAGATCTTCCAATATGTTCTTTATATACAGGATGTAAAAAAATTGGTTAAGGAGCCGTTAGCTGGTGGTTCCCCTCTGGCCGTTCTGGCAACTAAGTTTCGCAACCAGTTGTTGAATCTACTCATCATACTGAACAACTTTCCCTAAGGAACCCATAGTCAATTCTCAAAAAAAAATTGGACCCTCCATACTAAAATGCACAAAATTGGTCAATCAGCTGATCGATTTGTATGAAGAGTAAACATTTTTTTTGCATTTTCAGCAAAGTTGTAGAACAAAAGTTGTTCAGTATGGTGAGTAGAAGCCCCAGTTAACGGGACCTACACCAATTTTGTTACATTCTGTATAATGAATGACGTAAGGTACTTTTTCCTAAAATGCTGAAAAATCTGCCGCTCAGATACTATTATTTGTGACAAATTAGATGTTTAGATAATAATAGCAACTCCTAGTGTACATAATTTATTGAAAAACAACGATGCTCAGAAATATTTGAACACCTCGCCCGCTACGATAATAATATATCTGATAGCAACTGTACTTGTGAGATAATTTAGATCGATGATTGTTGATTTTTTTAGATTTTTTTATTTTGTCATCGTTTAGATACGTCGTTATCTTTTTACCCAACTTCATCGAATGGTTGTGTGTAAATGTGTAGACAAATTTTTTCACTAAATTCACGTATAATTTAATATTTATCACAATGCAAACAAAAGATACGATTGCTTATTATTCGTTTCCTTATGTCGTAACCATAAATAAATGTAAACATATTGCACTAACTATAATTAAATGTCTTTAAAATATGACACAGTGTTGTAAATAATAAATCTACAATTTATATGCTTTCACTAGCTGAAGAATGTATAATTTTATTACTTTTATGTAACGATTTTAAGGCGTCGGTGGCTCAACCGGTAACGACTCGGTCCTTTTAACCAGAGGTACCGGGTTCAAATCTGGACGGCCAGTGTACCAATGAGTTTTTCAAAACTTACGTACATATACTTACCGATTGCTTTAACGGTGAAGGAAACCATCGTGAGGAAACCTGCACACGCCTGCGAAGAAACTCGAATGTTGTGTGTGAAGTCGACCAACCCGCACTGGGCCTGCGTGGTCGACTATGGCCTGATCGCCCTAATTCAGGGTAGGCTCGAGCCCCTCGGTGGGGACGGTATTATGATATGTGATGAACGATATTATTCAGCCAACAGAATAACTTTACACAGGGTGTAACAAAATTGGTGTACGTCCCGTTAATTGGGGCTTCTACTTATCATACTGAACAACTTTTGCTGTATGAATTTGCTGAAATCGCACAAAAATATGTTTACTCTTCATACAAATCGATCAGCTAATCTACTAATTTTGTGCATTTTAGTATGAAGGGCCCAAATTTTTTTTTGAGAATTGACTATGGGTTTTTGGGGGAAAGTTTCTCAGTATGATGAGTAGAACTCCCAGTTGACGGGTCCTTCACCATTTTTTTTACCTACCCTGTATAGTCTTTTTATTTTGCAATGCAGTGATTAACTCGAACACGGGTCTCTCTACGTTTCTACAACACTTCCTGATATGGTGAGTACATGGTAGACATTTTCATGTCATTGACATGTCGTCGAAGAGTCCGATCAAGAGACCGAGGTAAACTAATATAAATACAATATAATAATACACGGTCATAACTTAGATGGTTTGACTATTAGTAGTACTTTTCTCGACCGTTTTCGTGCTTCGCAAGCCACGTAAAGCCGTTGGTGCTGGTTGCTACCACTTGATTGCCGCCAAACATCAATGTTAACAGAATTGATGTGTGTCGGCTTGAAGATAAGATAGTCAGATCCCCTTTGCGTTAGGCAATCTTGGTAAGCCCGCATCCATTATCGGTTTCATTGTCACTTACCATCAGGTTAGATGAAGTTATCAAGGGCTTACCAAATTGTGAATAAAAAAAACTGTTAAAATTATCTGCCAATTCAGCTACTCCAATGCATCAGGGGTTTTAATTCAAGTTGTACAATAAAGTAAATCAGTTTCAAGCTCTATCATATCTATCCTCGTATAAAAAAAGATGTCAAGAGTGTGTACAGAATCTTATTGTTATTAAATCGTCCCTGGTAAAAAAAAGGTGAGCAAGCTCTACTTTTCTCCTTCTCTACTATTCCTCACAATTGGAATCATCTGACGTGATGGTATTGGTGAGTGATGATGACACCGAAGATGGAAGCGGGTTTACTAAGATTCGCCAACGCAATGGGGAACTGGCTATCTTATCTTCGAGCCAAAATACATCAATGTTGATGACTTACATAAGATGGTGGCTAGCCAGGCGGGCTTAGGAAATGCCCTTCTACCAGCCAAACCGAGTCTAAGCAAGACTCCGCCAGGAATCAATCCCGCGACCTCCTGATCTTAAGCTAATGAACTTAACTATTACTTTGATATGTTATTTTTAAAGGTATATACTGAGTATATTATTTACGTAACTACTATACAAATGATTTTGAAAATAGCTGGTCAAGTGCGAGTCGGACTCGTGTATAGAGGGTTCCGTACCATTCCGTGAAAATGTTAATTTTAGTACGTTCGTTTAGGTTTTCCTGTAAACTATAAGAGAGTTGTGTACGTGTGTGTGTGGCTGGACGAATTCGGATGAAATTTGGTAGGTAGACAGATTAGGACTTACTTTTCATACTCTTTAATGCGAACAAAGTCGCGGGCAACAGCTAGTAATAAATACGTATTTGAAGAGCTCATAACAAGTTCTTTTATTTGATATGTCACATCATATGTTTGGAAAAACTTTTATTACCCCCCCCCCCAAATCAACCCCTAAAATCTAAAAGTCTCCGTATAAACTTACCAAATTTAATCTTTTTTCCTCCAGATTTTAGTATTTTTATATTATTTTCTTTTCGGACGGACAGACACAGGAGTGATCTTAAAAGTGTTTATTTTTTTCATCGGATGTAAGCAACTCTAAAAATACTCAACTCGGCCATAGTCGCAGGCAAACGACACGTTCAAAGATCACGACATCTAACTACGAGTACAACTACACAATCGGCTAACTATCCATATTGTGTTGTAATCAAAGACCTAATATATCTTTGAAAGGACGGCCCTTTGGCATTTCAGTTTTCACGTTTGTACAGGAAGTCCAAATTTTTTTATATGCCAGAACAGTTGTAGATAAAAAAAAATAAGTTTTACGAGTAGAAGCCATTTTTAAGTTTTGCCGGGTGGTGTAGCCGGTTCGGATTTTTGAAAATTAGTGGACTGTAGTTTGCGGAGCAGGATGATATATCGCGGATGAAGTATTGCGGTTATGTGTGTTCAGTCTCAGATATGCAGTAGGATGCTGTTCTGCCCTGGAATGAAACAGGAAAGAGAAAACAGAACAGTCAAAGGAGAGGAACTCACCATGCACGACGTAAAGAACCGGCATGTGGTCAGCCAGCGCTGGCTCAAATTCTCCCCTTCCAGCTGCAACTCCTTGCAGTAGGTACTTTGATTAGCACTTCAGATTGCACTGATACACACACGGATAATTATATGGTCTTTCACAGCGGTTGGATACTAAAGTTAATTTTTATTAGCGGAGCAACATGCGTTCATTGCAATGCCATAGCGGAAGACATTTTTCTTCTTGTTTAATTCTTGGTTTTGACACCACCAGACACGGCGTCGATGTATGCTTTCTCACTCGATGCGCTATATTCGATGCGTGAGTGGGAAAGGGAGAAGAATATTACAGGATATTGAAGGTTGAACACACATAACATAACGCGCGAGTTTTTAAAATATGATTACGGCGTAAACACCGGGGGTTCTAAAATAGCTATATACCGATTTATGCTGTAGAAAGTAATTAAGGCCCAGTGGTACTTAAAAAATCTGCCTTTGTCTTTTTCTTTACGAGTAAAGAGGGAAGAATAACCACACTTTTGCACTTTTTCGATGTTTTCGTTTTTTATTTTCATCATATTTATCTTAAATAAAAATCCAATTGATGTTTTCTCTTCAGTCACCTATGAACTTTATTTTAGTAAATAAATCATATTATCAAATTACTTATTTTAAGAATAAAACCGAAAATAGACGATAAAGTGGCTCGAAAAGAGGTACCTTTGCGAAATTATTTTATCGAGCCAACTTTATTAAATCGGGTTTCCATACGATATAGTTCCTCCCTTGTAACTATTCTCAATAATACCAATATGTTTTCCTTGATTTTAAATTTACTGTTAACTACTTCAAAAATGAATTCTAAAAAGCTGTTTAAGTGGATTTTTAAGTACCACTGCGCCTTAAATGACACTTATACAGTGTAAATTAACTTCATAATCGTCAATTAAAATTAGTAGGTACTGGGGCACTTTTTTAGGATTTGGGCCTGTAACGTCACCACTTTTTAACATTTGAAAAACAATAAAACATCCTGGGTGAAGAAAGCAATGTTGATATGGTTTAAAAAATTGGTAATATCTATGTATTTAGCGATAATATAAAATATTTGGTCTGAAATTAACTTTAACGGCGTTTACATGTTTTTGTGGTATGCAATAAAAAGGAAATTAGCTCCATTTCTACCATACTTCCTGAAACACAATTTGGTGAGCATTTAGCCGTTTTGGCGCGCATTTCGACAATTTATCATCATCATCATATCAGCCAAGGACGTCCACTGCTGGACATAGGCCTCCCCCAAGGATCTCCACGACGACCGGTTCTGCGCTGCCCGCATCCAGCGGCTTCCCGCGACCTTCACAAAGTCATCGGTCCACCGAGTGGGAGGCCTGCCTACACTACGCTTTCCGGTGCGTGGTCGCCACTCGAGAACTTTACTGCCCGAACGGCCATCTGTTCTACGAACAATGTGCCCCGCCCACTGCCACTTAAGTTTAGCAATTCTGAGAGCTATGTCGGTTACTTTAGTTCTCCTACGGATCTCCTGGTTTCTGATTCGATCACGCAGAGAAACTCCGAGCATAGTACGCTTCATTGCCCTTTGGGTGACCTTGAGCCTTCTTATGAGGCCCATAGTAAGCGACCAATTAAAACATCAACAATTTATCATCACACTATAATATTATAAAGGCGAAAGTTTGTGAGTGTGTATGTTTGTTACTTCTTCACGCAAAAACTACTAAACGGATCTGGCTGAAATTTGGTAGGTGGACAGATTAGGACCTGGATTAACACATAGGCTACTTTTTTCACTGCGCACCCTCGAAAAGTCATAGAAACGTTGTCCACGCGGGTGAAGCCGCGGGAAACAGCTAGTTTGAAGTTATTTCTGAAAACAGAAGTGCATTTCTGTTAGGCATTTAATCACAAGCCAAAAAATCTAATTCTTAAAATAGTCATATGAGCTCATATAGTATGTCCCTACTTAGGGGATCGAGCTTACTAAATCTTTACTAATATTATAAATGTGAAAATGTACCTATTTGTTTGTAAATGTACCTTTTTACGTTTTAAAAACCTCGACCAATCTTTATGACATTTGGCATGCAGGTAGCTAGTATCACTAGGAAGGACATAAGCCACTTTTATCCCTTGAAAATAGAATAGTCCGATGCAGTTCCAAAGGAAACTGAAAAAATAGTCTTTTTTTTTTGTTTAATTTCTTTAACATCACTACGGAACAATTTATTGATGTGATTTTTTGCACAGAGATGGTTGATCAGGTTGGGAATGATATAATTTACTTAAAAGCATATCCTGACATAGTTCCCGAGGGATATAAGGAAAACTCATTTCCACGCTCGCGCACGTCAGCGTCGCAACGGATTGAAGTGATTTTTTTGTATAGAATTGGTTGAGGGGGTGGGAAGTGATAGACTTCTAATCAGAATAGCCCGATATCGTTCTTAAGGGTTCTGGAGAAAACTCATGTCCAAGCTCCACTCACCCTCAAACACTGTCATAAAAACCATGTTCACACGGGCGAAGCAGAAAGCAAAAGCTAGTAATCTATTCTTTCATTAAAATTATACCTTGATAAAAAAATATAATAAAAATAGTTTATTAACAAAAACACATGAAATCAGCACATTAATACAATAATCCCACACTAGGCTACGCCTGTCTTGTGGAGATCAATAATACGATTTACAAGCTGAAATTATGAAATTGAAGTGCGAAATTTTTTAAAATTTTTGAACAATACCTGCTGTTTAGCATTTACTGTCGGCATAAATCATGGCTAAGTTCTCATTTATAAATAAGAACTTTTTTGAGTTTAAAAGGGCAGGTCCAGAAGTAGATGTCTATGGATGTACCTAATTGTAAGGCTTGTAACACCTTACAATGTATCGCCTAACACCTTATACGATGTGCATGGTTGAGCTGAGCATGTGTCACATACATGTGTGCAATATGGTGACAGAACAATTTCACACACTAGGTATCCGCGTTACTCTCTGGGACCTACTTTTGAAGAAATCAATACCAGCAGTTGATTAATGATATGGTGTATGAAGAATTATGCATAATTAACATTAAGAGAATGTTTTGAAAATGGAAATGTCTTTTCGTTCGCTCCAGTGTAGGCTCCGACTTCACGAAGTGCGATCCCTTTATATCTCGGAGAGTTGTAGAGATATGATATTCAAAAAGGGCTCAAAAGACGCGCATTCACGAGAGCTGTAAGGTGCAATAAGAATTATTCAAGAAAGTCAAAAACGAAAAATGTTATGGCCAAAATAGTGAAAAAAAATCATGCTCCGAATTTTTGAATTTGGCGCTCGATATTTCGGAAACGAAGAATGATATCAAAAAATTTTTGAAAAACTCCTCTGGACAATTTAGTCAGCTACAATTTGAACCTAAAACAAAGACGATAAAGTTAAGGGTTTGCCCTGTAGCCTAACTTTTTTGAAAAAAGTCAAAAAGTTTGATTTCGATGTAGATGTAGATTTCGATGTAGATTTAGATTTAGATTGAGATTTAGATTAAGATTTAGATTTAGATTTACACATGGATTTAGATTTAGATATCATTCAACGTTGTAGTTTTATTTTGTAACCTTTTCCTTATCCCGACACTTTCTCGTCGCTCAGCCACAATATTTTTTTCGAATTCCGTAGATTCATTTCCAACGTGCTCGATAGTCGTGCGAGGCACGAAATATGTGAATTTTTGAAAAGTTTTTTTATGAATATTATGTATTGTTAGTGTTACCCAGTAAACGCTAAACACGTTGAAAAAAACGACTTCTTTCGCCACAACTTCGTAAAATTTGGCATTATTATTTTTGTTTTTTTTTATTTTCTAAAAAGTACTTCACCGATTTTGATAAAATTTATATGAAACCAACTTGGCATCATACCCTATTAATTAAAAAAAGGAACCATGAAAGAAACCGCATAACAAACATACAAAAAAAAACATTCAGTCATTGGGTAGGTACAAAAAATAGGCAGCTATCAAGTGGATACTTGGTGGAATTGTAACATTTTTTCAGCGCCTTCCATTTTAACCTGTCTATAACATGACACATCTATTTTTCCACCTTCGGCATCATCGTCACTTACCATCAGGTGAGATAATGCCAAGGGCTTACCAATTGTGAATAAAAAAAAAAAAAGAATTGAGAGCTTCCTCCTTTTTGAAAGTCATTTATTTTTTATATTCACAATTGGTAAGCCATTGGAATCATCTCACGTGGTGGTAACTTTTTTACAGCTCGTATACGTCCCCACCGAGGGGCTCGAGCCTACCCTGAATCAGGGCGATTAGGCCTTAGTCGACCACGCGGGCCCAGTGCGGGTTGGTCAGTGACGATGATGCCGAAGGTGGAAAAATAGATGTGTCATGTTATAGACAGGTTAACATGGAAGGCGCTGAAAAAATGTTACAATTCCACCAAGTATCCACTTGATAGCTGCCTATTTTTTGTACCTACTGAAACGCTAACTATCATTTCGAGCCGATCTCTTTTGTCGCGTTTCATAATTAAATTCTTTTTTGATGTCGTTGCTCTATGGTATTTGAATTTGAAAATTGTTGTTATTTTTTGACAAGAAAAACAAAAGGTTGACCGTGATCCCGTCTACAGATGCGAATTTAATTTTTTTTTGATAAATTGTTTTATAAGTTGTTATTGAGGCCCATAATTTTATTCTGTGGTAAGTAATTTGTATAAGGAAACCGCTTTGCGTGTATTTTTGGTACTGCGGCGAGTTACATTTATATTTCTCCGTAGGGTTTCATCCAGCCCCTGCGAGGTTTGACGTCCCCGAAGTTTTACCGGATAAAGGATTAATCCTGGGACGGAGCAGTGCTGATCACCAGCCAGTCCTTTCTACTGCCCGCCCAGCTGCTCGCCATAAGGGAAGTGAATTTATTTTATCTTTTATCCCAAGCGACTCTCTGACTCTCTGACCTTTCTGCCGACCTAGAAGATTTCCTGTTTCCAGTTTCTAACCTTTAGTTATTTATTTTAAATTTTAAAATGTGTTTTGTATCTCATACATATTTTGTTAAAAGATAGGGTAATTCAGATCAAACTGAAATTTTAAACTTAGTAACTTATTTAAGTACCAAAGGGACGGTGACGATCGTTGCCTGCCGGCATACTATAAAATAACCATTTTATATACAAATAAAATTGTAACCTTAAATTTATTTCCGTAAATTCTCCATAAATATATTAGGTCATTGTTTTTTTAATTGTCTACACGGTCAACCAATGAAATCGCACCTTTTTTTATACACCTATTGTTTATTGTTCCTTACTTTTAAAATAATCATAAAATATATTTATTCTAATTTACCCCATAATATTTTTTTCTTCAAACTCCATTTAGGCCTGAACCTCTAAATCGTACGTATCGTATGTGGCAAATTCCGTGAGGGTTTTTATCCCCAGTTCCCTTTATTTTTGTCACATATTTATGGCGCCCGAACTAATGTTTTTATCCCCTTTTCTGCCTTTAATCTTTCCCTAACGAACCCGTTTTTTTGTCGTTCGTGGGTGTATCCGTTTTCCGGATATTATGGTTCAAGTTTTAATACCTCAAGACCCTTACTTAATTTAATCGTGCAGTTTTCTTGGAAACGTGTGGTTTTTTTTGTTTGTATGCACGGTATTTTTTTGCTTCTCTTGACACGGGTCGTTTTTTCCCCGGCTTAATGGCATTATACCTCTTTCGGATAATTGCTTACGTGTTGTTGAGTTGTTTTTGCCTGTGTATTCCCTTACGATTCCAAGAGAATTTTTAATTTAAGTAGTCAATGGCCAGACTCTAGATTTCTTTCAGTCGAAAGTCGGGACAGACTTACTTTTAGTTCACGATTATTTAACGTTGGTTTAGGGGAAAAATCTTTAAGGTTAACTGTTTGGAATATTTTTACGCGTTGCTTTGCGAGGTACTTCTTAAATTTTTGGCGTACCCTGTTCACTTTTATGTGACAACGTTTCTGTATTCCACAGTATTGTTTAGATTTCTTGAGGTCTTATAACATTTTTCCATTTTTAAAATTTCTTTCATTAATCTTGCCCTTGTCTTACCTCAAATGGCCTATTTTTCGGTAGAGTTGTCCCTTTAGACTCTTGCGTATCGCGTTTCAGACTTCCGGTGTTGATTTTATCCGTGAGTCGGATTTTTTCACGCATCCGCCTTTACCGCTTTTGTCCACATTTTCGCTGGCGTAACCGACTATGTTGCGCAAGTTTTTTCAGTTTTTGACAACCCTACTGGTCTTTAATGTTTTACTAGTTCTGGGGTTTTTTCCCTCGAGATGTGTTAAGCTTGACAGCCCTACTTGCCTATTGTGCGGAGTGCTCCTTTTTTCCTTCTTCGTTCTCTCTTTATACTATCTAGTTTTAATTAGTTGTTTAGTTATGCTCTTTCGGCATTAGTTGACTATTTTAGGCTGTGCATAGCGATCCCTTAACACTAGTGTGTTATTGGGGTTATTAAGTTGGTTCACTTTTAGATGGAGTTTTTGCCGTTTGTATGTGTACGTTCGTGTATAAATGTCAATTTCTACCAGCTTCAAGTAAACGTTCGTAGTTAACTAGTTACTTAGAGAGTTTTTATTTTTTTCTTCTTCAGGGCTGTCCAACGTCCATAGGGTTGTCCAAATTTCAAAAAATTTTTGGACTTCTCGCCTTTTTTTTGTGAGTTTGTGGGTATTTTGAAACGCTAACTATCGTTTCGAGCCGATCTCTTTTGTCGCGTTTCATAATTAAATTCTTTTTTGATGTCGTTGCTCTATGGTATTTGAATTTGAAAATTGTTGTTATTTTTTGACAAGAAAAACAAAAGGTTGACCGTGATCCCGTCTACAGATGCGAATTTAATTTTTTTTTGATAAATTGTTTTATAAGTTGTTATTGAGGCCCACAATTTTATTCTGTGGTAAGTAATTTGTATAAGGAAACCGCTTTGCGTGTATTTTTGGTACTGCGGCGAGTTACATTTATATTTCTCCGTAGGGTTTCATCCAGCCCCTGCGAGGTTTGACGTCCCCGAAGTTTTACCGGATAAAGGATTAATCCTGGGACGGAGCAGTGCTGATCACCAGCCAGTCCTTTCTACTGCCCGCCCAGCTGCTCGCCATAAGGGAAGTGAATTTATTTTATCTTTTATCCCAAGCGACTCTCTGACTCTCTGACCTTTCTGCCGACCTAGAAGATTTCCTGTTTCCAGTTTCTAACCTTTAGTTATTTATTTTAAATTTTAAAATGTGTTTTGTATCTGATACATATTTTGTTAAAAGATAGGGTAATTCAGATCAAACTGAAATTTTAAACTTAGTAACTTATTTAAGTACCAAAGGGACGGTGACGATCGTTGCCTGCCGGCATACTATAAAATAACCATTTTATATACAAATAAAATTGTAACCTTAAATTTATTTCCGTAAATTCTCCATAAATATATTAGGTCATTGTTTTTTTAATTGTCTACACGGTCAACCAATGAAATCGCACCTTTTTTTATACACCTATTGTTTATTGTTCCTTACTTTTAAAATAATCATAAAATATATTTATTCTAATTTACCCCATAATATTTTTTTCTTCAAACTCCATTTAGGCCTGAACCTCTAAATCGTACGTATCGTATGTGGCAAATTCCGTGAGGGTTTTTATCCCCAGTTCCCTTTATTTTTGTCACACTACCCACATTCGGAACGCATGTCTTTTTTAATTGATTCGTCTAACAAAAATATGGAATCAACTAGCTGTTTTCCGCGGCTTCACCCGCGTGGACAACGTTTCTATGTCTTTTCGAGGGTGCGCATTGAAAGTTCAGAGCGTGAAAGAAAGTAGCCTTTGTGTTAATCCAGGTCCTAATCCGTCTACCTACCAAATTTCAATCAGATACGTTCAGTAGTTTTTGCGTGAAGAAGAAACAAACATACACACTCACACACTCACAAACTTTCGCCTGAATAATATTAGTGTGATAGTGTATTACTATTGAAACAAATATTATAGGCTACAGATACCTATGAAAAACTGCTCCAATAACTAAACGGTGTAATAAAAAATTAAAAACCCGACCGCAAAAAAATAAACCTCTCTTTTTTGGTCAGTCACTAACGGGATCAAAAATAGTCTTACGGCCCAAATCCAAAATCCATAGAGCTATTTAGGCTACAGAGCGTGCCAAAGAAATATTCATACACACACACACACACACTCCAAAAACATAAACCTCCTTTTGGCGCAGTCAGGTATAACAGCACTCAAAGATTAGATTATCTATCTATATACCTGACTATACATACTGAGTAATTGCACTTTCGTACTAGTGTAACACACATATTATTATGTTGTTACTGGCTCTTACCCACGGCTTTGCCCACGTGTACACACATCGATTTCATTATGACCATCTTTGAGGTTGGATGGTGCTAGAGCCGCGTGTCTGGAAATTACTTTCCTCCAGATCCCTTGCATTCTATATCAGGCTATGTTAATTAATAGTCTTTGCCTATGTCACTTACTATCTCTGTGCAAAAATCACGTCAATCCGTCGAGACGTGCACGAGCGTGCAAATGAGTTTTCTATAGATCCCTATGCTAATTAGTAATATCTGTCTGTTACCTCCTCAACGTATCTTAGTGCAAAACTCGTTGTTCCACTGCAAAGTGATAGAAATCAACTAAAAAAAAGAGTTTTTCCAGTTCTTCCAGGAACTGCGCCGGATCATGCAATTTTCACTGAATAAAAAGTAGCCTATTATGACTTCCTATTCCTTAACACATCTCGGTTGTTGGAGTGGCTTTTTAGAAGCCCGCCTGGATAGCTATCACTAAGTCTTTCCGTCAAACATCAATGTTAACAGCATAGATGTGTTCCGGCTTGAATAAAACATAGCCAGTTCCCTATTTCGTTTTGGAATCTAGGTAAATTCGCTTCCATCTTCGGCATAACGTCACTTACCATCAGGTGAGATGATGCCAAGGACTTACCAAATGTGATTAAAAAAATAAAATGTCGAGTCGATTTGTGGCTCCGTTGCTACAATGTGAAGGAAGTACAAACAAACAAACAAATACAATCCCACATTTTATAGTATTAAGCCGAGGCATTGAATGGAACAGTTGTCTCTGTTTTTTCAATACGTGTAAAGAGTAAAGAAAATAACCACACATTTGCACTTTTTCAATGTTTTTTTTTCGTTTCAATTAAAAACTACAATTAATTTTTACAAATCCAATTGGCATATTGAAGTGTTTGTTAAGAAAATTTAGAGGTTTAAATCGGTCTGGTATGCATGTAAAAAGCAAATCTCTGTTTTTAAAAAGGTTTCTTTGATATGTATTTTATTGTTATGAAAGTTAACGAATCGCTTTTCTGCAACTGACAAAATATAGTCATTGAAATGAAATAAGGTTACAAATTATCACTTTTATATAATATATCGTATAATTGAGATCCCAAATATGTATAAGGTTCCAAATATGTCGCCTTGATTAGGGTTTACCATTTCAAGTTTCTGCGTGATCGAACCAGAAACGAGGAGATACGCAGGAGAACCAAAGTAACCAACATAGCTCACAGAATCTCTTAATTGAAATTGCAGTGGGCAGGGCACATAGCTTGTAGGACAGATGGCCGTTGGGGTAGTAAAGTTCTAGAATGGCGACCGCGCACAGGAAAACGTAGCGGTGGACCGACGACCTAGTGAAAATCGCGGGAAGCCGATGGGTGCGGGCGGCGCAGGACCGGTCGTCGTGGGAAGCCTTGAGGGAGGTCCTGGTCCAGCAGTGGACGTTTTTCGGCTGATATGATGATTTCAGTTTCATTTATTAAGTTTTTTTCCTTTTGTATACAGCTTTTTATGTAATAATATTAAATGTGTCAATGTTGTATGTAACAAATCGTTTTATCTCTCTGTCTATCTACCTGCCTGTCGATTTAACATGTGTGTGTGTCCATATTATTCAAAGCTAGAGAGTATTATCAATCATGGTCCGGTTTAGTCCTAAGTAATAATTATTTGCTCGCTTGGTGTCAATGACTTAGATTTATGCAAATATAATTAGTTTCTAATTGATTGCATTGTATGTATCTAGATAAATGTTGTTAAATAGATTAGTAATAGATAGGTAAATCAGAATTTTTAAGTAGCAAAAGCTTTTTTTTTTACACAACTGCCCACAAAAAAAATGGTTTTAAAGCATACATGCATGTATGTATGTATTTTTCTTTATGCCACAATATCTTCTAAACGGCTTGAAGGATTTTAGAGTGCGAGGTATCGTTAGATTCGTCTTAATCCCCTAAGTGATACAAAATATATTTTACCGCCTTTTTTTTATTCACAATTGGTAAGCCCTTGGCATTTTCTCACTTAATGGTAAGCGACGATGATGCCGAAGATGGAAGAAAAGTGGGGTAATATTTTTATGCAGTCGTGTTTTTATTACATTTTTAACTAGCGGGACATGATGTTTTTTTTATATTTTTACCTTTTATTTATATTTTTTTGTTGTTTCATTAAACAACAGTATTTTTTTAAACACAGTGGTGTCGATTCGATGTAACACGACTTAACTTATTTGACAGGATTAAACTAAATTAACTCATTCTGTCTTTTACTTTCTGTATCAAAAAAAAGACAAGGATAGAATGCTTAATTTTAGTTTAGTCCTGTCAAATAAGTTAAATCGTGTTACACCGAATCGACACCAATATCACATTATCTATGTATACTTACAATCCGAATTTGTTTATCGTTTTTTTATTTAAGTAACTTATTTAATCTTTAGTGAGACATATTATATTACTAAGTATTTTTTATTTACATTTTTAAAATATTTTACATTTTTATCTGATCTTACATAATTAAATTTCCTAAGTTTTTTTTTTATATTTTCATTCTTTATTTATATTTTTTTTTGTTTTTTTAATTATTTTTTTTGTTGTTTTCGGTGTGTGTATTTATTTTAAAGAGTTTTTCTAAGTCATTAAAATTTTTACATTTTTGTATTTACATTTTTGTTTTAAGGCTTTATTTAATTCTGTAGGTTCATACTTTTATTTTACAAAACTTTTACCTTAAAGCTTTACTGTACACTGTATTGGCAGTGGTATTTGTAGGTGATTGATAACATAACATATTGATTTTCAGGAGATCCTACTCGAGAAAGGGCAACATATAATTGCCCATGAGAGAAGCACTCTTTTCTTAGGTCGATGCCAACTATCGAAAAAGTTTGTCCCTGTGATTTATTTATCATAAGGGCAAACGATATCTTCACAGGAAACTGTAACCTTTTAAAGGATATAAGCAAATCTGTCGGAATCATCGGGATTCGCGGAATGTGAGCGAGCTATTCGGCCGCGGGCCCAGTGATGATTTTTGCTTAATACACATTGTCTCGTAATTCCTTTATCAAAAGTCTTGTGCCATTACACATGCCGGGAGGGCTTAAATTTCTCAATTGCATAATGGGAGTACCTCCTTTTAATTGTAGTTCGTGGGGTGGCAAGCTGGCAGGATTAAGGGGATTTAAAAATTCTTGTGGGTAGTGCACTGTATCTTCGATGTTGCACACGCTGTCAATAGATTTGTAACATTTAAAATCACCCGGTACTTTTTCCATAATCATTCTATTTATCTCATTTACTGAGTCGTTTCTCGGTGAAACTATCGCCCTCGAACAGAGCCAATTGAAATTTCTTTCTGTTAGATTTTCGATGTCGGGATAGATTATGTCTGTAAGAATTTTTAGACTGTTAACAGTTTGAGCTAATCTGTTGTCCAACAATACTTGGGGGCTATTTGGAACGGTCGATGGTAATTATCCATCTCCAAGTTGAAGTAGGTATTTCTTTTGAGAAATTTCTATTGTGGTTATTACTCAAATATGTTCTCATATTTGTGCGCAAATTAAGAGTTTAAATTGATTGCCATAAAGGTAATGATTTAAGGCACGCTTTAATAACGTGGGCACGTGTACCTTTTGTTATAACCGGTAATAGTGTATGGCGAAAGTCTCCAGCCAACACAAGGTTACGCCCCCCATAAAAATGCCCGAGTTTCAGATGTTTTTTAATGTGCGGTCCACAGCTTCTACATGAGCTCTATTTCTCATGGTGCACTCATCCCAAATAATCAGTGGCGTTTCCTGTAAGAGCTTCCCCAGTGGACCATTTTTGCAGATTGAGCATACATATTGTTGTTCTAAAGACACAGCCAACGGTAATTTAAAGCTTGAGTGAGAAGTTTTCCCACCATTTAATAGAGTTGCAGCAATTCCGGAAGACGCAACCCAGTGATTTTCTTCCAGATTGTCGTACTTTGGCTAATATTAAATTGGCAAGAAAGGTTTTACCTGTTCCACCAGGCACGTCCAAAATAATTGAAAACGCTAAACACGTTAAAAAACCGACTTCCATCGGAACAAGTTAGTACATTTTTGCATCATTATTTTTTGTTTTTGTTAATTTTCTAAAAAAGTGCTAAACCGATTTTGATAAAATTTAAATGGAACTACACGGGAAGCACTAGCTTTCTAATAAAAAAAGAATCATAAAAATCGGTTCACCCAGCCCAAAGTTATGAGGTAACAAACATAAAAAAACATACAGACGAATTGAGAACCTCCTCCTTTTTGGAAGTCGTTTGAAAATAGGCCACCTTTGTTATTTTCCACACTTTTAATTATAGAATCGAACGCTATTTTTTGATCTGCCACAAACTTGTGTAATTTTGAGTTGACAAATACTGATAACTCGTTAACATCGTAAGTACCGCTCGGTATGGCATTAACTACATTTTGTAGTGAGCGATTCGGAGAAGGTAACCCAGTCTTTCAAATTTTTGTCGTTCAATTTTAAAAGTTTATTTTCATCAATTGTATCGAGCCGTCATTATAAACATCAAAATCTTGACCTTGTTGTTGGGCTATGTGTCTGATATCTTGACACAGATCGTCTTTAAAAGTGTCCCATAAGTTGAATTCGTAATATATTTTGAATGGAATACACGATTTGCAAAATTCAAAAAGTAATCTTCAGGTATTGAAACAATTTTGAATACAAAATAATTTATTTGGATAAGGATTAAAAAAAAGGTGTGAGCAACATGCACAACGCGACAGCGTTTATTTTTTATATTTCTATGACTTATTAAATTCGTAATATCTATTGAATGGAATAACCGATTTGAACAATTCAAATAGTAATCTACATGAATTGAAACAGTCTTGAAAACAACATGATTTATTTGGATAAGGATTTAAACAGAAGTATGAATAACATGTTCTAATTTTGGTCGGTATTTCTATCAACTTTTAAAATGTAAAAAGTGGTTATTGTGACATAACGATAATAGTTAGACGTATAGTATCGCGATGTTTTTTTGTAGTTATTGATATGTTCTTTAATATTGTAGAACATACTTTTGTTCTATCATCAATAGTTTCCGCGGCGCATGCGACGAAAGATGTTTTTTGGCATTTATTTACACCTTGGGTTACGTTACTAAAGTTTTAATTAGGATCCCTAATCTTTTCTAGCAATAAATATAGCCTATGTTACTCAAAGTGAATATAGCTTTCTAATGGTGAAAGAATTTTTAAAATCGGCACAGTAGTTTTTGAGTTTATTCATTATAAACATACACACACAACCATACAAAAATACGAATCTTTCCTCTTTATAATATTAGTGTAGATTTAAAGTTATTGTGAAAGGTCATCTTTTTTTTTAAAAAAAACTATATTTTAGACTAGATTTTGAATTCCTTTATAAAACTAACGTTTTTTTTTCCGACAACTGTATGGGTATATTTACAAATAACATAGGTACATACGTAGAAGATAGTTAAAGATATCTTACCGAGCATAATTCATAGTCCCTTTGCATAATGATTATTGCTTAGTCTTCGCAAGTCACTTGACGGGCTAATAGAACCTTATCTTCATGTCAAGATTACACTTAACCACAGTCAGTCTTAATTCATTCCTTGATCACTGATAGACAGAACAAAAGAAGTTGCATCATTCAATTAACTATGGCAAATCTTAATTGAAAACTTTACGTAATAAAAATAATGCTTGCCATAGATTTTTATCAAAAATATGTATAATTTTGTAAGAAATTTTGTTTTTCGTTGTTTCAGGTAAACGTTTTACTTGCTGAGGACTGGCAAGCTGATTCGATTTTACTTTGTAAATACTTATATGTATGAATGTATACAGGTTGTAACAAAATTGGTGCCATCATATCAGCTCATATACGTCCCCACCGAGGGACCGGGCCTTAGTCGACCACGCCGGCACAGTGCGGGTTGGTCGACTTTACACACAACCTGCGAGTTTCTCAGCAGGCGTGTGCAGGTTTCCTCACAATGATTTCCTTTACCGTTAGAGCTTCGGATAAACGTACATGTTATATCTTAATTTGAAATCATATTGGTACGTGGTAGGATTTGAACCACGACCTCCCGGACAGGAGGCGGCCCTAGCCGTTACGCCACCGAAGCTTGGTGTAGGTCCCGTTAATTGGAGCTTCTATTCATCATACTGAACAACTTTTGTTCTAAGACTTTTCTGAAATCGCAAAAAAAATTACACTTCACAGAAATCGATCAGCTGATCGACCAATTTTGTACATTTTAGTATTGAGGGTAATTTTTTTTGCGAATTGACTATGGGTTCCTTGGGTAAAGTTGTTTAGTATCTGAAAAAAATGAAAATATCAAAAAATATAATAATTAAAAGGAAAACTATTATTCGGCTTAGTAGGTTTTCTTAGTTTATGTGCAGTTGGATTTAAAAAAGTTCATAATATATTTTCCATACAAAATGTTCTATTACCAACTGAAAAAACAATTTTAATTTTTAAAATGAAAATTATATTTTGAAAAGACTACCTACTTATCACGAGCCCGACTCGCACTTGGCTGGTTTTTTTAATTAAAAATGTGTCCGCCAAATATATATCAGTCTGCATGGAGCATCAAAATTATTGGGCATGCGAACGCTGCTGCTCAGGTGGTTAATTCAGATTGAGTTAACAAACATTACATACTTAAAAAATCGATAGACATGCCATGCCACAGCATTCATAAAGGTCTCGTTCGATAATGACAAAACATAATATCGACAGTCGCTCCCTCTTTCGTCGCACATACCACAATAGAGGCGGAAACCAGTGGCTAGTGATGTCAGCATAAGCGTATAAACGCATACATCAAAATCGCTCGACTACGGTATGATTCCTGCCCTGTGATAAAAATATCATTTTGTACCTTTTTTAATGAAACTGTAGGTACAGGATCGTGGTATTTTCATAGTGCTAGTTTTCAACCTGCAGGCAGGTGTGCAAACATGAAGAAGATAAAAACAGATTAAAATAATTAAAAATTACAATACATCCATTAATTTTAAAAAAAAACAATCACCTCTTAATTAACAGTTTAACTTTCTTATACTTTTTTTAATTAATAAAGTAATTGACAGTATAAAAAAAATGTCCTAATAGCCATTAGGAATGTGTCCGCCAAATATATCAGTCATGCCACTGCATTCATAAATGTCGTATTCGATATTGACAAAACATAATATCGATAGTCACTCCCTCCTTCGTCGCACATACCACAATAGAGGCGGAAACCAGTCGCTAGTGGTCTGCTTTGACGCATTACACATACCAAAACCGTTCGACCACAGTATGAATCTTACACTGTTATAACTTACTTGACTTTACACAGTTACGTCATTGTAAAACACCCGTTTTTTTTATAGGGCACTTGAGCAAATACCGTCGAAAACAGAGGTGTTTTTAAATGTCCCGGGCCAAAAAAAAGCAACGGGGGCATCTCGGCGGGGAGCATAGCTCAATATCAAATGTCCCACTGTGGGAGCGTCCCAGCCAGGAACATGGCGGAATGGGTGGCTGGGTGCTTAATGGCCTGACCCGATTGGGGGCCTGTCGGTACAGTAAATAGTATTGGTAAAAAATATGTATGTTCAGGAAAGTTCACCTGCTTGTGCTGGTCTCTATATGTGCCGTACAAAAACAATGACCTCATAAGAAAGCTCAAGGTCACCCAAAGGGCAATGGAGCGTGCTATGCTCGGAGTTTCTCTGCGTGATCGAATCAGAAACGAGGCGATCCGCAGGAGAACTAAAGTAACCGATATAGCTCACAGAATCGCTAAACTGAAGTGGCAGTGGGCAGGGCACATAGCTCGTAGAACAGATGGCCGATGGGGCAGTAAATTTCTCGATTGGCAACCGCGCACCGGAAAACGTAGCATAGGCAGGCCTCCCACGCGGTGGACCGACGATCTGGTGAAGATCGCGGGAAGCCGATGGATGCGGGCAGCGCAGGACCGGCCGTGGTGGAAATCCTTGGGGGAGGCCTTTGTCCAGCAGTCGGACGATTTTCGGCTGATGTTATGATAATTTACATGGGTCAGAATCGCACTACAAGTGTGTAGTTAGATGTGCTGGCCTGTGTACATACAAGTTCTATACTTAGAAGCATTACCCGGCCATCGGAGACGGAATTCCTAAGTTCTAAGTATAGCACTCATTAAATCTCATATGGGACTTTGATTGGAATTCCGTCTCCGATGGCCGGGTAATGCTCTCATAAACTTGTGCCATTGTTTAAGTCGCGTGGCGTGTGCACCAGGCCGGCGTACTGTGCGGCCGGACCTTGCTCATTGTACAGAGGCCAGCACATCAAGCTATAAACTCGTAGTGCGATTCTGATCCATACGCATTCGGCATAAGAACGGTATATAGTCCAAAGTTTGTAGCTTGATGTGCTGGCCTCTGTACAGTGATATACCTCTATAGGTGTCTGTCATTTTTAGGGATCCGTAATAGATATTACTATGCCTACGATGTCCGTCTGTCCGCACATCTGTCTGTTTGCTGTCCGACCTTTAAAAAGTTGTATTAAAACCATCTGTATCACAAAATATTGTTATGAAGATTATATCAATAAATCCAGCGTCTACCTACATTCACCACTTCGTCGGTCCATCCAGTGGAAAGCCTACCCACGCTACGTCTTCCAGTGCGCGACCGCCACTAGAAAACTTAACTACCCTTAAAATTATGAAGAGACAATTTAGGATGGATTGTACTAAGCCTGCGGTACTCTGATGTAGTCTACATTTGAAATGTAGTCTACATTTGAAATGTAGTCTACATTTGCTTGTAAGGAGTAAATACATATCAAATGTTATTCGTGCGTCGGTGGCGCAACGGCAAGGGCCGCTACCTCCTATCCGGGAGGTCGTGGTTCGAGTCCTGCCACGTACCAATGTGTTTTCGAATTTCGATCTCATATGTACGGTGAAAGAAAACATCGTGAGGAAACCTGCAAAGAAACTCGAAGGTTGTGTGTGAAGTTGACCAACCCGCACTGGGCCCGCGTGGTCTACTAAGGCCCGATCACCCTAATTCAGGGTAGGCTCGAGCCCCTCGGTGGGGACGTATATATAAGCTGATGTGTGTTATTCAGGACTTCAGGAGATCGAGGTGTATTTTAGAGTCACCTGGTAGTTAATCTCCGTTCGCATAAACCCTTCATCCTCCTAATTAACTATGAATCTAAGTCTCATTATACAGGATTTAAAAAATGGTGTAGGACCCGTTAACGGGGGGTTCTAGTCATCATACAGAACAAATTTTTCCTAAAGGACCAATGGTCAATTTAAAAAAAAAACAATTATTGTACCCTCCATACAAAAATGCACAAAATTGGTTGGCCAGCTAATAGATTTGTACGAAGTGTTTAATTTTTTTTGTGCGATTTCAGCAAAGTCATAGAACAAAAGTTGTTCAGTATGATGAGTAGAAGCACCAGTTAAAGAGACCTGCACTAATTTTGTTACATCCTGTATAATTCAAGTATCGTACCCCGTAACAAGATACTATAGAGGCCGCTGGAGTTCATAAATATATATATAAACATAATGTATATTTAAACTCGTTTTTTAAGGTAAAAGACGGAAAACAAGTTTATTGTAATTAAATGGATTCCTGTTTCGTTTTTCAAAAAACTATTGCGGTACAGACACAGATATGTACGTCACCCGATTATCGATATTAAATTATTTCATAATCGGTTCATTGGTTAACAAATGAATCAAATACTACGTTTGTATGGGATTTATGAACTTCAGCGGGCTCTTAAATACAGCCAATACATTTAACGCTATCAAACAGATTTCAAATACAAAATGCATTTTCACCCATTCCGCATTCCATAAAGACGCACGCCGCCGCGTCGCACGCGACAAAACATAGCACTAATTGAATACAAACGTACCAACTGCATCGCGTTATTCGATGCACATTACCGCTTTTATATGACAATGTTTTGAGAGATCAACTAGTAAATAGGTAATGGATTAAAAAATAGAGCATAGGGTGGTGAAGTTTTGTTCTCATAGTGCATTTGAAGCAAACACTGTGACATTATAGAGCTACTACGGAAGATATTTTCCGTTGAAATGTTTAGTGCTCTTGTAACTGTAAACAGAACATGTTCCGAGTGTAAATAAATTTATTGATGCGTTGTTAAGCTATTAATTAGGCTTTTTTTGTTTCTATATTATTTTTTACTCTTTTTGTATCTTGCATAATCGGTGTCATCATCATCATTACAGCTCATATACGTCCCCACCGAGGGGCTCGAGCCTACCCTGAATCAGGGCGAGTGTGTGTTTATAAATTTTAAAAAAATACTGCCTATTGTCACAGATTACTAAAATATAGTTACTTCGTACAATTGTCTAGTAATTTAAATAACTGTATCACATATAAAACTAAACTCGCTCTAGTGTGAAAGATATAACTTACTAGATGTTTCCCGCGGCTTCACCCGCGTGGACAAGTTATCACTGGTTATTTTTTTTATGATTCTTAAAATATTAAACAGAAAAAATATAATACCTAGTTTTTCAAAATAGCCTATATTTTTTTAAAAAAAACCTTGAAATTAGTACTGGGGACGTTTTATTACACTGAGACGTCATTTTTTTTAATATTTGAAGAATAAAAAAAACCTTGTATTTAACTTGCAATGTATGTATGTATGTTTGTTCTGGTGAAATCTTGCAAGTTAATTTTGACCCACTTCCCGGTTTTCTATTGAGCTGAAATTTTGCATGCATATGTATATCGCGCGAATGTGACAATGCAATATTAAAAGCTTGTACCTAAAAGTTTTTAGATTTTTCGAAAATTATTTAAATATATTTTTTTTTAACAATACGAATCACTTACAATACTTACACGTTATTGAGCTTTCACAGAAATCATTGACTCGAACAAAATCACGTGGGAACCTCTCATATTGTTCTATCTATCTCGTTTAAGTCTTTTAATTTCAAATGTAGAACGAAAGCGGCAACGGTTGTGAAAAATACAATTGTTGATCATTACGTGCGAAATAGAAATCAAATTTTCGATCCTCATCTTATTTTGATTGAATAATCAAAGAAAGAAATAGTTGTATCTCAGTAGTAAGACATCTGTGGTTGCAACGATCACGCAGGTTAACTGGCCTGAAGCACGGTCGTGATCACCTGGATAAGTTGGACTGTTAGTAGCATTTTCCAAGACTGGTTCCATGGTTCGTATAAGTTAGGAGTCTTCAAGTCGAGAGTGGATAGGCACTATTTGAGCTTGTGTGTTACATCCTCGGCTGCATCGGCACTTATATATAACATTGGTTAGGTGCAGCCAAACGCACTCAATTTTTTAATAAAAAAATAATTAAAAAATGCTTCGCAAGGGAAGTTAAGCCGTTGATTAAGGCTTATACTGCCGCTAACGACCAGCTTTGTAACCACTTTTTGGAAAAAAAAGTTTTGTAATGTACAGGATATGATAAGTGATTTTTACTTACTCGAAGTATATTTTTACCCGACTGCCTCCGAAGGAGGGTTATGTTTTTCGAGTGAATGTATGTATGTATGTAGATTTCTATGTTCCCTGCTACAGCCTTAACGGCTTGAAGGATTTTAACGTATGATGTATCGTTAGATTCGTCTTGATCCCGTGAGTTTCATAGGATACATTTGAACCCGACTGGTCAAAAAGAGGGGTTAAGTTTTTACGCAGTTGGGTTTTTTATTTATAATGAATTCCTAAAGTTATAATATAATACTCATAACTAAAAAAATAATTCCTGATGCACCCTTTTTTTCTAGTTGTTACCATAGAACTGCTGCAGTTTTAATCGAAATATTATGATAGCTTAAGAACTTCTTAAAAAAACAATATGAAATAATTTTGTTTTCTTACTCTTTGGAAATTCATGTTATTTTATTTATAATGAATTAAAAATCTTAATTTTCGCACGATTCGTCCGCAGTGATTGACGTAACAGCCACGTTGCAGTACGAGCTGACAAGAACTTTATTTCCAAGCTGTTTCGTTCGATGTTTGAAACATCGTGAATCGATTTGCTAATTAGTAGTCGCATAATCAATATCTTGAAAAATTCCGGTGGCCCAACATTCCCGAGTTTGGGAAGAGATCCATGCCCCACCGTTGGGAACGTTATGAAAAGTCGTGTTCGACAGGCTATTTGACTCCGACGTCCACGCCGAGCACCGCACTAGTGTTGTAATGTGAACATTAAATCAGTGCCTCGTTACTTAACATAATATATTTCATTTGTCTGTAGTTACACAAAAATGAAAGCAGCTGTTACATATTTTATTGCACGTCATAATTTTGATTAGTTTTTCATGGTATCATAAATAAAATTAAGTTTTACTCATTAGCTTCGCAGTGTGCCAAAGAATTTTACGGCATGTGTCATCTGTAAAAAGGAGAGATAGTACGTAACTTTTGCTTTCAATGTGTTTTTTTTTACTGTATTTTAAAGTTTTCTCCAATTCAATTAGGTCAGTGTGAGCAAGTGCGGCAAACTTATTTTATTTTAAAATTAAGTTTTTGTATTAGGCATTGGTTTTTTATTTATAAAAATACGATTACATGTTTAGCATGATTTTTACTTACCATCACGTGATATGATGCCTGGGGCACCAATGGTGATTAAAAAACATCAATATGTGTTATACCGATAAGCCTTTTAAATTAGCCTTGTAAAATAAAAATGTTCCCAATCTTTAGATAATAAACAGTATTCAAAGCTCATCATATCAACTCATATACGTCCCCACCGAGCTTACCATTGAGCTTACCATGAAGTACGGGCTAGGGCCGCCTTCTCCTGTCCGGGAGGTCGTGGTTCGAGTCCTGCCACGCACCAATGTGATTTCGAATTTAGATATCATATTAAGTTTATCCGACGCTCTTACGGTGAAGGAAAACATCGTGAGGAAACCTGCACACTAAGTCACCTACTGCCTGCAAAGAAATGTGTGTGAAGTCGACCAACCCGCACTGGGCCCGCTCGCCCTAATTCAGGATAGGCTTGAGCCTCTCGGTAGGGACTTATATTATGAGCTGATGTAAAGATTTAGCACACTGAGCAATTGACTTCTTATGTATAAAAACTCTTTTCAAACAAAAGCTTGGTCCTAAAACTTGTTGGGTTTTTCCGGTAATTATTTTTTTAAATACATTTGCTCAGTCTCCAGTAATTAAGTGTGTTGTCACCCTGAGGGCTAAGTTGGTGTGTTGTTATTGACTTCGAACCGTCATTTATACTGGTTTGTCCTATCCTGTCCCACCTTAAGGAACGTGGTTAAGCGGCAAAGATGTCGGGCTACCGGTTTAGGGCGGAAGTGGAAAGGCATCTCAAGATTTCAAGATTTCAAAATGTTTATTCAAAATATTTAATAAAAAGCGTCGTGGCTCAACCGGTAACGACTTGGTCCTCCTAACCAGAGGTGTCGGGTTCAAATCCGGATGTCCAATGTACCAATGAGTTTTTCGAAACTTACGTACCTACATATACTTACCAATTGCTTTAACGGTGAAGGAAAACATCGTGTGAGGAAACCTACACACACCTGCGAAGAAACTGTCAATGGTGGTGAAGTCGATCAACCCGCATTGCGCCCGCGTGGTCGACTAAGGCCCTATCGCCCTAATTCAGGGTAGGCTTAAGCCCCTCGGTGGGGACGTATATGAGCTGATATGATGATTCAAAATATTTATCCAAAATCGGAGTTTCTCTGCGTGATCGAATCAGAAACGAAGAGATCCGTAGAAGAACCAAAGTAACCGACATAGCTCTCAGAATCGCTGAACTTAAGTGGCAGTGGACGGGGCACATATCTCGTAGAACAGATGGCCGTTGGGGTAGTAAAGCTCTCGAGTAGTGACCGCGCACCGGAAAACGTAGCGAAGATAGGCTTCCCATTCGGTGAACCGATGACCTGGTGAAGGTCGCGGGAAGCCGCTGGATGCGGGCAGCGCAGAACTGGTCGTCATGGAAATCCTTGGGGGAGGCCTATGACTAATATATATACTGTGCCTATGTCTAGCAGTTGACGTTCGTCAGCTGATATGATAATTCAAAATAGGTGCACGTTATCACAGTATATATATTAGTACTAACGACGTTATACTCTTTCTGATGGTTATAAGATAGCGATTACAAGAACTAAATAAATTTTAGAATCAAACGGATTATTTTTATTAATTAATTAGTTGTAGCAAAACAGAATGGCGAAGAGACACTACCTTCTATGATTAAAAAAAAATGAGATTTTAAAAATCATGCGTTGGCTATTACTATGATTTTAATAAACACATTAAAAACAACCAACTTCCATTTTTTTTAATTTGGTCAAAAAGTGCTGAATCAATTTAAATTTATAAAAGACTACTCTGAAGCCATATTCAATCAAATAAAGAAAGAATCATCAAAATGATATGCTCCAGTTTATGGACCAAAATGCCAATTGCTCAGTGTGCTGATTGAGATTATGAATACACGTTTATAAGTTCAAAAAAGGCGGACACAATGTTTCCTACTATTCTATTGAAAACAAATGACGATCCTATTAACTTGACTCCACCTCCGAAGTTAAAAATTAGATCAACTTTTAAAAATACCAAAAGAACCTCTCACCGCATAATTTTTTTTTTTTTTTGGCTTCATACCAAATTTCAACTCAATCAGACTTCTGAAAGTCGCTCTAAAATCATTTACAAGATTTAATCTAAATAAACTAACATACAAATATTGTAAGATAATTAAAAGCTTGTAAAAATTAAAGCAGAACACGTCTTAAGATAAATTAAACAATATTTGTCATCATATATCAGCTCATATACGTCCCCACCGAGGGACTCGATCCTACCCTGAATTAGTGCGATCGGGCCTTAGTCGACCATGCGGGCCCAGTGCGCCTTCGTCAACTTCACACACCTTCAAGTTTTTTTCGAAGAAGACTGCAGGTTTCCTCACGATGTTTTCCTCTGTGTAGACTGTATCCTGACTGTATACTTTATGTAGGATGTTTTACTTTGTGTAAAAAATTGTGTACACTGTCATTTTTAACGAGTCACTAACTTAAATCGAGAAATATTCGTCGACTTCATACACCTTCAAGGTTCTTCGCAGAAGAATGCAGGTTTCCTCACGATGTTTTCCTTTGTGTAGACTGTTTCCTGACTGTAGACTTTATGTAGGATGTTTTACTTTGTGTAAAAATTTGTATAGACTGTCATTTTTAACGAGTCACTAAACTATAATTGAAAAATATTCGTCGAATTCACACAACTTCAAGTTTCTTTGCAGGAGAATGCATGTTTTCTCACGATGTTTTATTTTGTGTTGACTGTATCCTAACTGTAGACTTTATGTAGGATGTTCTTCGCAGGAGAATGCAGGTTTTCTCACGATGTTTTCTTTTGTGTAAACTGTATCCTGAATCTAGACTTTATGTACGAAGTTTTACTTTGTGTAAAAATTTGTATAGACTGTCATTTTTAACGAGTCACTAAACTATAATCGAAAAATATTCGTTGAATTCACACAACTTCAAGTTTCTTTGCAGGAGAATGCATGTTTTCTCACAATGACATGTTTTCTTTTGTGTAGACTGTATCCTGACTCTAGACTTTATGTAGGAAGTTTTACTTTGTGTAAAAATTTGTATAGACTGTCATTTTTAACGAGTCACTAAACTATAATCGAAAAATATTTGTCGAATTCACACAACTTTAAGTTTCTTTGCAGGAGAATGCATGTTTTCTCACGATGTTTTATTTTGTGTAGACTGTATCCTAACTGTAGACTTTATGTAGGATGTTTTACTTTGTGTAAAATTTGTGTAGACTGACATTTTTAACGAGTCACTAACTTAAATCGAAAAATATTCGTCGACTTCATACACCTTCAAGGTTCTTCGCAGGAGAATGCAGGTTTCCTCACGATGTTTTCCTTTGTGTAGACTGTATCCTAACTGTAGATTTTATGTAGGATGTTTTACTTTGTGTAAAATTTGTGTAGACTGACATTTTTAACGAGTCACTAACTTAAACCGAAAAATATTCGTCGACTTCATACACCTTCAAGGTTCTTGGCAGGAGAATGCAGGTTTCCTCACTATGTTTTCCTTTGTGTAGACTGTATTCTGACTCTAGACTTTATGTACGAAGTTTTACTTTGTGTAAAAATTTGTATAGACTGCCATTTTTAACGAGTCACTAAACTATAATTGAAAAATATTCGTCGAATTCACACAACTTCAAGTTTTTTTGCAGGAGAATGCATGTTTTCTCACGATGTTTTATTTTGTGTTGACTGTATCCTAACTGTAGACTTTATGTAGGATGTTCTTCGCAGGAGAATGCAGGTTTTCTCACGATGTTTTCTTTTGTGTAAACTGTATCCTGAATCTAGACTTTATGTACGAAGTTTTACTTTGTGTAAAAATTTTTATAGACTGTCATTTTTAACGAGTCACTAAACTATAATCGAAAAATATTCGTTAAATTCACACAACTTCAAGTTTCTTTGCAGGAGAATGCATGTTTTCTCACAATGACATGTTTTCTTTTGTGTAGACTGTATCCTGACTCTAGACTTTATGTAGGAAGTTTTACTTTGTGTAAAAATTTGTATAGACTGTCATTTTTAACGAGTCACTAAACTGTAATCGAAAAATATTTGTCGCATTCACACTACTTCAAGTTTCTTTGCAGGAGAATGCATGTTTTCTCACGATGTTTTATTTTGTGTAGACTGTATCCTAACTGTTGACTTTATGTAGGATGTTTTACTTTGTGTAAAATTTGTGTAGACTGACATTTTTAACGAGTCACTAACTTAAATCGAAAAATATTCGTCGACTTCATACACCTTCAAGGTTCTTCGCAGGAGAATGCAGGTTTCCTCACGATGTTTTCCTTTGTGTAGACTGTATCCTAACTGTAGATTTTATGTAGGATGTTTTACTTTGTGTAAAATTTGTGTAGACTGACATTTTTAACGAGTCACTAACTTAAACCGAAAAATATTCGTCGACTTCATACACCTTCAAGGTTCTTCGCAGGAGAATGCAGGTTTCCTCACTGTGTTTTCCTTTGTGTAGACTGTATCCTGAATCTAGACTTTATGTACGAAGTTTTACTTTGTGTAAAAATTTGTATAGACTGTCCTTTTTAACGAGTCACTAAACTATAATCGAAAAATATTCGTCGAATTCACACAACTTCAAGTTTCTTTGCAGGAGAATGCATATTTTCTCAAGATGTTTTCCTTTGTGTAGACTGTATCCTGACTGTAGACTTTATGTAGGATGTTTTACTTTGTGTAAAATTTGTGTAAACTGTCATTATTAACGAGTCACTAACTTTAATCGAAAAATATAGTGACAAGGCGTCCCGAAGTTACGGGAAACCCGTGGAGGTCCCGTTAGACATTAAGACACTGAGCAGTCGTATCGCTATACGCGTTATACGGTACAGTCAAAGTATATTATATATTAGTACTAACATACAGTATGGACATTCCCTGCCGCTCTCTAGATTGCAACCTCACCCCCTCGTCAACCAGATTGATACAGATTGGTTACAGTTTGGTTGTCGAACGTATAGGATTTCGCCGCCATTTTGTTTGTTCCGTCATTCCTTTTTTGAATAAAGTGTCCAGGGTGTGGTACAGTGACACTTGTGACGTGACGTGACAACACTATTTTTTGCAAAATGAAATCTATTCACAAACAAGAATTTCGTAACTTGTTTACGTGTATAAGGTTTCATTAGAATCGGTCAGTCCATTTTCAAGAAGTAGTAATTTTAAGTTTGTATGAGAAACGTGTGGGAGGCCTGCCTACGCTACTTTATCGCAGTCGCCACTCGAGAACTTTACTGCCCCAACAGCCATCTGTTTTACG
Source organism: Coleophora flavipennella (assembly GCA_947284805.1). Classification (NCBI taxonomy): domain Eukaryota; kingdom Metazoa; phylum Arthropoda; class Insecta; order Lepidoptera; family Coleophoridae; genus Coleophora; species Coleophora flavipennella. Next base: position 11,801,243 of record OX369297.1, read on the forward strand.
AGCTAGTGCCCTGCCCACTGCCACTTCAGTTCAGCGATTCTGTGAGCTATGTCTGTTACGTGTGTTGGGTTTGGTAGCTTTACAGTGTATAATCAGATTAGAAGAAAGGGCTCGAGTGTTCAACTAATACATACATGCGTGACAAGGAAATATTTCTCTACCTTTAGTTAGAGAGAGACACATTTATTTTTGTTGGTATTCCAACAACGTGGCCTCCCACGCGGTAGACCGACGACCTGCTGAAGATCGCGGGAAGCCGATGGATGCGGGCAGCGCAGGACCGGTCGTCGTGGAAATCCTTGGGGAAGTCCTTTGTCCAGCAGTGGACGTTTTTCGGCTGATATGATGATGATGAGAATCGATTTTGCGATTTGCTCTTAATTAAATTAGTGTGATGTTTGTTTAAAACTTTAAAGACATGATGAACACAATTGGTGTACATAGCGTAACATGGTGTAACTAGGACTTCTACTTCCACTTCTCTTTTCACTGTAGTAGTAGTATTATCATATCAACCGAAGGACGTCCACTGCTGGACATAGGCCTCCCCCGAGCATTTCCACGACGACCGATTCTGCGCTACCCGCCTTCAGCGGTTTCCCGCGACCCTTCACAAGGTCATCGGTCCACCGAGTTGGCCGTTGGGGCAGTGAAGTTCTCGAGTGGCGACCGCGCAAAGGTAAACGTAACGTAGGCAGGCCTCCCACTCGAAAGACCGATGACCTGGTGAATAGTAGTATTTACTGTAGTAATTTATTAAGTATTCACTGCTTTTCTAAAGTTTCTTTTTCACTTCTCATTCTCATGCTCGTAAAGTTGTTATTTATGTCGAGAGAAGGCCGCATAAAATGGTATTTCATCCTCTTGTGCATAAATTAATTCTTTTTTAAAGATCTTCTTTTAAGACTAAGGCAATCAGGCCTAACAGCCACATACACAATACACCTTCATTTAATAGATACACTATGTTTTTATCACGACATATGTGTTACTATCTAAATATAAAAGATAATTACGGGCCTGATGCATTCGGTGGTGCAACAACGGCTAGGGCCGCTACCTCCTATCCGGGAGGTCGTGGTTCGAATCCTGCCACGTACCAATGTGTTTTCGAATTTCGATCTCATATGTACGTTTATCCGACGCTCTTACGGTGAAGGAAAATATCGTGAGGAAATCTGCACACGCCTGCGAATAAACTCGCAGGTTGTGTGTGAAGTCGACCAACCCGCACTGGGCCCGCGTGGTCGACTAAGGCCCGATCGCCCTGATTCAGGGTAGGCTCGAGCCCCTCAGTGGGGACTTATATGAGCTGATATGTATGAATGCTCTTGTTGTACAATCTACTGTAGTCCGTTTAGAATATCAGTAAGGATAAAGCAAAGTGTAGGGACTATTGCTATTACTAGGACTACTGGGTGTTAAATATCTATATATGTACTAGCTGTCCCGGCGAACTACGTACCGCCTTTCATTACATTACACTGCCCTACCCTACCCTACCCTACACTACACTACCCTACCCTACCCTACACTATACTACCCTACCCTACACTACCCTAACCTACACTACCCTACCCTACATACACTACACTACACTACACTACCCTACCCTACACTACACTACCCTACCCTACCCTACACTACCCTACCCTACACTACCCTACCTTACCCTACATACACTACACTACACTACACTACCCTACCCTACACTACCCTACACTACACTACCCAACCCTACCCTACCCTACCCTAAAAAAAAAAAATATGTTGGCCGATTCTCAGACCTACTCAATATGCTCACAAAATTTCATGAGAATCGGTCAAGCCGTTTCGGAGGAGTAAGGGAACGAAAACTGTGACACGAGAATTTTATATATTAAGATGTATTTCAACGTATGTATGTACATCAGTCTCTGGTTCCCATAACACAGGGAATCCTACTTTGGGGCCAGATGACTATGTTGTCCCAAAATATTTATTTATTTACTAGCTTTTGCCCGCAGCTTCGCCCGCGTGGACATCGTTTTTATGACCGTCTTAGAGGGTGCGTGGTGCGCGAGCCGCAAGCGGCTCGCGAGCGTGGACATGACTTTTCTCCAGATCTCTCGGTAATTATGTCAGGATATGCTTATTAGTAAATCATGTCATTACCTACCCCCTCAACCATCTGTGTGCAAAAATTACACAATCCATTATTCCGTTGCGATGTCAAAGAAATTAACCAAATAAGATTATACTTTCAGTTCCCTCAGGAACTGCATCGGGATATGCTATTTTCACGGGATAAAAAGTAGCCTATGTCCTTCCTCGTGACACAGGCTACCTGCATGCCAAATTTCATTACAATTGGTCGAGGCGTCGAAGCGTGAAAAGGTAACAAACAAACTAACAAACACATTTTTACATTTATAATATTAGTAAGGATTACAAGTAAGTATAGTAAGGATAATTCCAATCTTCGTTCAAATATACCTATAATTTGACTTTGATAAAAGAAGCTACAAAACTTCACATCGCGAAAAAAAAAAGAAAAAAATCTCCTGCCGTAAGTCTTGAACCATGTCAACAAAAGACGCGTGCCGTCAAACACCCAAAAAAAACTTTTTAACAGATACGCCTTATTCCCTAGACAATACAGTTAGCTTTTGTGTGAACATTGTGTTGGATTCTGAACGGTCATCCACCTCCCATCTAAATGGGTGCTTCGTAACGGGTATGTTGTTGACTTAATAGATGACATAAGAAAAAATGAATAGCCACGCTGTGCATACTTTCCCGTCAAGCCTGCACGGCCTGGCGTATATAGTCACCGTAAGATTGTAAATCCCGTTAGATTATAATCTAACGGGATTTATTTCGTGTGAACTGTAAGATATTGTTTACAATTTCACTAGTGAAAATGAAAATTCACTAGTGACATTACAATGTTAGGTTCGGACAGGTTTGATTGATAACAGTCAACGAGGCTCCCCCCTGGGTGACAGAATGCTACGCAGCAGAAAAAATCATCGGTTTTATTCGGAGATACAAGAATAGGCCGTGAAATTGTGATCCGATTCACAATTTACCGTTATGTCATAATCTAACTAGTGAGATTGTAATATCGCGGTTTTCTTAATATCCCGGTGACATACCTATATAAATCAGTGAGAGCGTCGGTGGCGTAATTAGAGCGTCAGTGGCGTAATGGCAAGGGCCGCTACCTCCTGTCCGGGAGGTCGTGGTTCGAATCCTGCCACGTACCTACCTACCAATGTGTTTTCGAAAATTTGTTGAATTTGTTGATTTCGTAGATGCGAGTATGTGCGTATTGTCATATCATTATTACGCCTTTGAACTTCAGCACTACTTTTCAACCGACTTCCAAAAAGGAGGAGTTCTCAATTCCACTGTATTTTTTATAATGTCTATGTCTAGAAATAATTAAGGGGTTAATGGAAACTTTGGCCAAGAAACATTGTTGAATTTGTTGATTTCGTAGATGCGAGTATGTGCGTATTGTCATATCATTATTACGCCTTTGAACTTCAGCACTACTTTTCAACCGACTTCCAAAAAGGAGGAGTTCTCAATTCCACTGTATTTTTTATAATGTCTATGTCTAGAAATAATTAAGGGGTTAATGGAAACTTTGGCCAAGAAACATTGTTGAATTTGTTGATTTCGTAGATACGAGTATGTGCGTATCATATCATTATTACGTCTTTGAACTTCAGCACTACTTTTCAACCGACTTCCAAAAAGGAGGAGGTTCTCAATTCCACTGTATTTTTTTAAATGTTTGTGTCTAGAAATTATTAAGGGGTTAATGGAAACTTTGTCAAGAAACATTGTTGAATTTGTTGATTTCGTAGATGCGAGTATGTGCGTATCATATCATTATTACGACTTTGAACTTCAGCACTACTTTTCAACCGACTTCCAAAAAGGAGGAGGTTCTCAATTCCACTGTATTTTTTTCAATGTTTGTTAACTCAGAACTTTTGACTGGGTAGGGTAAACCGATTTTGATGATTTTTTTTTGTTTGAAAGTTAGTGCTTTCCTTGTGTATAAAATTCATCAAAAATCAGTGTAGTTTACATTAGGTCTTAAATAAATTGTATTATGTTCGCAATAACCTGCCATAAGAAAGCATAAAATATTATATTGACTTTGATTTATTAGGGTTTAGTATCTAAAGGGTAAAAACGGGACCCTATTACTAAGACTCCGCTGTCCGTCCGTCTGTCTGTCTGCCTGTCTGTCCGTCTGTCACCAGGCTGTATTTTATGAACCGTTATAGCTAGAAAGTTGAAATCTTCAGATATGATGAAATTTTATTGCCGCTATAAAAACAAATACTAAAAATTAGAAAAAGGGAAAAAATTAGTGGGTCACCGGAAAAAAAACGTGTTTTCTTTAAAACGTGAAGGATTTAAACTATAGCACCATCTAGTATAATGGTACGGAACCTTTGTGCGCCGTTCTGACTCGCACTTGGCCGGCTTTTTACGTTGTGCAGCTGAAAACTGCTAACGAGAAATAAATTATTTACGAATTGCTTTATTATCATTTTGTTTAACGATATCGTGGTCATAGCTGAGACTATGGAAGACCTAAGCACAATGCTCGATGGCCTCAGTAAGGTCTCTCAACAAGTGGGTCTTAAAATGAACATGGACAAGACGAAAATAATGTTAAATGTCCGTGTCGCACCCACCCCTCTAAAGGTTGGAGACTCTACACACTGGAAGTTGTTGACGAATATGTATACCTGGGACAAACAGTCCAGCTAGGTAGTTCCAACTTCAAGAAAGAGATTAATCGACGAATCGAACTCGGCTGGGCAGTGTTCGGGAAGCTCCGCAATATCCTCACGTCACAAATACCGCAGTATCTCAAGACTAAGGTCTTTGACCAGTGTGTGTTGCCAGTGATGATTTACGGAACTAAGACATGGTCGCTTACTATGGGCCTCATAAGAAGGCTCAAGGTCACCCAAAGGGCAATGGAGCGTGCTATGCTCGGAGTTTCTCTGCGTGATCGAATCAGAAACAAGGAGATCCGCAGGAGAACTAAAGTAACCGACATAGCTCACAGAATCGCTAAACTGAAGTGGCAGTGGGCAGGGCACATAGCTCGTAGAACAGATGGCCGATGGGGCAGTAAAGTTCTCGAGTGGCGACCGCGAACCGGAAAACGTAGCGTAGGCAGGCCTCCCACGCGGTGGACCGATGACCTGGTGAAGGTCGCGGGAAGCCGATGGATGCGGGCAGCGCAGGACCGGTCGTCGTGGAAATCCTTGGGGGAGGCCTTTGTCCAGCAGTGGACGATTTCTGGCTGATATGATGATGATGATGATTTTGTTTAATGATTCTTTTAGGGAATAATCTATATAGTATAACATAATCGTTAGTATAAAATAAAGGATAAAACAGGTTCGTCACTTCTCAGAATATTGAGGGGAAAAGACCAGGCGCGGAGGGTGGTTCCACCCCTTTATCGTTAATATTCCACCTTTATCCACGAAGCGTTTTGCTTCTTCCTTCATCATGCGAACGCCCAAGGAGTGGAATTCCCTGCCGGAGTCTGTATTCCCCGATTCATATTATTTAGGAACCTTCAAGACGAGAGTGAATAAGTACTATTTGAGTTTGCGTGTTACATCCTCGGCTGCATAGGCACTTACCATCAGGTGAGGTGCAACTAAATGCACTCTAATTTTTAATAATAATAAAAAGAATAGATGTTTGTAAAGACTAATTATTAATTTATGATGATGATTAGATGTTTGTAAATTACTTAACAGCGCAAGCGAAAATATATATAAAATAAATCTGTACAAAAGAAATATTTTTCTTTTCAAAGCTAAAAGCCCAAACTTTTTCGACATACCTCATGCAGTCTCATTTACGATTCGCTAATTTATGCGCGCACCTCTTGTGAGCACTTCTGACATAACTGTATCAAATTCTCGAGACTCAGAAGTGTGAGTGGCCATTCTTTAGACACATAATTACCTTTAAGACAGCCACTTTCTACCGTTTCTCGTTATATGTAATGAGTATTGGATTATAGTAATTTATGCGTATTAATATTATTATCTAATTTGATTATGATGGCGTCGACGTGGACTCTTCATCAGGAAGCATTACTAGATGAGTGGCAAACTCTATTAGACTCACTAGGGAACACCGATACATTCCTTTTTTTGTATACGGTCGTGTGAATAGGGAGGTAATCGCATCAAATCTCATCAAAGGGCGAGGGAGGGTCAACGAACATCTAATCCGTTTTCAAAAAATAGTAATTTTAAGTTTGTAAGTATCATAATTATCATCATCATATCAGCCGAATATCGTCCACTGCTGGACAAAGGCCTTCTATTTCCACGATGCCCGGTCCTGCGCTGCCCGCATCCATCGGCTTCCCGCGATCTTCACCAGGTCGTCGGTCCATCGCGTGGGAGGCCTGCCTACGCTACGTTTTCCGGTGCGCGGTCGCCGTTCGAAAACTTTACTGCTCCAACGGCCATGTATCATCATATCAGCTCATATACGCCCCCACCGAGGGCCTCGAGCTTACCCTGAATGAGGGCGATCGGGCCTTAGTAGACAGTGCGGGTTGGTCAACTTCACTCACAACCTTCGAGTGTCTTCGCAGACGTGTCTTCTCGCTATGTTTTCCTTAACAGTAAGAGCATAATCGGATAAACGTACATATGAAATCAAAAATCGAAAACACATTGGTACGAGGCAGGATTCGAACCATGACCTCCCGGACAGAAGATAGCGGCCCTTGCCATTACGCCACCGACGAATATTAAGTTTTTATGCGAAACGATTTTATGAATAGTTATATTTACGAGACAGGATCTATAGGACTATTATGAACTATCTGTTTCCCGCGGATTCACCCGTGTGGACAGCGTTTCTATGACTTTTCTAAAGGTGCGCAGTGCGCGAGCCGCAAGCGTGGTAATAAGTAGCCTATGTGTTGATCCAGGTCCTAGTCTGTCTACGTCAGTAGCTCCGTATCCGCTCAGTAGTTTTTGCTTGAAAGAGTAACAAACATACATCCATACATTATTACAAACTTTCGCGTTTATAATATTAGTAGGACTAATCGTAGATAGGTAAACACCTACTCATAGTAAACAAAAGTCTTTTCTATCAGTATATACTTTCGTCACATTCTTGTCTATGGTCGTTTTGTCACTTTCCATTACCATAAATTCACTATAAATCCAAAGAGGGGTTTAAGAGGGAAAGCTAGGCTCTTAAATTATGTGTGTTAGGTCAAGTGATAGATTAGCGGAAGGCAGGAAATAAGTTTTTCTACTTAGTTTCATTTTGTTGTGAGTTCCTTGAATAACGCTGTTTAGTTATTGAACTGGCTTTTGCCTGCGGCTTCGCCCGCGCGGATATCGTTTTCATGACTGTCTTTGAGGGTAAGTGGTGCGCGAGTCGCTAGCGGTTTGCGGGCGTGGATTTGAGTTCTCTCCAGATCCCTCAGGAGCTAGGCATATCGGGATATTCTGATTAGCTTTCTATGTCACTTCCCCCCCTCAATTAATTCTATACAAAAAAAAAACAATCCGTTGTGACGCCGATGTGCGCGAGCGTGGAAATGAGTTTTCCCCAAATCCCTCGGGAACTATATCAGGATATGCTAATTAGTAAATTATGACTTTTCACCCCTTTAACCATCTCTGTTCAAAAAATCACAACAATATTGTTCCGTGGCGATGTTAAAGAAATAACCCCAAAAAAAAGAGTATTTTTCAGTTCCTTTAGGTACTGCACTGGGCTATGCTATACAAAGTAGCCTAGTCCTTCCCCGTGACACAGGCTACCTGCATGCCAAATCACCAAATAACTCAAATAAATCACAAAGACAAATAAAATAACGGATTGAAGTGATTTTTCGTATAGAATAGGTTGAGAGGGAAAGTGACATAAACAGCTAATCAGAATTACCCGATTTAATTCCTGAGGGATCTGGAGAAAATCATGTCCACGCTCGCGAGCAGCTTGCGGCTCGCGCTCTAGTTATCCTCAAATACATTCATAACAAAGTATATCCACGCAGCGAAGTCGCGGGGAAAAGCTTTTTTTTTTAAATTCTTTATTGGTAAGCCCTTGGCATCATCTCACCAGATGGTAAGTGACGATGATGCCGAAGATGGAAGCGGGCTTGCCAAGATTCCCCAACGCAATGGAGAACTGGCTATCTTATCTTCATGCCGGAACACATCAATGTTTTTTTTTAACACTGATGTTTGGCGGCAAGACTTAGATAAGATGGTGGTAGCTAGCCAGGCCGGCTTAGAAAATGCCCTACCACCAACCAAACCGAGTCTTATACAAGGTGACTCCGCCGGGAATCGAACCCGCGACCTCCTGTGTTATGCCAGTGAACTTTGCCTCTGAGCTACGGAGGCGGTTAAAAAGCTAGTACAATTATAATAATATTACCACTTTTGATGTAAAAGAATGTTCTGTAGACCCTGTTGTTGGCATTATTAGCAAAATTTCTCGAAAATAAACAGTTTATGTTGAATGAAACCAATACATAAAAATCAGCTATTTTAACACTTTCCATTTTAGTTGAACATATTCTTTAAAACTTATTTAAAAGTGTAGAAAAGCAATAAAAAAATGTGAAAATTTAGAATCCGGCGTTTGGTCTTAACTATATTATTCCGATTACTGTGGTCTTAACGTTACCGCCGCGTTGCAGGCCGCATCGATTTAAACTTAAAATGAATAGTGTTACGTTCGACATTATTTTATCACGGATCGACCTGCTCGGATTGAGTCACCTTAAGGCAAGGCATTGATTGAAACAGTTGTCTCTGTCTTTTTCTTTACGTGGAAAAGGTAAAGAAAATAACCACACTTTGCACTTTTTTTTTCTTTTTAATTTAAAACTACAATTTATTTCAAAAAATCCTACTGGCATATTCAAGTGTGTGTTCAGACTAAAAAAAATTAAGAATTTTTTTAGAGATTTTTTTTGAAAATTTAGAGGTACTAAATTAGTCTGGTTTGCCTGTACAATGCAAATCTCTGTTTTAAAAGAGGTTTCTTTGATATTTTATTTCTGTGATAAAAGTAATCGACTCGTGTTTCTGCAACTGACAAAATGAAGTCATTAAAATGAAGTATCAGATTACAAAATATCACTTTCATAATTATGTTTTGTTATTGCTGAGAAAAATCGAGATCCATGCGACCAAAGTTTCGAATGCGTCGCCTTAAAGGGAGGTATTGATTGGAACAGTTGTCTCTGTCTTTTTCTTTACGTGTAAAGAGTAAAGCAAATAACCACACTTTTTCACTTTTTCAATGGTTGTTCGTTTCAATCAAAAACTACAATGAAAGTATAAAAAATAATAACATTGCCCACTTTGTATTATCATAACAAATATTGTTGTATATTTTATTTCAAATTTATACTTCAAAATATTACTCATAACTAGAATTGAAAGTAACGGTGTAGACCTATCTTTGAGATTTTTTCTATCAAGCCAAAACTGCTCAATCGTGTTTCTAATAGCTTTAGACTTTAAGGAACATCATCAACAATAAGGGTATTTTTTTTCAACCTTGGGTTTTCTATCGTTTCTGTAATATTACCGCCTTAATGCCTATGGTCTATTTTCTTCTGTATTATCAATGTTATCCACTGCTTACTAGTTATCTTATCCTGAGAAAAAAGCAGTACCCACATGAATACACACGTATATACAATTGTAGAGTCGATGGAACGGATGACTTACTCCGTAGCACGCATAATACGTTCCGATTCAGTTGCTAGTAATCTTTTCAAATTAGCGATACAGTACAGAGTGGCAGAAAAGTGTTAGACTTTAAACGAATAATGATTATTTTGAGAAACAGCAAAAGTAAGTACAGCCTTCATCATCATCATATCAGCCGAAGGACGTCCACTGCTGGCCATAGGCATCCCCAAAGGATTTCCACGACTACCGGTTCTGCGCTTCCCGCATCCAGCGGCTTCCGATTGGCCTGCCTACGCTACGTTTTCCGATGCGCGGTCGCTGCTCGAGAACTTTACTGCCCCAACGGCCATCCGTTCTACGTAGTACAGCCTTATATAATCAAAATTGTTGACCAAATTTTTAACAAAACATCTTCTAACTAAGTACATGAAAATATACAACCTTCCTCATGAAATCTATCAATCAGAGTTAAAGATTTTTTTCTAGACATGCAATCAGCTAATTTATTAGTACTCTATTATAATTTTTTTTTTTTTTTGAAATTCGTAATTGGTAAGTCCGTGGCATCATCTTGCCTGATGGTAAGTGACGAAATAGTCTAAGATGGAAGATTCCCCAACGAAATGGTGAACTGGTTATCTTATTTTCAAGCTGGAACACACTGGATGGTGGTAGCTAGCCAAGCAGGCTTATTAAACGCCCTTCGACCAACCAAACAGAGTCTTAAAAAGTTACACTCCGCCGGGCACCGAACCTGCGACTTAAACATTACGCCACGGTGGTGGTTAGTAATTCAACTATTGTGCACATCTAAGGGCCTAAACCGATGAAGACAGATCCCACGGTCCAAACCTATGACCACTATCCTTAGTAATGAGAGACCGACCAGACAGAGAGAAGCACATCTATGGTACAGTGCCTTTTCGAATGACATAAGCGTTATTCCCCTTATTTTATAATAAAAACAAAAAACACGTGTGAAAATTTTCAATGTTAATATATAGGTACTAATAATAAAATGTAGGAGTAAAGATTGTACATGTGTAGGTATGTACGTTTGGATGTAAGAAGTCATTTCGGAAACAACTCATCTGTTTTGAAAAGTATTTCACCTATATATAAAATGGATATTCAGGATAAGGCCGATGGATGCGGGCAGCGCAGGACCGATCGTCATGGAAATCCTTGGGGGTGAGGGGGCGCTTTGTCCAGCAGTACACGATTTTCAGCTCATATGATGATGATGATGATTCAAGATCAACATAGGCAAAAAGGAAGTCTAAAAAATTTGCTCTAATTAAATAGTTTCTTTGGGAAAGTTATCCAGTTTCACGAGTACCTTATTTACTGACTTACTCCGCTGGCTCAACGACCCAAAGTTTGTCCTGGCCTCCGATACGAGAACTCGCCACTTGTCCCGGTCTTGTGCGGTTTCTCGCCAGTCGCCAGCTTGGAGCTCGCGCAGTTCCGCGTTAACCGAGTACCCACCTCCTCATTTTACAAGGCCATCAATTTTTGTAGCAGTATGATCTCAGTTCTTTGACTTTTGGTAAACATTTCAAATGAAATTCCTACTACAAAAGCAGCACCTCAAAATCGATCTGGACTGGTTCACATGAAAATAAATTACTGCCTTTAATTCCGGTGCCTATAAGAATATCATCATCATATCAGCTCATATACTTGCCCACCGAGGCGCTCGAGTCTACCTTGAATTAGGGCGATTGGGGCTTAGTCGACCACGTGGGCCCAGAGCGGGTTGGTCGAGATTCTTCGCAGGCGTGTGCAGGTTTCATCACGATGTTTTCCTTCACTGTAAGAGCGTCGGATAAACGGACATAATGAAATCTAAATTAGAAGACGTATTGATACGAGGCAGGGTTCGAAACCGGCAAGGACTTAGCGGCCCTAACCGTTACGCCACCGACGGTCTCATATCACATCAGAGTTCAAAACTGGTACTATAACTTATTCCTAACATATTTCCAATCAAAAACATAATCTTGAATCAATATAAATGCTCATCTAAAGCTGAAACCAGTACCTGTCCTACGTTTAATAGAGTTGTCCAAGATTTTTTTTAAACTGTTAACCTGTCCGACTAGCTCAGACAACGACCGATAATACGCCAGGCCTATGACTAGTCATTGAATATGTAATCTTAATAAAGGAACAGGTATAGTTTTGACATAATAAAACGTTCACACAACGTTTATTAGTCTTAGGCCTCTTAGTAATATGAATATTAGGTGCTACGTTACAAGTACACGATATTTTCAATTATAGTGGTTTTACCCTTGCTATGGGCACACCCCGGACACTGCATACAACGGTCGTGAAATGACATTTCTAAAAACAAATGACAGAGCAAACAAAATCACGGCTAAATCCTATACGTTTGAGAACTTAACTTGTATAACCAATTTGTATCAATCTGAGTGACGATGGGGTGAGGTCGTAATCTAGAGAGCGGCAGGGACTGTCCGTACTGTATACTAGTACTAATGTAATTACTTTGCTATGGGCATTGGCAGTTTTTCTCCAATGAATTAATGCACAAATCTCAAAAAAACTGAAGTTCCCATATGACCATGGCCTTTAACAGCTGATCGAGTTTTAGGAGAAATCAGTAACAATGTATTCTAGGTTAAAAGTTCTTCTGATAATTGCTCCCTAAGTCTTCTTTTTTTAACATACATGAGCTAACTATCCTTTTACGCATGTTTTACGTTCAAAACATTGCAAACCCACTGTTTAGAAACTGCAACATTACGTCTTGCAATGATAAAAGCCCATTTCCTACATGGTTTTGTGTTCTTCGTTAAAAACCAGAAGTACTAGTAATGTGGCAACGATAATTCACTGTTCTAGTCAAACACCGAAACGCTTTTCGTCTCGATGTTACCGCGAATAAGGAAACGGCTGAACTCTCAAGTGTCTCAGGTACGTGTGGGAAAGTTTGACAAAGAGCCATTGTTAATTTAACTTGAGGTCAGTTAAGTCTCAATAGCTTGTATACTGGATAACGAGTTTATGTCAAGTCACACCATGACCTTCTCTGTTTTACTTTGAAATACTCGTATTAGGCCTTTACCTATGAAATTGCCGATTGGATAAAAAGTTTAAAGACGAAAATTAATGGTAAGAACAATAATTATTAAAATAAAAATTTACTCGGTACGGACGTATATGAGCTGATATTATGATGATCTTTTTTGATTCTACAGCTAACAAAAAAATCCTTGTGAAGGAAATAAATAATTCGAATTTGAGCGCGTATTAAATATAAATTAATTCGAGTTTGAGCCCGTACTAAAGATTAAATAATTCTAGTTCGAGCCAGTATTAAATATAAATTAATTCGAGTTTGAGCTGGTAATAAATATTAAATAATTTTAGAAAAACCTAAAAACTTTGAGGTAAAATATTTAATTTGAAAATAATAGTATTCTTCTCAGAAAACCATTTCATTTGAAATCCTATCATGGGTGTGCATAAAAGTAATAACTTGTCCGTCAACTTTGGGAGTCCGCCATATTGGATTTAGAATGACGTCACTCAGGTAACCATACATTGTGCTCCAAACTCAAGAAGACTGTGAACCCACGGCGAAAATTCGACTTTTCATACAAATAGCGATAACGATTTTCACCTCTTAAATGTGTAACCGATTTTTTGATAGGTTGTCAGTCAGAACAAAAGCTAGGCTTAGTTTAGTTTTTTAAATTATTGATTATAAATCTAAAAAAATGACCGAAATTAGTTTTCTATGAGAACAGTGAATGACAATTAAATGAAACTTATTAACTTCATCGAAAAAACAAAAACGTACAAGCCTAGCTTTTGTTCTGACTGACAACCTATCAAAAATTGGTGCCAATCGGTTAACATTCAAGAGGTGAAAAACATTATCACCGTTTGTATGAAAAGTCGCAGCTTCACACTCCTTTTAACGTGTATGCTACATATCATCTCAATCGGAAATCGGGAAGTGGTTCAAATTTAGCTTCCAAGATATTTGTCAGGTTCAGGGACAGACTATTCGCTTCCAGCAACCTACTAATTATGACAATTACGTCTTGTTTCACAATCTTCCCCATCTTCAGGTACTGGACAAGGTTGCTGGGTGCAATATAGTCTGCTCCTTATCGAAGTAACTATTTAGTAATCTGTGTCCTTATCCTGCTTGTCGTATGTAATATTTAATAAGTGTACTTGATTTCCAATTTTTATTACTTAAGTCTTTTTACCTATATGGACTTCATTGTCTGAAATAAAACGTTTTTATTTATAATATTTATTTATTTATCCCAAACTAACACGGTAAAGTGCTCGAGTGGCGACCGCGCACCGGAAAACGTAGCGTAGGCAGGCCTCCCACGCGGTAGACCGATGACCTGGTGAAGATCGCGGGAAGCCGATGGATGCGGGCAGCGCAGGACCGGTCGTCGTGGAAATCCTTGGGGGAGGCCTTTGTCCAGCAGTGGACGATTTGTGGCTGATATGATGATGATGATGAACACGGCAAGTTAATATACTTACTCGTAAAGCTTGTAATAATACAAATCATTGTTCCTTTTAAACGTTCTGTCTGTCATGTTACGTAACCAAAGGGCAACAACGGGATCTTATTTATTATCATATCAAGCTAACAAGTGCACTGTCTGCCCATTTAACCTTATATCTTTTAGAACGTGTCATAGGAAGCCGGTAAAAATTCCATAGAATATGTGTTATTACATACAAAAAAACGTGTTTTTAAAAGATTTTTTTGTTTCTATTCTATCGTGAAAACGATAATATTACATGGCCGTCAAACTTGATGTAAGTACTCTTTGCAAAGGAAGTGATTTTTGAAGTGAAAACTTCTTTGGGCGCGTTGAACATTTTTTGAGATGGGAAAAAACCCCTGTTGCCTAACCGACAACGGTACCGACATCTTAATGTCTCTGGGTACATGGGCGACACTTTTAATGTTTCTGGATACAAGGCCGACACCTTTAATGTATCTGGGTACAAGGCGTAATTGTTAAAGTTTTTACTTTTTTCGACACTCCCGGAGTGGTTGTTCTTTAGTGTTGCGATCGTTAATGTATTTTCAAACGACTGCAAAAAGGGAGGAGGTACTCAATTTGACTGTATATTTTGTACCTTTGTGACGTGATTTCTTCGCAGATTATGAACTGATTTTCATGATTACCATTTTAATTTCTGTAAATTTTACCATAATCGGTTAAGTACTTTTTTTGGAAAATTAACAAAAACCAAAAATGTAACAAAATTGCACTTGATTGTTGCGATTGAAGTATGTTTTTAAAGTTAATAGTTATTATTAGTTAGTTGGGCTTACCAATTATAAATAAAAAAAAAATAAAAAAAATTTAGTGAAGAGGTGTCATGTTGTGGTACGAAATCTTTGTTTCGCGAGTCCGACTCGCACTTGGCCGATTTAAGTTAAACGCTTCTGAGCATTAGAGGTTAAAGTTCTGATGAATGAATAGACATACATAAATTAATGTCATAATATATCTTATTGTATTAAACTTAAGATATTTTCCTATTTTATATGGGAATATGACCAGATAGCCACTTAATGTTAGATATCTATCATTATTAACATTTCCGCTAAACACTCTGTCTGTTTGTCTGTGTCGTAATTAATTAATATATATAATTAATATTAAGACTTAATAAAACTCAGTGGAGTCTGTTTGAAATTAATAGTCAGTTAGTTATTTGGGAAGTTGAGTCTAATGGTATTAATTTATTTTAATTTACTTTTATTAAGGATAGCTGTGCCCGCGACTTCGTCCGCGTGGAGGTTTTGAATTTTTCCACGGGAACTCTTGATTTTTTCGGGATAAAAAGTATCCTATATGTTAACTCGGGCTACCAAGAACCACCATACTAAAATTCATGCGTGATGCGCGAACATACAGACAAACAGACAGACAAAAATTCCAAAAGTTGTTGTTTTGGCGTCTATATCGTTAGTAATGTCCACTACAGTTATTATTTTCCAAAAATATTTCATGTACAGACACGGCCACGTTGCAGTTATATTATTGATGAGTCAGTCAGTGAGAGAGTCAGGATTTTTCTTTTTATTTTATACAAGCTGTTGCCCTCGGCTTTGCCTTTGTGGATATCTAGGGAGCCATTTTTTAGCTATGTTGATCCTGAAGGTCCATTCTAAATATTGGTTATAGTAAAATATACTGATGATTATTAAAAATCTAGATGAATGGAATTCTTACTTAATATTATAAATGAGAAAATGTGTTTGTTTGTTTGTTACCTTTTCCCGCTTCAACGCCTTGACCAATCTTAATAAAATTTGGCACGCAGGTAGCCTGTGTCACGAGGAAGGACATAGGCTACTTTTTATCTCGTGAAAATAGCATAGCCCGATGCAGTTCCTGAGGAAGCTGAAAAAATACTCTTTTTTTGGTTATTTTTTTACATCGCAACGGAACAATGGATTATTGTGATTTTTTGTACACATTTGTGTCAATCATATCCACACCGCGCACCCTCTAAGACAGTCATTACAACGATGTCCACGCGGGCGAAGCCGTGAGCAATAGCTAGTTAATTATAAATATCTGCCAAAGAATGATGCCAAGGGCTTACCAACTGTGAAAAAAAAACTGTCGGACAACCAGGTGCACGGAGGGTTTCCATCCCAATGTTGTTGACATTCCACCTATCCACACAACGAAGCGCTTCGCTTCCTCCTTTTTCAATTCATGTTTGTTACGCGATATCTTCGCAGATTTTGAAACAATTTTAATGATTTTTTTTCCGACAGGGTATGCTGCCAGGTTGATCCAATATCAATTTTACCAAAATCGGTAAAGTACTTTTTTTTAAATTACCAAAAACCAAAAATAGTAATGCAAAATTTTACTAAGCTGTTGCGATACAAGTCGGTTTTTTTAGGGTTCCGTACCCAAGGGTAAAAACGGGACCTTATTACTAAGACTCCGCGGCCCGTCCGTCCGTCTGTCCGTCTGTCCGTCTGTCACCAGACTGTATTTCATGAACCGTGATAGCCAAACAGTTGTTTTCACAGATGATGTATTTCTGTTGCTGCTATAACAACAATATTAAAAATTAGAAAAAGTTAAAGTCTCCATACAAAAAACCGTGTTTTTTTTAACATGAAGAAACTAGCGCCATCTAGTATGATGGTACGAAACCCTTTGTGCGCGGTTCTGACTCGAACTTGGTCGGTTTTTTTAACGTGTTTAGCGTAACATTATATCGTGTATGGGCCTCATAAGAAGGCTCAAGGTCACCCAAATGGCGATCGAGCGTGCTATGCTTGGAGTTTCTCTGCGTGATCGAATCAGAAATGAGGAGATCCGGAGAACCAAAGTAACCGACATAGCTCACAGAATCGCTAAACTGAAGTGGCAGTGAGCAGGGCACATAACACGTAGAACAGATGGTCGTTGGGGCAGTAAAGTTCTAGAGTGGTGATCGCGCACCGGAAAGTGTAGCGTAGGCAGGCCTCCCACGCGGTGGACTGGCGACCTGGTGAAGATCGCGGGAAGCCTATGGGTGCGGGCAGCGCAGAAACAGTCGTCGTGGAAATCCTTGGGGAGGAGATCTATGATGATGATGATCGTGTACGAACCGACATATAGAACCTAAAATTCATACAAAAGTATACTTAATATTTGGCTTGGAAACGTGTTTCCTGCAGAACGCCTTTTGTTTCCTTTCTTTGAAGCTTATATTATAACGGTTCGCTTACATGCAATATTGTTAAATTAGATTCAGATGAGAGCATGTTTTGATTCCAATCTAATCATAAAAAAAATTGCTTCTTTCTTTCGCCCGAACCAGTTATACTTACGTTATTAATATCGTGGGAACGAAGGTCTTTGAACTCTATTAAACTTATTCGTCGTTAATACTTCCTGTCTATTTTTTACTAATAACAAAGTATATATACTATTACTGACATACAGTATGGACACTCCCTGCCGCTCTCTAGATTGCGACCTCACCCCCTCGTCACCAAGGTTGATACAGATTGGTTACAGTTTGGTTGTCGGACGTATAGGATTTCGTATATACGTTGTACCCAGTTAAGGCTTATACCACCACCAATGACCAACATTGTAACCACTTTTAACTTAAAATAAGAATTTTTTATAGAAAAAAAAATGTTTTTTAATGTAAAGCATATGAGAAGTGATTTTAATTTCCTCGAATTCTATTTTCATACACAGAACTAAAGAAAAAAATAATCCTAATGCATCACTTTTTTTCTAGTTGTAACCATAGAACTACTGCAATTTTAATCGAAAAATAATGATATTTTATGATCTTAACAAAACCATATAAAATGATTTAGTTTTTTTACTTTTTGGAAATTCTTATTACTCATTATATTTTTAATAAACTACTGGGTCTTCGCCGTTTCCGTGGGAATTTCCCTAAATCCTTTCTTAGTACATTCCCACGTCCCAATTTCTATCTGTATTCCAAATTTCAGTGAAATCCGTTCAGTGGTTCCGGCTGTGCGTTAATATACCAGTCAGTCAACTTTTCCTTTTATATAGGGTGGCTTTTATTTAATTCTTGATAGCAAAGGATATGAATGTACTCGTGATTACAAACAACTCTCCAAGGAAACTAGGTATATGTCAAATATGAAAAAACATGTTTGGTTTTTTATACGTTTTTGCCGACTTGATAACTAGTTATGTATCGAGGACCAAACATATTTTTTCATATTTGACATATAGTTTCTTTGAGAAAGTTATTTGTAATCACGAGTACATGCATATCGTTTGTTATCAAGAACTATTTAAAAGTTATCCATTATATAAGGTCTAACAAAATTATCTGAAACTATCTTAACTGTTGCTTCTACCCATGAAACTGAACAACTTTCCCCATAGAACCCATAGTCAAATCTCAAAAAAAAAAAATTGAAC
Organism: Coleophora flavipennella; assembly: GCA_947284805.1. Classification (NCBI taxonomy): domain Eukaryota; kingdom Metazoa; phylum Arthropoda; class Insecta; order Lepidoptera; family Coleophoridae; genus Coleophora; species Coleophora flavipennella. The sequence continues at coordinate 11,819,928 of OX369297.1, forward strand.
TTCCCAGACTAAGTTAGATGATCAGCTGATCCAGTTAGTATGAGAGAGCCATTTTTTTTTGCATTTCACTATGGGCTCCATGGGGAAAGTTGTTCAGTTTCGTGGGTAGAAGCAGCAGTTAAAATAGTTTCAGCTAATTTTGTTAGACCTTATATACAGATTAAAAACCACAATTTTCTAGCGATTGACGTAACAGCCACGTAGCAGTACGAGCTGACAAGACCTTTTTTTCCAAGCTATTTCTTGCGATGATGTTTCTAAACATCGTGAATCGAGTTGCTAAGTTTTGGGGACAGAGGAGCCTTAATATGATTTCTTGTCAACAAGCTACCATTGTCCACGAGGTGCCATTGTATTGTCATTCTAAGAAATTGTACTTCCTCTAAATCAGCTATTGTCCTCGAGTCATAAAGTTATGTTTCATTCGAAACAGCATGTGTGTAGATATAAGGTAGCTTAAGGAAATGCACATTTCTTGATAGGTATTCTATTGAAATGACTATGATTTGACGAACTAGCTATATACAGGGTGTAACAAAATCCGTTAACTGCGGGTTCTACTCATCATACTGAACAACTTTCCTCAAGAAACCCATAGTTAAATTTCCAAAAAAAATATGGACCCTCTTCATACTAAAATGCACAAAATTGGTCTATCAGCTGACCGATTTGTATGAAGAGTAAAAAATTTTTTTTACGGTTTCAGCAAACTCGTAGACAAAAAGTTGTTCAGTTTGATGAGTAGAAGCCCCAGTTAACGGGACCTACACCAATTCTGTTACACCCTGTATAATGTTAACTGAACTCGTATCCATTCTTACAAAAGTACAGGTGGTCCTGTATTTCAAACTAAAATAAGTATGTATACATATTTTTTATATGTATATGTTTAGGCAAATCTACCTATGTACATGTTGTATTTACCTAACCTAATCAACCTGTATGTATCAAAGTAAGTGCGGCCTCGACGCGCCCTTCAATCGCGTCTAAACACACACAAGTAAATTACAATTTGGAGGGCCCTACCTACCTAGGTCAATTTTTTTAGTGAGTTATTAATTTTAGGACTGATTATTTTGTGATTAATCGTTTATTTGAGTAGGTAACTCTATAGATATTTTTTCCAAAATAAAGGTTAAATCACTCAAATCACTATTTTTAAAGTCTAATTATATACAATAAAATAATATTTTAACCTATTTTACATATCGCGTCGGTGGCGTAACGGCTAGGGCCGCCGCACCGCCTCCTGTCCAGGAAGTCGTGGTTCGAATCCTGCCACGTTCCAATGTGATTTCAAATTTAGATTTCATAATATATGTACGTTTATCCGACGCTCTTACGGTGAAGGAAAAACATCGTGAGAAAGCCTGCACGCGCCTGAGGAGAAACTTGCAGGTTGTGTGTGGGCTGCACTGGGCCCGCGTGGTTGACTAAGGCCCGATCTCCCTAATTCAGGGTAGGATCGAGCCCCTCGGTGGGGACGTATATTAGCTGATATGATAACGACATAGGCCTATGTCCAGCAGTGGACGTCCTTCGGCTGATATGATGATGATATGAAGTTTATCTGATACTCTTACGGTAAAGGGAAACATACCAACCAACCTGCACTAAGCCCGCGTGGTCAACTAAGGCCCATTCGCCCTAATACAGAGTAGATTCGAGCCCCTCGGTGGGGACGTATATGAGCTGATATGATGAATGTTTAAAAAAATAATATTAATGAAATATGACATGAAAGAAAAAGTAAAAAAGGTGAAAGATGGGAGAATAGAGACAATAAGAAAAGACAAAATTTGAAAAAATTTGATCTGATCTGATAAATATTTTACCAGCAAAAAAAAATATTGATAAATTATGACATAGGTACTTATAGAAAAAAAGTAAAAAAATTATGTGACAAAATTTGAATTTTTTTCCGGGTAAGCAAACCTAAATTAAAAAAAAATAATACAAAACATATCGAAAACAAAAAAAAAAGAAATTCCTTCTCATAGGTATACTCATGTTTTCTGTAAGTTCTTTAGCTACAGGAAAACGATAGAAAACATCACTAAAAAGACCGGCCAAGTGCAAGTCGGACTAGCACTCCGAGGGTTCCGTACCGCCACACCTCTCCACAACATTTTAAACAAAATACATCAACGCGAGCGACAAAAATATGCCTTTTTGTCATTCAGTTCAGACTCCTGTACGACTCACACTTGGCCGATTTTTGTTATTTATTGTTTTATACTAGCACTACATTCATACAAAGTTTCACGTTTGTATGTATTACCGTTTTTACGATAGAGCCAAATAAAAAACCTATTAAAAGCTCATTTTTTGTATGGAAACCCCCTTATTTTTTCACTTTTTCTAATTTTGTTGTTATAGCGGCAATAGAAATACATACTCTGTGAAAATTTCAACTGTCTACCTATTACAGTTTATAAAATATAGCCCGCTGATGGACGGACAGACAGCCCAGGCTTAGTAATAGCAAACCCTGGACACTTCATACAACAACGGGCCAGAAATGACATTTCAAAAAAGCAATGACGGAACAAACAAAATGGCGGCGAAATTCTATACGTTCGACAACCAAACTGTAACCAATCTGGGTGACGAGTGGGTGAGGTCGCAATTTAGAGAGCGGCAGGGAGTGTCCATACTGTATGTTAGTACTAATGTACGTACTTTGGTATATACTTTGTAAATACAACCTTACTCTAAAGTTATAAAAATAATAAACCTATAACTTTTAAATTACATCCCAGAACACTTTCTCATAGCATTCTAGAAATAAAAATTATAAGGTATAAAGATAAACGTACTTTAAACCCCTTGTTCAGCGTGTGCGCAGACGCGTGAAGGACAATGCCATTTAGGGATGGGCATGGTGGCCAAGTTCAGCTGTTTTATAACGACAAAAAACCAAAAAAAATGATTAGTTTGTTACTACGCTTTTAGCTATGGCAACAGGTGTTCAGTAACGGATTAAAACTAGTGATTGACGTAATAACCAGTTGTAGAATTTCTGTGCTCTAAATAAATGTTGTATAAAAGTATTGTTTTCATCATCATATCAGCCGAAAGACGTCCACGGATTTCCACGACGACCGGTCCTGCGCTGCCTGCATCCAGCGGCTTCCCGCGACCTTTACCAGGTCTTCGGTCCACCGAATGGGAGGCCTGCCTACACTACGTTTTCCGGTGCGTAGGAGAACCAAAGTAACCGACATAGCTCTCAGAATTGCTAAACTTAAGTGCCAGTGGGCGGGGCACATTGCAGATGGCCGTTGGGACAGGAAAGTTTTTGAGTGGCGACCACGCACCGAAAATCTGAGTTTAATCCTAACAAATTCATTTTGTGTTGTTTCAGGTATGTTCACGATAACTGGCTATTAAGAGCTTTAAGGTAATGTGCTGTCTGTGGCATACCACGCTCTTCACCATAAAGCGCTAAGATCACTAAACGTGATACATTGATTGATTAGTTGATACGTGTTTCACTAATATCGAACGTAAGTCTATTCATTTTAAGTTCAAATCAATGCGGGCTTCAACGCACTGTTACGTTGAAACCAAACGCCCAATTCACGATTTTTACATGTTTTTTATTACTTTGCTTCACTTTCAAATAAGTTTTAAAAAAATGTGTTCAATTAAAATAAAAAGGTCTTAAAGTCACCATTTTTTGTATTTTGGTTTCATTCAATATTAACTATTTGTTTTCGAGAATATTTGCAATTAATATCAAAAACAGGGTCTACAGTATAGTTTTTTACATCAAAAGTGGTAATATTTTCAAAATTGTATTTAGTTAACCCTCTTGTTACTAGTGTCGTTTTAAAACAAATTTTTTTCAAACAAAAGACATTTTTCATTAGATTTTTTTTCATTGCCATTATATTTTTACTAGCATATACGTTTCAAATACAAAATTTTGCCCCCTTTTTTTTAGTAAAAAGTGGGTTAAATCGATTTTTTATTACTTTAAGTTTATTTTTTTTTTTTCATGGTGATAGCTTTACACAGTGTTTCTATAATTTGAATTGAATATTGTCATTTGACCCATCTTAAGGCCTGCTTCTTATAGCAACCACCAACCACCTGACCAACCAATTATTTTCGTCATGTAAACAAAACGCATAAAAAGTTTTGGTAACATGAGAACCGATCCACAAATTATACCTTCTCATGCTCCGCTGCTTTGTCAGGAACTTGTCATACCTCGTTGCGTTAAACCAATCAAAACTGTCACTTTCCCTAACCCACTGTCATAATCAATTAACGCCACTAATTAGAGCATAAGCTTAGTATTACACGTACGTATAACGTAATCATTTGTCGATGACGTGACAATATAATGTAATTATCGATAGAAAGTGTTGAAAGGTACATCACTATTAATGGATTTTAATATGCACCTGCGGCGTACGTATTCTTGGACCACATAGATATCAAATGGATGGGACAGTCGACCGCACGTCATGGCGACACGGCCTCAAGACTTGTAGCGGGTCTCTGGTTTCTAGTTTTCATGCCACTAAAATGTGGCTTATAATAAAAATTTAAATAATATTTTCATTACACCTATTCGAAAAACGACGATTGTTTCCTCAATAAGTGCGAACAAATGGTTGGTGGTAGGGCATTTTCTAAGCCCGCTTGGCTAGCTACCACCATCTTATCTAACAACCAGTCAGTCAGTGTTCCGGCTTGAAGATAAGATAGCCAGTTCTCCAAGGCGGTGGGGAATCTTGGTAAGCCCGCTTCCATCTTCGACATCATCGTCACTTACCATCAGGTGAGATGATGTCAAGGACTTACCAATTGTGAATAAAAATTAAAGATTAAAAAAATAACGTACATTGAGTTCTTCGCTATGGTCAGGATTCTACTTCAGAATCATTCACTTAGCGGTCAATTCAAACTACCGCCCCGCCCTCGGAACAAAATACAATACTATATTATTTATTGCATCACAACAAATTAAAATATTGCTTTGTCTGCTTGTTACACAAATATCTATAGCTGCAGATAAAATTTATCAGTGGGTGGTACACGCATTGATCTAATCGATGTAAATACGCGTAAATAGTGAAAATCTCACGTTAATTGGTCTCGTATTATCTACGTAAAACAGTTTTTTTAATCAATTTCGTCGTCCCAGAGTAATTTACAATGGCAATAACCGGTTTAAAATTATAAAAGTACATAACGTAGCTTAGGCAGGCCTCCCACTCGGTGGACCGATGACCTGGTGAAGGTCGCGGGAAGCCGCTGGATGCGGGTAGCGCAGAACCAATCGTCGTGGAAATCCTTGGGGAGGCCTATATCCAGCAGTGGACATCCTTCAGCTGATATGATGATGATGATGACAAAAAATTTAATCATTACTTCTCAAGTTTAATATTATGTTCACTCCAGTTTTAGTAATATTATGTAGATGTAGGGGAGCATCGGTGGCGTAATGAAAAGGGCCGCTACCTCCTGTCCGGAAGGTCGTGGTTTGAATCCTGCCACGTACCAAGTGTTTTCTAATTTCGATTTCATATGTACGTTTATCAGACGACGCTCTAACGGTGAAGGAAAACATCGTGTAAACCCACCCGCACTGGGCCCGCGTGGTCGACTAAGGCCCGATCACCCTAATTCAGGGTAGGCTCGACCCCTCGGTGGGGACATATATGAGCTGATGTGATGGTGATGATGATGATGTAGATTACATTTTTTAACCCACTTTTGGCAGCCCTTGTCATTATCTCACCTGAAGATGTGACGATGATGCCGAAGATTTTAGCAGGTTTACCAAGGTTCCCAGACGCAATGGGTAGCTGGTTATCTAATTTTCAAGCCGATAACATTAATGCTGTTAACACTGATGTTTAGTGGCAAGACTTACAATGATGGTAGCTAGCCAGGGGGGCTTAGAACAAAGTATATATATTAGTAGTAACATACAGTATGGACACTCGCTGCCGCTCTCTAGATTGCGACCTCACCCCCTCGTCACCCAGATTGATACAGATCGGTTACAGTTTGGTTGTCGGTCGTATAGGATTTTGCCATTTCGTTTCTTCGTAATTCGTTTTTTGAAATGTCGTTTCTGCCCGTTTGTGTGAAGTGTCCAGGGTGTGCTTAGAATATGCCTTTACATTATAAATTAACCAAACCAAATCATAAAGTTAGACTCCGCCGAGAATCGAACCCCCGACCTCTTGATATGAAACTAATGGATTAATCATTACGCCATGGAGGCGGTTATGAACAACAAAAGATATCTCAAAGTATAACCAACGTACTTAGAAGTATCTTCCTTTGTCAAAAACACCGTTATCGGGTACCTTACCTAACTAGATGCAGTTCTAATTTTAAAAATATTCAAACCGGGCCCTTTCACGCACGCATGCGCAAAGTAGCCAGCATAAACAAATCGCTTCATCATCAACCCAATAATCAATTTTATGAGAACAAAATCACTCATAGTAGTTGTTAGCTTCTCATCGTGAAGCCATCTAATCATCTTTGCATCCGATCTACTTTCTAAAATCTCTTTTGTGAGATGGGTACCATACAGGTTTGAGAATTTTAATAACTTTAATAATAATCTTCTCTTGTGGAAAAGAAAGAATCTTGCTATGGGCTACTGATTCATATTAATTTTAATGATATTCAAGACCATACACTACACGTTATGGTACTTAACTCTCAAGATACTCTCAAGATTTTACAGTAGGTACCTATATTTTTTTTAAATTAAATATTAGTAAGCCCTTGGCATCATCTCACCTGATGGTAAGTGAAGAAGATGCCGAAGATGAAAGCAGGCTTACCGAAATTCACCAACGCAATGGGGATCTGGCTATCTTATCTTCATGCCGGAACACATCAATGCTGTCAACATTGATGTTTGGCGGCAAGACTTAGTTAAGATGGTGGTTACTAGCCAGGCGGGCTATGAAAATGCTCTACCACCAACCAGACCGAATCTTACAAATTGAACCCACAGGAATCGAACCTACTAGTACAATACAATACAATTTCTTTTTTGCATTACAACAAAAAAAAAGAAATGATTAATATAGAAGAAAGCCTATACAATAGGCAGCCTTGTTGCTAGGTAGCAATTTCTTCCAAGCAACCTTTGGGTAGGGAAAAAGCAAAAAAATTAATAATTAAGGGGCGATGCAATAATTTAAAACAGAAAAATTACCTACCTACCATGTATAATTGGGATGCTGGCTGCATAAAAAAAAATGAAAAGACACTATATACTATTATTTATTTTTTAAATTTGAATAACCTTTTCTAAAATATGCTTGGAAATTTGAGCATTATTGAAGTGAAAACTTATTTAGACGCGTTGAGCATTTTTAAGATGGGAAAAAACCATTGAACTCGCGACACTGTAACGACACCGACACCGTACCAGGAACACTCGCCGGCTCAAAAACTTTGTCAACCTTTTTTTAAATGGAAAAAAAACCACTGAACTCGCGACACCAACACCGTACCAGGAACAATCGGAGGGTCAAAACTTATAAAACTGTAATAAATAAGTTTTCATTCTGTTGGCACTCCCGGAGTGGCTAGGTTTTTTTTTGACAACCTTCTTCGAGATAAATTGAAATTACTGTACCTACTGGCCAAATACATGCGAGCAGCGGCCGGCAAAATTTGTATGAAAATCCATATCTGTCGTGTATTAGCGACCAAATAAATTACTACGTAAACTCATAACTGTCGTGTAATTTAAAAATGGAACTATATTTTACAACTTATCAAAGGTTTTATATAAATTTCGCACTAGCTTGCAAGTAGGGAGCTGTTTATTGAAAAAAAAAACAAATTAACACTTGGTGCGTGAAAAATTATTGTTGTTTTTCGTTGATTTTGAAAAGTAATTAGTAAAGTTTTAATTTCCGCGCATTATTTGAGATATGTACCATACAAGCCTTGGCCACAACTAGGCTTCGCCTCAGCCCACATTTACATGTTCGTCCATTAATGCCTCTTTTGCTGGCCGCTGCAGTAATGTACTATACTCGCTTTGTTTTCCTTCCATCTAGTCTTTCCTAAAATGGCCACTATCCTAGAATAACTTCTTTTCCAAAATGACTAAATATGATTAATAAATAATGACATATTATATTGCGTTGTCATATTATATTGCGTTGGTCGTTAAAACCACGCTAAGACTTAATTTTTATATACTTGAGAGCATTATCCTGGAAACCCATTTTATTTTCATTATTTTAACAATTTTTATCTCAATATCTAATTAAATTAAAGTAATACCAAGTGATAACAAACGCTATAAACTCACATCAGCGGTTAAAGTTAAATCGTACTGAATTAATGCACTCAACATGTAATAATACCGCCATAGTCATCAACGTAGTTTTTATCGACATCATAATGTTTATCGACATCGACATCGTTAGCACAGTTATCGAGAGCTGGCCTGCCCTAAATCCCGACATAATATTATTATTGTTACTTACGATAAACAGTCGAGAAAATTAGGATTTTACTTGGAGATATCTTAACGGTATATTTTTAATACAAGTGAGATGATGCCAAGGGCTTATCAATCCTTACTAATATTATAAATGTGAAAATGTGTTTGTTTTTTTGTTTATTTGTTTCCTTTTCACGCTTCAACGCCTTTACCAATCTTTATGAAATTTTTCATGCAGGTAGCCTGTGTCACGGGGAAGGACATAGGCTACTTTTTATCCCGGGAAAATAGCATAATCTGATGCAGTTAACTAAAAAAAATACTCGATTGTTGTGATTTTTTGCACAGAGATGGTTGAGTAGGTGGGAAACGACATAATTTACTAATCACCCATAAAGACAGTCATAAAAACTATGTCCACGCAGACGGAGCCGCGGGAAAAGCTAGTTGTAAATAAAATAAAAAGCTATATAATAGAGTTGCAGTGTTTTTTTTTGGTCACACACCATCAGGCTTGAGCACGACCCCTTTTTCTTTTCCCCACCACTTTGCCCATCAGCACAGATGAGATACCTACTAGTAACTTCGTAACAGATATTGCACTTTTTTTTTCAATTTATTCCATACAATATTTTACAGTTATTGTGTTGGAAATTTACAAAAAAATACACTTCCTTATAAAACTAAAAAAGCTACGCACTCACTCATTCACTTACTCTTTTCCACTGTCAGACAATACACGTAAACATGGGTATTAAGGCGCTCGACTTAGCGGTTATAACTGCGTACACGGGCCGAGCGCGAATTGCGGCGGCGACTGTACGGTGTTCTAGCGCTGACGAGCGAAGCTGATGTGTAGGTACTTATCTCGTTTGCTGGACCAAGTGACGGGGGCCTGCCATCAGTATGTGCCTTTCTAGAGACTCTGGCTCTCTCCGCGCTGTTTGCCCGAGGAATTTGCGCATGCGTGTGCGGCAGGTGTCAGATAGGCGTTTTTAGCTCTTCTAGAATAGATTCGTTACGTCTGTATGATGATATCCACACTGCCGTTGATAGGCAAAGATGGAAGTCTAACCCAGCTCCAATCTACTCCTACTCGACTTGATGATGGTCACGATCCTCAAACTGTTGGGTTTACAACTTGGAAGAAGAGGAATGTACTAGAGGCTATTTATCCCCTAATTTCACCACCAAGCATTAAATGGGTATTTTACTTAAGTATCATGTATTTTACTGTTATAATGTCTAGGATGGAAGCGGGCTTACCAAGATTCCCCTACATAATGGGAAACGGGCCTTTTTATGCTTTTAAGATTAATGTTTGGCGACAAGATTTAGTTGGGATTGTGGTAGCTGGCCAGGTGCGCATATAAGTTTAGTTAGTGGAAGGGCCACTAACTAAGCTAAGTCTTACAAACTTTACAAAGTTAGACCACGCCAGGAGACAAACCCCCGATCCCCTGGTGTAAAGGAGGTGGCTTATTGAATGTTAGTTTTTTTTTCTGGAGATGGCCTTAGCACTTCTAGCTAGTCTTAGGTCACGGACTTAGGCAGTGATGTCTAAAAAAATTGTGGCTCAAGTGCCGCAAACACTTTTTTTCCTCTATATGTGGGCAGTTATTATCACACACAATAAAAAGTAAGTTCAAGGCATTTGAAAGTGGATTTTCATCTCTAATGTCTAAAAAAATCCTCAAAACTGGTCGTCAGATATTGTTGAAGTATGAAGACATGTGTTTTTTTTTTACTAAAATTTGATTGCGTTTGACTACATCTGTTAAAGCGTCGGTGGCTCAACCGGTAACGACTCGGTCCATCTAACCAGAGGTACCGGGTTCAAATCTGGACGGCCAATGTATCAATGAGTTTTTCAAAAAACTTACGTACATATACTTACCGATTGCTTTAACGGTGAAGGAAAACATCGTGAGGAAACCTGCACACACCTGCGAAGAAACTCGAAGGTTATGTGTGAAGTCGACCAACCCGCACTGGGCCCGCGTGGTCGACTAAGGCCTAATCGCCCTGATTCAGGGTAGGCTCGAGCCCCTTGGTGGGGGCGTATATGAGCTGATATAATAAAATAATAACAACTGTTAAACGTTACTTTTTTTACTAGCTTTACTCGCGTCGGTATCGTTTTGATGACTGTATTTGAGGGAGAGTGGTGCGCGAGCGTAAATATAGCATGTGTTACTCAGTAATGATGTAGCTTTCTACTAGTGAAATAATTTTAAAAATCGGTTCAGTAGTTTCAGAGATTACTTTCTAGTTCCTAAAAACAAAGTTACAAACTTTACCTCTTTATAATATTAGTGCAGATTTACAATAAACATCAGTGTTAACAACATTGATGTGGTCCGGCTTGAAGATAACATAACCAGTTCTCCATTGCGTTGGGGAATCTTGGTAAGCCCGCTTCCATCTCCAGCATCATTGTCACTTATCATCAGGTGAGATGTTGCCAAGGGCTTACCAAATGTGAATAAAAGAAAAGGTAAGGTAGGAGGTAGGTACCAATATTCGGAAGAATAAGGACACGGAAGATGAAATGGGTTACTCTTTTTATGAACCGACTTCCAAAAAGGAGGAGGTTCATATTTCGACTGTATGTTTTTTTTTATGTGTGTTACTTCAGAACTTTTGATTGGGTGAACCGATTTAATGATTCTTTTTTTATTTGAAAGCTAGTGCTTCCCGTGTGGACCCATATAAATTTGATCAAAATCGGTGTAGTACTTTATTAAAAAGTTAACCAAAAATAATAATACAAAAATGTAATAAGTTGTTACGATGGAAGTTGGTTTTTTAACTTGTTTATTTTATTTGCATTGAACTCTTTGCTTCGCAAACAAGCTTTTATTCTTCAATCAAGATTATTCTAAACCATTTTAGACCCAATTTACTTTGCCATACTGAAGTTAAAATACTCAAGTTCTCTCATACATAAAGTACTTGGCAACTCCATAAGTAGGCAATACGAATTCCATCCAGGAATCGAACCTAGGCCTAACAAGCTTAACAAATGATCTAACGTACTGCGCCTAGCCCTATAGGCCATTCATCTTACTTTTCTTGCATATGCTGTCATACTAATGACTTCTGTCAGCCTAGGCTAGTTAAGGGTAACCTGAGTTTGCACTAACTGTATTCCTATAGGTTTATTTTCAACTGACTTAAAAAAAGGAGGGTTTCAATTCGCTGTAAGTGTTTTTTTTTGTGGGTATGTTACGCGAATTCTTCATCGGTTGTGAACCGATTTTGATGATTCTTTTTTGAATTGATAGGTTATGCCTCTTAGTCCCATATGAATTTCATCAAAATCAGTTTAGTATTTTTTAGAAAATTGACGAAAACCAAAAATGAAGCAAATTTGTTTGTAAATGGGTTCGCGCAGTGTTTGTAAACTTCACATGCCATTAAAAAAAGAAAAGAAATTACAAAAAAAAAAGAAAAAACTTAGAAGAAGCAAGCCGGGATCACTATGATGCAGTAGTTTTACTCCCACTAATAGTAAAATTTAAGGCATTAAGATTAGATTAAATTGCCTTAAATTATTGAAAGACTGTATCACGATGAAAAAAATATATTATCAACTTAAAGTACTAAAAAACCGATTCAATTGAATACAGTTTTAAAAACATTACCACTTTGATGTAAAAAAATATACTGTAGACCCTGTTTTTAGCATTAATTGCAAAATTTCTCGAAAAGAAATAGTTAATGATGAATGAAACCAAAGCACAAAAATCGGTGACTTTAACACCTCTTATTTTAATTGAAAACATTTTTTGAAAGTGAATAAAGTTAATAAAAAACATGTTAAAATCGATAATTGGGCGTTCGGTTATAACGTAACAGCCGCGTTTTTGCCCGCATTTATAAGAACTTAAAATGAATAGACTTACGATCGATATTATTTTAACACGTCTCAACCTGCTTGGATTGAGTCTAAATCTTATTAACTCTTGACGTCTAGATTTTAGTTTCCAAGAGCTCACTTACTGTAATAAAAGAATCCTGAATCATAAATTAGTAGTCTTCTTCGTTCACGATTGTGAGTTTTCTACCTCTATCTCTTAAACGCACATCATTAATCAGTACCCCATAACATACTAAAAATTAATGGCTTCTTAACAGAGCTAAAAAGCCATATTTTATAGCTGATTCCCTTCTATGTGATGGTATATAAATATAATACTTACTGCTCAATGGGGTATGAATCAAAACAGAAGCTCAGATACATCAACTGGGCTTGTTTCCATAGAATATTAAGGTACGTCAAAATTTCTTAGAACATTTTTGGAAACGGTATAAATTCTGCTAACTTAAGGTCTAGTATATTGTATTTCAATAAAATAAAGCAGAATTTAAACCAGCTATTTCTAAATTTTCATTGTTTTAAAGGCTTCTCCGTCCATAAAATTAGCATGTCGATTCACGATGTTTCAAACATTGAACAAATAGCTTGGAGATAAAGTTCTTATCAGCTCGTACTGCAACGTGGCTGTTACGTCAATCGCTGCGGATAATTCGTGCGAAAATTGATTCATTATATATAAAATAAGAAGAATTTCAAAAAAAACCATTTTATATTGTTTTGTTACGAAATTTTAAAAAAATATCATAATGTTTTGATTTAAAAAATCCTCAATTGAAGTAAAAAGTGGTTGCAAAAATGGTCGTCAGCGGCTTATACTAAATTTTATGTGAAAATGGTGCCAAAAATTGCTACGAATGTATTTACATGTAAACACGATTTAGTGTAAGGCCAATTAAAAAATAGTGATCTGGTTTGTTCACATTCTCTTTTTTTAGGGTTTCGTTCACCTAAAGGGCGTCCAAGTGTCCAACTACTAAGCTTTACTAAGCTTTCGCTGTCAGTCTGTCTGTCTGTCAGCTGGCTGTATTTCATGAACCGTAACAGGTAGACAGTTGTAATTTTCACAGACTGTGTATTTATATTGCCACTATAACAACAAATAATAAAAATATAAAAAAAATAATTTTAAAAATTGAAGGGGGCCCATGCAAGTAACGTGATTTTTGCACTTTGTTTAGAAACTAGCGACATCTAGCAGGATCTAGAAGTATATTCTACATAATTGATGATAGTAATACGACCACAGCATTTAGTTCCCTTTTTATCCATAGATGGCGCTGTAGATGAAATTAGTTTTTTTGGTACCGAACCCTCAGGTTGGCTGGTTTGTTTATTGATTTGTACGAAAAGTTCAAAATTATTTTTTTACGAATTGAGTACGTGTCTCTTGGATTAAGTTGTTCAATTTAATGAGTACAAGCCCTTGTTATCGGCTTTTAAACTATGGGGTTTGATTTTTTTTGTCTTGAGACTGGCATACTGGAGTCCGCCATATTATTTTTTTCTTTCAAAATGACGTCGCACATTAAGACCTATATATACATATTTTGGACGATTTGTGGCTGATATGATGATACATTTTTTGAGATTTGTCTATTGGTTTCATAGGGAAAGTTGTTCAGTTTCACAGGTAGAAGCACCAGTTAAAATAGTTTCAGCTAATTTTGTTAGACCTTATATACAGGGTGTAACATAAAGGTGTGGTGATACTTTAAGGTGGGCTTGTACCCATCAAACTGAACAACTTTCTCCATGGAACCCATAGTCAAATCGCAAAAAAAAATTTGGCTCTCCCATACTAACTCGATCAGCTGATCAGCCAACTTAGTATGGGAAGTTCAAATTTTTTTTTTGCGATTTGACTATGGGTTCCATGGAGAAAGTTGTTCAGTTTGATGAGTACAAGTCCACCTTAAAGTATCACCACACCTTTATGTTACATCCTGTATATATTCCATAATAATTTTGATTATTTTTAACTTCTATATTATCTCACTTTAGGCCAAAATGTTATATGACATTTTTTGTTTTTCTATAGGTCCTCTATCCAAAAACACAGGTTAGATTGTGCGACGCCATTTTGAAAGAAAATCAAAATGGCGAATCCTCAGTGTGCCAATAACTTTCAAATCCCTTTTCTTACACCTCCATCTATATAGACCCTGTGTGATATGGGCTGATCAATTGCTGTGTTGTTGTGATCGACAACCGGCACTAACAATACTGTAGGTGACTGTAGGTACGTAGCTCAGGGGATCTTTTGAAATGATTCTCAATTAAACTTCATAGTTAGTGTTTAGTGAAATCGAGGAACTTTACATATATTTGTCAGCTTTAAAACTTGCTCTGCCGGCTGGCTTATTTTTAGATCGAAATTAAATAGTAAATCTAGATGTTGCAATTTTTCTTGAGATAAAATAATACGTCTCGGTACTGGGAAGGACCTCTGTCCTGGCTTAAAGCATGAGGAAGAATGACTCTCTATTCTTCTATTTTGTTATTGTTTTTTTATATTAAATATAATAGAACGTTCCATATAAATGTAGTTTAAATTTAGTATTTTTTATGCACCATTAGTAAGCCCTTAGCATCATCCCACCTGATGGTAAGTGACGATGATACCGAAGATGGAAGCGGGCCTACCAAGATTCCCCAACACAATGGAGAATTGGCTATCTTATTTTCAAGCCGGCATACATCATGTTCTTCTGATGTTTGGCGGCAAGACTTAGATAAGGTTGTGGTAGCTAGCCAGGCGGGCTTAGAACTACCCTACCACGCCACCAACCAAACTGAGTCATACAAGTTACAAAATAACTTTTAAAATGACTCGCGATTAGAAAAAATCCAAAGGAAGCGTAAACGATAAAGTATAGAGACATACGTACGATCTCTACAATACACAACAGAACTCCACTCAACTATACTCGGATATCTAGATATTTTTTTATCTTCAAGGAGCAATGGACACAGACCTACCCGTGAATAGGCACTTCATAACTTATAATCAGATAGCCCGTAGGCTGCCGATACACTGGAATGATATACTGCTTCGTACTGATCCTGTCCTGTGTCTGTGGCCGCCCTTAGGCGAAACACGCTTTAAAGATACAGCCTCAAAAAGATAACTGGGAAAAATAAATGAGCAACTTTTGTAGGCTTTAGGTATCTCCTTAGGATAAAATGGTATAGGATTTATAGTAATAAGAAATTACATTTTTTTAATCCACAATTAAGTAGTTCTCGAGTGGCGACTGCGCACCGGAAAGCATAGCGTAGGCAGGCCTCCCGTTCGGTGAACCGATGACCTAGTGAAGGTCGCGAGAAGCCGCTGGCGCAGAAACGGTCGTCGTGGAAATCCTTGGGGCAGGCCTATGTCCAGCAGTGGACGTCCTTCGGCTGATATGATGAATCCACAATTGATAAGACCTTGGCATCATCTCATCTCATTGACCTCATCTCTGACGATGATGCCGAAGATGGAAGCGGGTTTTCCAAGATTCCCCAACGCAATGGAGATCTGGCTATCTTATCTTCCAGCCGGAACACATAATTGATGTTAACACTGATGATGTTTGGCGACATGACTTAGATAAGATGGTATGGTGGTAGCTAGCCAGGTGGGCTACCAAATCGAGTCCTACAAAGTTGACCCCGCCGGGAATCGAACCCGCGACCTCCTGATGTGAAGCGAATGGACTAACTATTACGCCACGGAGGTGAACTGGAGGTGGTTATTACTGGATATTTCTCGTTAGATGTGTAAAATAACCTGCAGCTCAAAAAATGTCTCGCACATGCATTCCCATATCTGGTCCTACATCAATTTTGACACTTCATACAACGGGCCAGAAATGACATTTAAAAAAAGGAATGACGTAACAAACAAAATGGCGGCGAAATCCTATATGTTCGACAACCAAACTGTAACCAATCTGGGTGACGAGGGGGTGAGGTCGCAATCTAGCGGCAGGGAGTGTCCATACTGTATGTTACTACTAATATGTATACTTTGCTTTGGGCACAGTCTCAGAATCCTTACACTACCTACCTAATATGTGTCGCTACCAGAGCCAAGAAAAGAAAAAATAATATATTTAGGGTTCCGTACCCAAAGGGTAATAACGGGACCCTATTACTAAGACTCCGCTGTCCGTCCGTCTGTCTATCCATCTGTCACGAGACTGGATTTCATGAACTGTTATAGTTAGACAATTGATTTTTTTACAGATGATGTATTTCTGTTTATCGCTATAACAAAAAATACAAAAAATTAGACAAAGTGAAAGTCTTCATACAAAAAACGTGTTTTTTCTTTATATGTGAAGAAACTAGCGCCATCTAATATGATGGTACGGATTCCTTTGTGCGCGGTTCTGACTCGCACTTTACCGGTTTTTTTAATCCACAATTGGTAAGCCCTTAGCATCATTACCCCTGATTGTAAGTGATGATGATGCCAAAGATGAAAGCGGGCTTACAAAGATTCCCCAACTCAAAGGGGGCTGGCTATCTTATCTTCAAACCGGTACACATCAATGCTGTTAAATATCTGAAAGAGATCGCTTGTTAGCAATAAGACCGCCTATATGTACAACTTCCTTAATCATTGTATCTTTTTTTTTCTTAAGTTGTGCAATAAAGTGTTTTTAATCAATCAATTAATGTTTGGCAGCAAAACTTCGTCAAGATGATGGTAGCTAGCCAGGCGGGCTTAGAAAATGCCTTTCCACCTGCTTTCCACCAACCATACCAAGTGTTACAAGGTTAGAATCCGCAAGAAATCGAACCCGCGACCTCCTTATGTGAAGCTAATGGACTGAACCACTACGCCACGGACACAGTATTTCGCACAATCAATGAAGAAGTAAGCGCTTCGCGTGCCAAGGTGGAATCTCTCAATATGAGGGGCGCAGATTCAAGATTCAAGGTATTTATTCAAAAAGGTGCAAATTACATTCTTTCTGATTGTCATAAAATAATAATAACATATTTTGATTTGTGAAAATCAATAAAATCAATAAATGAACAATCATTAGTAAATAATGTCATAATTTAATCCTTGAAATAAACTATATTATGTCATTAGAACGTGTAAAAAATATGACACGAAAAGTTATACATAAAAATCATTATATGTCATTGATGCGTTTGACAAGAGGCCAGTTCACACGGACAGCACCCGGTCTCGAGTATAACGCGAGAGTCAGCCATCGCTCCCATCAACCATATTAGAGGGAAAGAAACGACCTGGCCCCCAATGCGCCACCATCCGCACAAACATTTAAGCGAGCATGCACCACTCATGTCAATGCTAAGATAAAAATACCGGAGCCCACCATTCGTTTGTTTGACCAAAGAAAGAAAGTCACTAGTGGAATAAATTCGTGTAATTTCGACGCTGACTCTCCAAAATGCAAACTTTTAACAACTGAGAGGCGTTTATGGTGCGTCTAACAAAGCCAAGATCTGGGTATGGTGACAGCGTTTCCCTCCCTTTTAAGTATACCTTGTAATTGGCGAGGCAGGAATTAGACAACCATAAACGGGCTGGCATCGTAACCTGTTATAGCTGTGTGCACCAGGCATTGGCTGATCTTTTGCTATGATACCCTTTATGAATTTGCTGGGTTTATACGTTTATACCTAAAATACTGCACATTGGGACAATACAATTAAAAAGTGCGATTCAGAACCGCACACATAGGGTTTTGTACCATCATACTTGATGGCGCTTGTTTCATGTTTCAAAAACCATCATACTAGACGGTGCTAGTTATTCATGTTTAAAAAATAACTATGTTGTCTGTAAAGTCGATTGACGGGCGATAATTTTACGTAATGACGTGTCACAAGCCGAACGCTTGTGTGCTTTAGATCACACGACTGAAGTAAAACTTCATCAGCTCCATCTTTAAGGAGATCTAAAATACCGCCCATAGTCGGATGAGTTAACCCTTTGACCACAGAGAATCGACCGCATTGGGACACCTCTTGTAAGGTCCTTGAAGCCTAGTACTTTTAATCCATCGACACACACAGATACGTGTTTTCCTCACTAAGAATCGACCGCATTGGAACACCTCTTGTAAGGTCCTGGAAGCCCAGTACTTTTAATCCATCGACACACACAGATACGTGTTTTCCTCACTAAGAATCGACCGCATTGGAACACCTCTTGTAAGGTCCTGGAAGCCCAGTACTTTTAATCCATCGACACACACAGATACGTGTTTTCCTCACTAAGAATCGACCGCATTGGAACACCTCTTGTAAGGTCCTGGAAGCCCAGTACTTTTAATCCATCGACACACACAGATACGTGTTTTCCTCACTAAGAATCGACCGCATTGGAACACCTCTTGTAAGGTCCTGGAAGCCCAGTACTTTTAATCCATCGACACACACAGATACGTGTTTTCCTCACTAAGAATCGACCGCATTGGAACACCTCTTGTAAGGTCCTGGAAGCCCAGTACTTTTAATCCATCGACACACACAGATACGTGTTTTCCTCACTAAGAATCGACCGCATTGGAACACCTCTTGTAAGGTCCTGGAAGCCCAGTACTTTTAATCCATCGACACACACAGATACGTGTTTTCCTCACTAAGAATCGACCGCATTGGAACACCTCTTGTAAGGTCCTGGAAGCCCAGTACTTTTAATCCATTGACACAGTCCGTCTACCCGTCCGTCTGTCCAAGGCCAAGTACAAGACGTACTAGTACAAGTATACATATTTCGCTTGCACGCTCGGCTCAGGCGTAACGTGATAATGACGTCACACTGGCGTAACACGGCAATGGGCGCAACGTGACAAAAACGTCACACTGGTGTAACGTGATAATGGCGTCACACTTTTTCGTAAATGCAGCCAGTGTCATCAATTTATAAGACGTAATCACGTCAAAAAACATGTTTTATGTATAGATAACCCCTTTTTTTTCACTCTTTCTAATTTTTAGTATTTGTTGTTATAGCAGCAATAGAAATACATCATATGTGAAAATTTCAGCTGTCTAGCTATCACGGTTCATAAAATACAGCCTGGTGACAGACTTAGTAATAGGGTCCCGTTTATACCTTTTGGGTTCGTAAACATTAAAAAAACCAAGTGCACACGGCCCAGTACTATGGGAACCAGAGACTGATTTCCATACAATATACGTTTTAAATACACACATAGATATAATATACTGAACACCCAGACATTGAGCTAACAAACTCATTCGTCACACGAATGTTTGCCCTGAGTAGGGTAATTGAACCCACGACCCTCTGTCCAGCAGAAAGCAGCGCTGCCACTCGACCAACCGGTCAGATAATTACATATTTTATTAACAAGTTAATTCTCATCCTTTCAGTATTATATCGTCATAACAACGGTACCTATTATTAATATTAAAAGGACTATAATGCGAAAGATGAACGTACGGATGACTACTTATACTATTAGAATCAGCTGCGACTAAAGCAAAAGCACTCCCTGCCGCTCTCTAGATTGCGACCTCACCCCTACGTCACCCAGATTGATACACATTAGTTACAGTTTGGTTGTCCAACGTATAGAATTTTGCCGCCATTTTGTTTGTTCCGACATTCCTTTTATGAAATGTCATTTCTGCCTCGTTGTGTGAAGTGTCCAGGGTGTGACTAAAGTAGAATCTAAACCATCTTTCAACACAAATTTCCAACAATATAAACAATAACCTAACCTAAAAATTAAATTATTTCTTTAAAAAACAATTCTGGTACCAACGTTTTCGCTTATTAATGTAACATTATTAATTTGTAAAATTAATATCTGAGAACATTGGTATCAGAATTATTTTAAAAAGAAATGATTTAATTTTTAGGTTAGGTTTAACACATTGTAGTGTTGTTCGTATAGATAATCAAAATGTTTACAGCTTAGGCAAAGATGACCTATTATTTCCTTTCATCATATCAGCTCACATACTTCCCCACCGAGGGGTCGAGCCTACCCTGAATTATGGCGATCGGGCCTTGGTCGACCACGCGGGCCCAGTGCGAGTTGGTCAACGTCACACAACCTTCGAGTTTCTTCGCAGGCGTATGCAGGTTTCCTCGCGATGTTTTCCTTCACAGTAAGAGCATCGGATAAACGTACATATGAAATCGAAATTCAAAAAACCGGCCAAGTGCGAGTTGGACTCGCAAAAAGGGGTAGGGTTCCGTTGTCTTTAAAAAAATGTATGTTTATCTTAAAAAACAAAATTATATTTTTAGTTGGTAATAGAACATATTGTATGAAAAATCTATGAACTTTTTACAAATCGAACTGCACATCTTAAGTTGGTCGAATATTTATCTTAAACTAAGAAAGCCTACTTAGCCGTGATAGTTTTCCTTTTAAATTCATTATTAGATTACTTTCATGATTTTTTTTCAAATTTCCAAATATAGCGGTTTAGTTGTTAGGGGTGGGGACACTCGACTCCAACAAAATATCACATATATATTACACATATATATCTTTGCCAAATTTCAGCTCTTAACTACTAATAGTCTAGGAGCTAGGCCGCGGACAAAAAGACATGACGAAACTATAAGGGTTCCTTGATGTACTACGAAACCTTAAAAACACACTGACAGGATTCGAATCACGACCTCCCGGACAGGAGGTAGCGGCCCTACTTAACCGTTACGCAACCGACGCTTAATTTATTACCTTAAGCTATCACTATAAAATTTTATCCACATCTGGTAACACTTTCTTACTCCTTGACCTAACTGGTGGTTTTTTAGCGGGATTTGTGGTGGACGCATTCGTAGTTTTATTTTGTTGTTTTTTCATTGTTTTCTGCTGGGATTTTGTTCAAGAAGTGGTGCATTTTGGAGAAAATCGTCTAGTGTACGTGAGCAATGTGGAGAACAAGAAAATAAAACGAAGGAGGACGTGAGAACCCAACTTGCTCTGGGTGCAGTTTTATAGACGCCCAACAGCAACTGGGTGTTCCAACTCAGAATGCAGCTGCTGCAAATGCTGTCAAGAACTTCAGAGAAGATTTGTAATGCACCGGCACTAGCATTACAAATCCAAAAACAAATGAAGAAAGTGAAAATTATTTACGAATCCGGCTGAAGGACTAGTTTCCATGGCCAAGAAAAAATCACAAAAAAAACAACTTTGACCTAACTAAAGATTATTCTATTTTACTTAATAAAATAAATGCGTAACTACCTTCTATCGACTCGACTCGTTACAAATTCTCGCTCCCGCTGTCATCATGAATGAGCGGTTATAGTGAAATGTAGATTACAGATCACAAAACTACCACGCCTTTATTAAATAACCAAATACAACTAATCAATAAATGTTATAAGCTCACCTACTAATTTAAATTATGTAAGTCAGTTCCTCAATGCATAATGTATTCAGTCTTCGAGGTTAACCCCTCGGCGAATATTAGTTACTTAAACTTCTCTTATAAGCGACGAATAATCTTATGGGTTTGATGATGGGTCAAATTGATTATATCAAGGTCTTACCTAACCACCTAGAATTTTGTTGTTCACATTAAGGTGAGGTAGTATTGATTGGAACAGTTGTCTCTGTGTTTTTCTTTACGTGTAAAGAGTACTGAAAATAACCACACTTTTTCAATGGTTTTTCGTTTCAATCAAAAACTACAATGAAAGTATAAAAAATAATAACATTACTCACTTTGTATTATTAACACAAATAATGTTGTATATATTTTTTAATTTATACTTCAAAATATTAATCATAACTAGAGTTGAAAGTAACGGTGTAGACCTATCTTTGGGTTTTTTTTCTATCGAGCCCAAACTGCTCAATCGTGTTTCTAATAGCTTTTGGGCCTAGGGGCATTTTTTTAAGGGTTTACCAATTGTGCATAAAAAAAACCTTGGGTTTTCTATCGTTTAGGAGTAATTGACGTCAAAAATAATTTTCGAAAAACCCAAAAACTTTTAGGTACAAGCTTTTAATATTGCATTGTCACGCGATATACATATGCATGCAAAATTTCAGCTTAATCGGAAACCGAGAAGTGGGTCAAATTTAACTTGCAAGATTTGACCCGAACAAACATACATACATACATACATACATTGCAAGTTAGATAAAAGCTTTTAATAACGAGAATATGTAATATTGCCGCCCTAACTTTATCTCCATGTAGCCATTCATACATAAAATCTAACAAAGTATTTTGCATTGGTCGCTTTTTGGCCCCCGGCGCTTTTGCAAACAACATAATTACCCGACTACGAAAAATAAGGGGTTATCTTTTGGACAGTTAATGTATGTATAGAACCACTTTACCGATCTTGACAAAAGTGGTGTCTTTGGATTCGTGCCATCACTCCGCGTGTCATAGGATATTATGTAGCATTTAAAAAATCATCATGGCGGATTTTAAAGGTAAATTACACAAGACGAAAAAATATTTTTTTGTCTTGTGTAATTTTTTGTTTGGTTTCAAAAGAAAGGTCTTGACCACGGCTATCACCCTAGATGAAGGGAAAAAATAAAGGCTATGATTTCAGGCGGGAAACTCTTGATTTCATACTTTTCCGTAGTCGGGTTTTAGTTTTTATAACTTTTTTTTTTCAGTTAGAAGAAAATAAATAAATCAGAAAAGAAACCAAAAACACTTATTCAACCAAAGACCGTCGCCTAGGGGATTAAAACGGGATTTAACAAGTACCTACTTACTTTTCAGTTTAGTAACCACCGCTTTTATTGAACTTAAAAGGGCTTACCAATCGAGAATTTAAAAAACATTGTATGTATGTTAGTTTGTAGGTCGATTTTAGAGTGACTTCGAGGGGTCCAATTGAGCTGAAATTTTGAATAAAGCCGTTTTATCCTTAAGAATTTTGAAGTGGATCTGATAATGAAATTTGGAGGTGGAAGGGAGGTCCTGTAGTATCGTCTTTTATTTCAAATAGAATCGTAGGCTATACAGTCTAGTTGTTTGGAAATGGCCAACTATGTAAACAAAACGTGAAGTGCTTTCTTAAAAATGATCAATTTTCTGTTGGTATTTTATGCCTTAAATGAACTCTATCATCATCATCATATCAGCTCATATACGTCCTCACCGAGGGGCTCGAGCCTACCCTGAATTAGGGCGATCAGGCCTTAGTCGACCACGCGGGCCCAGTGCGGGTTGGTCGACTTCACACACAACCTGCGAGTTTCTTCGCAGGCGTGTGCAGGTTTCCTCACGATGTTATCCTTCACCGTTAAAGCAATCGGTAAGTATATGTACGTAAGTTTCGAAAAACTCATTGGTACATTGGCCGTCCGGATTTGAACCCGGTACCTCTGGTTAGAAGGACCGAGTCGTTACCGGTTGAGCCACCGACGCTTTTGAATGAACTCTATATGGTGATTAAATAAATAAAATGCTCGTCAGGTCAGAACTGCTCGAATGTCCAATATGTAATGCGATTAAGATAAAATGTAATTCATACTAAAATGTTTTGTTTACATGTTTGACTATTTCCAAATTACAAGACTTCACTGTGCTCGCCTTTTTTCAAAATTGGAACCGTTTATCTATATTCATTTTTGTACATTTGACTTTTTATAAAATTGGATTATAGATTTTTCGATAATTATTGTTTAACTAGCTGTCCCGGCGAACTTCGTTATACTACACTATACTACACTGCACTGCACCACACACCGCACAATACACACTACACTACACTACACTACTTTTTATAGATAATATAAAACTTTTTAGGTCATTTTTTACACCTTGGGTCACGTTATTAGAGTTTTAGTAAGGATCCCTATTTTTTTGAAAACATAATACAGCCTGTAGCAACCGTGCCAGTTCCCCCATTGCGTTGGGAAATATTGGTAAGCCCGCTTCCATCTTCGGCAACATCGTCACTTACCACCAGGTGAGATGCTGTCAAGGGTTTACCAATTGTTAATAAAATAAATAAAATATTTTTCAAATCGGTCCTGTAGCTTCGGAGCCTTTTCAATGCAAACAAACAAACAATCAAATCATTCCTCTTTGTAATATTACTAGCTTTTGCCCGCGACTTCGCCCGCGTGGACATCGTTTTTATGACTGTCCTAAAGGGTGCGCGGTGCGCGAGCCGCAAGCGGCTCGCGAGCGTGAACATGTATTTCCTCCAGATCCCTCGGGAACTATGTCAGCATATGCTTATTAGTAAATCGTGTGATTTCCCACCCCCTCAACCATCTCTGTGCAAAAAATCACACAATTCATTGTTCCGTTGCGATGTCAAAGAAATTAACCAAAAAAAAGTATATTTTCAGTTCCCTCAGGAACTGCATCGGGCTATGCTATTTTCACGAGATAGAAAGTAGCCTATGTCCTTCCTCGTGACACAGGCTACCTGCATGCCAAATTTCATTAAGATTGGACAAGGCGTTGAAGCGTGAAAAGGTAACAAACAAACAAACACATTTTCACATTTATAATATTAAGTAAGGATTATAGTATAGATAAGTAAATTCAAAGTTTTATTTTTTAAAAAAAAACGTCATAGTTTTAAACCTGATGTCCTCATAACCTACAAACAAGCAATACCCAGCCGCGTAGTCTTTACATTCTTGCATTTAATTAAGTACCCACATTATTTTTTTTCCATATATGGCCTTAGTTCATTTAGCTTTTAGTCCGTAAAGCGACTAAGCTGCATATCAAAGGATGCCGCCCGCTACTCAACCATGCGTGCAATCTCTTTGGTAAAATGGTGATTGACTTTTTAATAGATGGGTGGATTGGACGTGGTGTAGAATGGCCTGATATAAGGACATTGTCACGGTAAATTATTAAGTACTATAATTCGAACTTGCTACTTATTATGTAGAACTAATATGATGTTATATTCTAGTCATTTTATATATATTAAGGTAAAAAAACTAAAAAACACGATTTTAAGGACATCAAACTAAAAAGTGAAAAATAATTCTTAATTATACGCTGAAAATAATAATGAACGAAAAATACTAGTATTATTGTGAAAAAAGCGTGGGTTGCTCGATATACGAAAAATATGGCACAAAGCGCCCCACGCTCTTTTCACAATAATACTTGTATTTTTCGTTGCTTTTTTGTTTTCAGCTTATATTAAGAATTATTTTTCACTTTTTAGTTTGATGTGCTTTAAAAGCGTGTTTTTTTTAGTTTTTTTAACTATATTTATTTTTCAATTTTTAGTTCATGATATTGAGATAAACTTATGAAATTATTATAATATTTATTGTCACCGATTCTTGATATATGTACAAAGTTTAAATCAAATCTGTCCGCCGTTTAAAGTGGGTCAAAATCGAGTGCAAAGGAGTCGGTTACAAACATACATACATGCAGGTGAAGCTAATATAAGCATGTTGAAAAAAGTTGGGTCTGATAACGCACCCTTGGCGAAGTCAAACACACTTTTTGGGAAAATTATTATGGTGGAAAAAATTTAAGTACGAAAAAAATCATAATTTCAATTATTTCTTGCCTACAGAAAAGTAGCGAAAATGTATATCCGACCTCTTTGCCCTAAGGTAGAGACTTTTTTATTGCGATTTCAAAAGTTGCAATTAGCGATAATAGTCATCAAAATTACTGTTCTCTGTCATAGTCCGGGAGCGGGGGCGCAATCCGTCCGATCTCTTGTAATGGGCCGGGAGCTGCCAGCAATTTTCATGCGGCATTAACACTTAAGTTCGCTATGCGCAACA